>JAVSCE010008249.1:0-313410 GCA_032199065.1 Smutsia gigantea | reverse complement strand
CACTTTTATCAAATAATAATTGACTGTATATGTTTGGGTTAATGTTTGGATTTTCTATTCTGTTCCACTGGTCTGTGGGTCTGTTTTTGTGCCAATACCAAATTGTCTTGATTACTGTGGCTTTGTAGTAGAGCTTGAAGTCAGGGAACATAATTCCCCCTGTTTTATTCCTCCTTCTCAGGATTGCTTTGGCTATTCTGGGTCTTTTGTGGTGCTGTATGGATTTTAGAATTATTTGTTCCAGTTCATTGAAGAAAGCTGTTGGTAGTTTGATAGGGATTGCATTGAACCTGTAGATTGCTTTAGGTAGCATAGCCATTTTGACAATATTTATTCTTCCTAGCCAAGAGCATGGGATGCATTTCCATTTGTTAGTGTCCTCTTTAATTTCTCTTAGGAGTGTCTTGTAGTTTTCAGAGTACAGGTAAAAACACTTCCTTCGTTAGGTTTATTCCTAGGTATTTTATTCTTTTTGAAGCAATTGTGAATGGAATTGTTTTTCTGATTTCTCTTTCTCTTAGTTCATCATTAGTGTATAGGAAGGCAACAGATTTCTGTGTGTTAATTTTGTATCCTGCAACTTTGCTGAATTCAGATATTAGTTCTAATAGTTTTGGAATGGAATCTTTAGGGTTTTTTATGTACAGTATTATGTCATCTGCAAATAGTGACAATTTGTCTTCTTCTTTACCAATCTGGATGCCTTGGATGTCTTTGTTTTGTCTGATTGCCGTGGCTAAGACCTCCAGTACTATGTTGAATATCAGTGGAGAGAGTGGGCATCCCTGTCTTGTTCCCGATCTTAGATGAAAAGCTTTCAGCTTCTCGCTGTTAAGTATGATGTTAGCTGTGGGTTTGTCATATATAGCCTTTATGATGTTGAGGTACTTGCCGCCTATACCCATTTTGTTGAGAGTTTTAATCATGAATGGATGCTGAATTTTGTCAAATGCTTTTTCAGCATCTATGGAGATGATCATGTGGTTTTTGTTCTTTTTGTTGATGTGGTGGATGATGTTGATGGATTTCGAATGTTGTACCATCCTTGCATCCCTGGGATGAATCCCACTTGATCATGGTGTATGATCCTCTTGATGTATTTTTGAATTCGGGTTGCTAATATTTTGTTGAGTATTTTTGCATCTACGTTGATCAGGGATATTGGTCTGTAATTTTCTTTTTTGGTGAGGTCTTTGCCAGGTTTTGGTATTAGAGTGATGCTGGCTTCATAGAATGAGTTTGGAAGTATTCCCTCCTCTTCTATTTTTTGAAAAACTTTAAGGAGAATGGGTGTTATTTCTTCTCTATATGTGTGGTAGAATTCAGAGGTGAATCCATTAGGCCCGGGGGTTTTGTTCTTGGGTAGTTTTTTGATTACCAATTCGATTTTGTCGCTGGTGATTGGTCTGTTTAGTTTTTCTGTTTCTTGCTTGGTCAGTCTTGGAAGGTTGTATTTTTCTAAGAAGCTGTCCATTTCTTCTATGTTTTCCGGCTTGTTAGCATATAGGTTCTCATAATATTCTCTTATGATTCTTTGTATTTCTGTGGGGTCCGTCGTGATTTTTCCTTTCTCATTTCTGATTGTGTTTATGTGTGTAGATTCTCTTTCTCTTAATGAGTCTGGCTAGGGGTTTATCTATTTTGTTTATTTTTTCAAAGAACCAGCTCTTGGTTTTATTGATTTTTTTTCTATTGTTTTATTCTTCTCAATTTTATTTATTTCTTCTCTAATCTTTATTATGTCCCTGCTTCTGGTGACTTTGGGCCTCATTTGTTCTTCTTTTTCCAATTTCAGTAATTGTGTCTTTAGACTATTCATTTGGGAATGTTCTTCCTTCTTAAATAGGCCTGGATTGCAATATACTTTCCTCTTAGAACTGCCTTTGCTGCGTCCCACAGAAGTTGTGGCTTTGTGTTGTTGTTGTCATTAGTCTCCATATATTCTTTGATTTCTGTTTTGATTTCGTCGTTAACCCATTGATTAATTAGGAGAGTGTTGTTAAGTCTCCATGTATTTGTGAGCCTTTTTGATTTCTTTCTAAAATTGATTTCTAGTTTTATACCTTGGTGATCTGAGAAGTTGGTTGGTAGGATTTCAATATTTTTGTAATTACTGAGGTTCTTTTTGTGGCCTAGTATGTGGTCTATTCTGGAAAATGTTCCATGTGCACTTGAGAAGAATGTGTATCCTCCTGCTTTTGGGTGGTCTAATCTGGAAAATGTTCCATGTGCACTTGAGAAGAATGTGTATCCTGCTACTTTTGGGTGTAGAGTTCTGTAGATGTCTGTTAGTCCATCTGTTCTAGTGTGTTGTTCAGTGCCTCTGTGTCTTTACTTATTTTCTGTCTGGTTGATCTGTCCTTTGGAGTGAGTGGTGTGTTGAAGTCACCTAAAATGAATGCATTGCTGTCTATTTCCTCCTTTAATTCTGCTAGTATTTGTTTCACATATGCCAGCCCTCCTGTGTTGGGTGCATATATATTTATAATGGTTATATCTTCTTGTTGGACTGACCCCTTTATCATTATGTAATGTCCTTCTTTATCTCTTGCTACTGTCTTCGTTTTGAAGTCTATTTTGTCTGATACAAGTACTGCAACACCTGCTTTTTTCTCCTTGTTGTTTCCATGAAATATCTTTTTCCATCCCTTCACTTTTAGTCTGGGGATATCTTTGCGTTTGAGGTGAGTTTCTTGTAGGCAGCATATAGATGCGTCTTGCTTTTTTATCCATTCTGTTACTCTGTGTCTTTTGATTGGTGCATTCAGTCCATTTACATTTAGGGTGATTATTGATAGATATGTACTTATTGCCATTGCTGGCTTTAGGTTCATGGTTACCAACGGTTCAAGGGTTGCTTCTTTACTGTCTAACAATCTAACTTAACTTTCTTGTTAAGTTATTGTAAACACTGTCTGGTGTTTCTTTATTTCTCTCCCTTCTTATTCTTCCTCCTCCATTCTTTATATACTAGGTGTTTTATTCTTTGCCTTTAGTTAGTTTTGGATGGTCTGCTTTCTTTGCTATGATTTTATTTTCTCTGGTGACAGCTTTTTAGCCTTAGGAGTGCTTCCCTCTAGAGCAGTTCCTTTAAGATGTCCTGTGGAGGTGGTTTATGGGAGGCAAATTCTCTCAGCTTTTGCTTGTCTGGAAATTGTTTAATCCCTCTGTCATATTTAAATGATAATCGTGCTGTATGCAATATTTTTGGTTCGAGGCCCTTCTGTTTCATTACATTAAATATATCATGCCATTCTCTTCTGGCCTGTAAGGTTTCTGTTGAGAAGTCTGATGATAGTCTGATGGGTTTTCCTTTGTAGGTGATCTTTTTTCTCTCTCTAGCTGCCTTTAATACTCTGTCCTTATCTTTGATCTTTGCCATTTTAATTATTATGTGTCTTGGTGTTGTCGTCCTTGGGTCCCTTGTGTTGGGAGATCTGTGGGCTTCTGTGGACTGCGAGACTATTTCCTTCCCGAGCTTGGGGAAGTTTTCAGCAATTATTTCTTCAAAGACATTTTCTATCCTTTTTTCTCTCTCTTCTTCCTCTGCTACTCCTATAATGCGAATATTGTTCCGTTTGGATTGGTCACACAGTTCTCTTAATATTCTTTCATTCCTAGAGATCCTTTTATCTCTCTCTGCCTCAGCTGCTCTGTATTCCTGTTCTCTTATTTCTATTCCATTAACAGTCTCTTGCATCTCGTCCAATCTGCTGCTAAGCCCGTTGATGGCTTGTCTCATTTCTGCATTGTCTTTCCTGACTTCCCTCACTTCCTCCTTCAGCTCTTGCATATTTCTCTGTAGATCCATCAGCATGGTTATGACTTTTATTCTGAATTATTTTTCAGGAAGATTCTGCATTTCTATCCCTTCAGGTTCCCTCTCAGGGGTTGTCTGGGTCTGGGTGATTTTTGTCTGTACCATATTCCTCTGTCTTTTCATGTCGATAGAATTGGTTGCTGGTAGGTGCCACGTATGTCAGCTGGGCTCTTTAAGAGTTAAAAAAAACCATGAAAAACAAAAACAAAAAGAAAAACAAACAAGCAAAAATGAAGAGGGAAGAGAAAGAAAAGAGAAAAAGAAGAAAGGAAGAAAAGAAAGAAAAAAGAAAGGGTAAAAGACCCCCAAAAAACGCCAACCCGGAGTGGATTCTGTAAGGATACTGTCGCTGTTGCTCCACTATTCCACAGCTGTGTCCATGCCGCTCTTTGTAGCTCTGGCCGGGGCGGGAACGAATGGGAGGCTCTTGTTCTCTTTATAAAATTTTAGTGTGGCTGCTACCTTTTCTCATTCACCAGCCAAGGGGTCTGAAATTCCTCAGGACTCCTAGCCTGGTGGGCTGAGCGTGCTGGGGCGATGGTGTTCCCTCGCTGGGTCCCCCGCCTCTCCAAGACCGCTATAAACAGCGCGCGCTTTTCTCTTGTCCCAGGGCGCTGGCTACACGGACCCGCGCGTGTTCCCATCTCAAAACCTGCACCTTCTGCCTCTCCAATGTCTGATGCACCGTGCAATGTGTGTCAGTGCTCCTGGTGCAGATCACTGGGGCTGGTTATTTCACGGGCCTCTTCTTCCACTCCCTCCCGGCTCTGGATCCTCTCCTCCCGCCAGGGTCCTGGGGTGGGTGAGTGCTCGGGTCCCGTGGCGTCATGGCTCTGTATCTTACCCGCCTCGCCGGGTGCCGGGTCCTCTCGGGTGTAGCTGGATGCTGGGTGCTTTCCAGTGTATTCTGGTCTCTCTTTTAGGAATAGTTGTATTTGCTGTATTTTCGTAGATTTATATAGTTTTGGAAGGAAATTTCCTCCGCCCTGCTCACGCCGCCATCTTCCCGGAACTCCCACAAAAGTCAAATATGTTCATATGGTTGTATTGAAAATGATCATATATACCTTTGAAATACTGGTCTATAATGTCAGGTGATAAATGATTAGCATATGAATTAAGTCTTATATAAGAGAGAAAAGGTTAATCTACCTTGACTCTCTTCCCCACCTGCCCAGTATCCACAGAATTGGGTGGTGAAGGAGAACTGCTGTGCAGCAACATTGACCTTTCTAGTCTGAGTATATGTGGCTGGGGAGGGAATAATGGAAGTATGATGGATAGGGGTCTTCGTTTGAGAGATTGGTTATGTTAAGCAAATTAATTGAAAGAGCAAATAAATACATGTATATTGCAGATAATGGAAGCCAGGTTTCTTGCCCAGGATGGCTTACAAACATAAAACGGGAAGTCTAGAAAGAAAGTTAAGGTGTGGTATTAGAATTAGAAGCATTGGTGTACACACATTAGATTTTTTTTTCCCCTCTGCCCATTTAAAAAATTTTACTTTTTATTAATGTATCATTGATATACACTCTTATGAAGGTTTCACATTTAAAAAAATTGTGGTTACTAAATTCACCCATATTATCAAGTCCCCCCCATACCCTGTTGAAGTCACTGTCTATCAGTACACACATTAGATTTTTATTATGTACAGATAAATAGGTATAAATGTCTATATTCCTAGCTCTCTCTGCTGAGAGGACTCAAAAGCAGTAAAAAACCCCAGTAGCAATGAGCATAGTGGGTTCCCAGATCTTGGTTTCTAAATAGTATCTTCAACTAAAAGGAACCAGGGCTTCTTGAAGAAATGGGTAATTCTAGGTTCAGGTAAGAAAACTTTGGGAGGAGCCTAGAGATTTCTTTTGTGCTAGGAAGTAAGGAAGTCCTCCAAATGATGGAGCTATATCAGAAGGATACAACAACCACACTGAAAAGGGCTCTCCCAAATCTTGTGTAATTTGAGCAGCAAAATAGAGTAATGTATTATAACCCATAGAGTAAAATAAGAATCCACAAGTCCCTACTGAAATAAATGAATTGGGCAAGACTCGGGGGAGAGAAAGCTCTTTAAAGTAGAGTGCTAACTAAAAAAATGTAGGGGGAATGATGGGATTAGATCATCATAATGTTATTGGATAAAGGCAAGAGTAGTCAATGAGTGCCATGGCTTGTCGGTAGAGGATTGATGAGGAACAAGATATTGGTGAATTATCAGAATAATTCCACATAAAATATAATGGAGTACAAAGGGAAAAATTGTGACTTGACAGTGGAGAAACTTGTAGACATCAACTTGATCAGATGAGGGTTATACCAGATGATGGGTAGGTATAGGGTATGCATAGTACATCATTTCCGTATATCCTTTTTAAGAATGTATGTCCTGAATCTGGTTATGATTGAAGGTTACCCTAGGGAATGATAAGCTTGTATTATAGTTAAGAGCATGAAAGATGGGGAAAGACCAAAGAACTGTTCCAGATTGAAGGAGACAAAGAACACACAAAATGTGTTCTTAGATAGGATTGTGAACCAGAAAAGAAAGGGATATTTGGGACATTTAATAAAACTTTAATGTGTCTGTGGGTGTTACATCAATTTTGATTTCTTGGTTGGGAAGATTGTATGATGCTAATATAGCAAAGTGTCCTTGTTTTGGGAGGTACACATGGAGTATTTAGTAAAGGAATGAGGAATCATGTCATAAAAAGATACATGCACACACCTTTTCTGTAGAAACAGATAGTTTCTGTAGGTTGGGAACTATTTTAAAATAGAAACAAGACAGTAAACGTACTTTTTGATTGAAAATTTAATCATTCTCTTTTTTGTTTCTGTATTTACAGATACCTTTTGCTACACTTGTGGAGTGCTTCATTCAGTAAATTGGTTGAATAAATACTGTAGTTTATCCAAGAATTTAAGAATTCTATGTGTTTTAATAGAAGTAATAAATACATTTTTGACTTTGTGTTTCAGAAAGCTGAAGTTGATGGTAGTTTAAGTGATAGCCATGTGTCTCCTCCAGCCAAACGCACTTTGAAACAGCCTGAGTCTGTTTGCAAAGACAAATCAAAATCACGAAGTACTGGTCAGCGAGAGGAATGGAATGTATCAACCGGACAGGCCAGGTGAGAAGTGACAACTCATCAATTTTTTAAAATGAATGATTTGATGTGATTCAAGGATGATATTAATGTTAATTTTCTTAAATTGTAAAGCCACTAGTGCCTAGAAATGCTTACAAATTGTATTAAATTTATTTTACCATTTTTGTATGTAGTTTCATTTTCTTTAAATATGCCATAAAATATGTTTGTCTTATAAAAATGTAGTATATAATAGAAGCTATTATTACTATAAGAGTAAGAATTTTCAAAGGTCTTGACTATGTGTACATGTTTGTAGTCCTGAAAATTTAAATAAAAACATATGGCTGGAGTTATATTTTTATTTGAAAATAAGGTAAAATCTCCCCTTTCTAAAATTATTAAATATTGTACTTGAATCAGTATACTAAAATGTAATACAATCTAAAGAAATCTTTACATTTATCTGCTTGTTTTCAACTTAAATTTGCTTTTTGTCTGGTTCAATATACATCAGGAAAACTGATTTTTATTCACTTACCAATGTAAATGGTAATAATTTAATGTAGATATAATAGGCACACAGAGGAAAGATTTACACTTTGAATTCAAAATCTTTAGCTTGTCTTTTCTCTAGAGTCTTTGATGTAGAAGTGCTGATGATGTACTGACTGCAAACAAAAGTAAAAGAGAAACCTTTTGTTTCTTTCCTCCTTGAAGTATTTGAAAATATTTTGATTTTGCGTGTGTAGGTAAATTCTGGATATTGTTTTTCTTTATTGAAAAAATCTTTGGAGTTACATCGATTTTGACAGGCATTTGGCAGTTCCTTAAAGAGTCTCTATCTATTTTAATATATTCCAGAAGAGGTACCACTTAAAGTTTTTTATTTTGTGTTGTCTGGGAGCTAAGAAGAAAAATAGGTGAATCATAGCTTTTTCTTTTCCTTTCCCATACTCATTAATCTGTGAGATGAAACAGATACATATCTTATAATGTTACTTGAAATGAGCACTGCCCTTTAATTACACTTCTAGAATTGATCTACCTGTTGTGATCAGTATCCTGAATTTATTAAATGAGTGAACAGGCTTTTTTTTCTAGATAAATATTTCTGAAAAATGTTCTGTGAGTGTTAAAGTATGTCTTTTAACTGTAAGATAATTAATTTCAACAGTCTAATTCAAGTATGAGTATATAATACAGTACATTTCCCACATCCACTCAATTTTTGTGTAAATTGATCTTGATCATATCTTTCATATTAAAAAGCCTCAAAAAAGTTTTTTAAGGAGAGAGAGAATTTTGCTTCCATTTTGGAACCTTAGAGTGATACTCCTTTTTAAAAAAATAATAAGTGCATTTTGAATAAAAAGCTTAAGAAGTAATGGATACTAACAGAATTTATTTCTGTTTGGGCAGAAGAATAATGTTTAGCTGTTGACAGTTTAAAATGTTTTTGAGTTAAACTTTCATCTATGAATGTAAGTGCTATGCTGTTAGAATTTTTTGGTGTTTCAAGTGACCTGAACAGAAAATACATTTGACCTATTAGATTTGACATAACTGAATTTTAAGGAAAACTTGTACTTAAAAATGTTTAGATTTTGAGATAGTATAATACAAAAATCACGACTTACCTGAAGGCTGTATTTGTTTTTATGTCATGAATCTGAGAATCCTGATTCCTTTATTTTGGTAATCTGAGATCTTACAAGCATCTAAGATAAAATTATTGAAGTTCCACAAAAATCATTTGTTGCAAATATAATTCATTTGGAGGAAAATTAAATAAATATAGATAAGAGTTAGTGTTACCTGTGAAAAATAATGAATCCTAAAGGGCTTTGTAAGGACTGCTAAATTTGTTAAAAGAAATTTCTGTTGATTGATAACTTTTCTTTTTAGAGATAGGTAATTAGACGAAGATAGAGGTAAATGTGGAGCTATAACTTCTGATTCTTCATAACTGATTTGAGATAGATCATTTCTTTTGAAGGCCCAAGGTTATCAACCTAATTATAATGATTGATGATTTTTATGTAAAATGAGGATTTTTTTGGCCAAAAATCTTTACTACATATTCTTTATCTTTTTTATTTGTATGTAGAAATTCACAAATACACATACTAACCTACATGTTATAGCTTACAAATATTTTGAGTGCAGAATTCCATTTTATTGATTTTTGTTAGCTGACATTTGGCCACTAGACATTTATTTAACTAGGAGGCTGTATGTGTTGTTGGGGGAGGCAACCTGGAGAATGTGGCATGCATTTGACATTTCTAGAATAATGGAAAGGCGTACCTGAGATACAGACAAAATTAAATCTTTGATAAGACTGTATTCTTAATGCAATATGCATGGAAATTTTGTTTTGTCATTGGAGCATGAAGGAGTAATGAAGTTGATCTAACCTGTGTTAGACTGCTGAAGCACATTCCACTGAAGGATGGTAATGGTTAAGGTCTTTTCCAAACTGAGGCTTTTACTGGATTGGGGTTTAAAACCCTCATAAATTATTAAATGCCTTGGTTTATATGGAAAGGGAGACTAAGTAACAATTTTAAGTCTGGTATTACATTGGTAGTGTGCTCTAGGTAGTTAAAGGTGTAGAAAATTTTAATGTAATAATCATCTATTGTAAAGTGATACTGTATTTAAAAATGTAGGAAACAGGTACAAGGAAATACTCTCACTTTTTTCAAAAATAAAGGGGACTTTGTAATCAAAAGCATTTATTGTAACCAGTGAACCCACTGGTTACATCTTTTTTTTTTAATTAAGGAATCATTGATATACAATCTTAATGAAGGTTTCACATGAGCAACATTGTGGTTACTACATTCACCCATATTGTCGAGTCCCCCCCCACCCCGTTGCAGTCACTGTCCATCAGCATAGTAAGAGGCTGTAGAGTCACTACTTGTCTTCTCTGTGCTGTACTGCCTTCCCTGTGACCTTCATTGTGTGTGCTAATCATAATGCCCCTTAATCCCCTTCTCCCTCCCTCCTCACCCACCCTCCCCAGTCCTTCCCTTTGGTAAACGCTAGTCCCTTCTTGGAGTCTGTGAGTCTGCTGCTGTTTTGTTCCTTCAGTTTTGCTTTGTTTTCATACTCCACAAATAAGTGAAGTCATTTGGTACTTGTCTTTCTCTGCCTGGCTTATTTCACTGGACATAATACCCTCTAGCTCCATCCATGATGTCAAATGGTAGGATTTGTTTTCCTCTCATGGCTGAATAATATTCCATTGTGTATATGTACCACATCTTCTTTATCCATTCATCTACTGATGGACACTTAGGTTGCTTCCATATCTTAGCTATTGTAAATAGTACTGCGATAAACATAGGGGTGCATATGTCTTTTCGAATCTGGGATCTTATTTTCTTTGGGTAAATTCCTAGGAGTGGAATTCCTGGGTCAAATGGTATTTCTATTTTTAGTTTTTTGAGGAACCTTCATATTGCTTTCCACAATGGTTGAACTACTTTACATTCCCACCAACAGTGCAGGAGGGTTCCCCTTTACATCTTTCCCAGCATTTGTTGTTCCTTGTCTTTTGGATGTTGGCCATCCTAACTGGTGTGAGGTGATATCTTATTGTGGTTTTAATTTGCGTTTCCCCAATAATTAGTGATGTGGAGGATCTTTTCATGTGCGTGTTGGCCATCTGAATTTCTTCTTTGGGAGAAGTGTCTGTTCAGATCCTCTGCCCATTTTTTAATTGGGTTATTTGCTTTTTGGGTGTTGAGGTGTGTGAGTTCTTTATATATTTTAGATGTTAATCCCTTATCACATATGTCATTTACGAATATATTCTCCCATACTGTAGGATGCCTTTTTTTAAAATTAATTAATTACTTTTTTATTTTGGTATCATTAATCTACAGTTACATGTGCAACATTATGGTTACTAAACTCCCCACTTCATCAGGTCCCCCCCACTTACTCCATTACAGTCACTGTCCATCAGCGTGATGAGATGCTATAGAATCACTACTTGTCTTCTCTGAGTTGTACAGCCCTCCCCGTGCTCCCCCAACATTACATCTGCTAATTGTAATGTCCCTTTTCCCCCCTTATCCTTCCCTTCCCACCCATCCTCCCCAGTCCCTTTCCCTTTGGTAACTGTTAGTCCATTCTTGGGTTCTGTGAGTCTGCTGCTGTTTTTTTCTTTCAGTTTTTTTCTTTGCTCTTATGCTCCACATATGAGTGAAATCATTTGATACTTGTCTTTTTCTGCTTGGCTTATTTCACTGAGCATAATACCCTCTAGCTCCATCCATGTTGTTGCAAATGGTAGGATTTGTTTTCTTCTTATGGCTGAATAATATTCCATTGTGTAGATGTACCACATCTTCTTTATCCATTCATCTACTGATGGACACTTAGGTTGCTTCCATTTCTTGGCTATTGTAAATAGTGCTGCAATAAACATAGGGGTACATATGTCTTTCAAACTGGGCTGCTGCATTCTTAGGGTAAATTCCTAGGAGTGGGATTCCTGGGTCAAATGGTATTTCTATTTTGAGTTTTTTGAGGAACCTCCATACTGCTTTCCACAATGGTTGAACTAATTTGCATTCCCACCAGCAGTGTAGGAGGGTTTGTAGGATGCCTTTTTGTTCTACTGATGGTGTCCTTTGCTGTACAGAAGCTTTTTAGTTTGATGTTGTAAGTCCGGGGAGAGGAAATCCTGGGGCAAAATACCTCTAAAAACTGAAATCAGTCAAAGGGAGAAATAAAGTTTAAAACCCATTTATTGCTTACAAACTGCAGTCCAGGCCCATCTCTCTCCTCTGCTCCTGAAGAAGCAAGCAAGCAAGCCAGCAAGCCAGCAAGCCAATCCCTCCCTTTAAACTCTCAGGTTCAGACATGCCCTCAGTTGCCCAGGTAATTTACCCATTGACATGGAGATGAAATTCTCTCCACCCCTGAGGATATACAAATGCACTAAAGCCAGGCAAGGTATTCTGGAAATGTTACAATTTTACCCACAGGCCACCCCTCCAGAAATCTCACCTTACAATCTACTCGTTCTCCTTCTTTCGCAGTAGTCTCTGGGCGAGAAAACTGGAGCATTGTGATCAGACTAATGACATAACAATAGCAACAGCAATAAAATTATGGCAATCCTCAAGCCAGAGGATTCAGCTAGGTTCATAGTCTTATGCAGATTAAATCCATAGCTCTTCCATTCCATAGGCAGGCAGTAGCTGAAGATTCAGAGCAATTATCATGTGGCAGCTGCAGGCAGGGGGTGCATTCAGGCCACAAGGACTGTAGGAGAAGATAACCTTAAGGATGATAAGATACATGTTTTAATGACACCAGGATAGGTAAATCTTGTCCATCAGGTAGGATACATGCAAGAGAGTGGTCTTATGATAAAACAGTGACAGGAATAGGATCTCATCCTGGTCTAGTATACCAGACTTTCACCCCCCCACCCTGTGGGAGTTAAAGATGTGTCGATATATAGGGCTATGGAAGGTACATGCACTGGCCATAAAGATAAAACAAAACTTCCCTGCAAGATGCTTTTACCTCCTGGACGTTTTGGGTACACTACCATGACCTTTAGGGGCAAGAGTATTCACTAGGGACCCAAAGAGAGATGTGGGAGCTGTATGCATGACCAGTTTTCTCATTCCTATAGTGAACACCTCCTCATCAGGGCCCTGGGGGTCCTTATTATAGATGATGTTTTTCATACCCAATTCCTGCAGTACCTGTTGGAGCTCTGCATACGTTTTCCAACTACTGGGAAAATATGGTAAATCACCCTGATTAGGCCATACTATCCTCATGGCAGCTGTCAGCCATTCCAGGAGTGCCTGATTCCCTGAAGTGTGATGGGCATTTTGCAACCGCTGCGGGAGGGAAGGGTGAGTCGTCAGGGAAGCCATTCTACTCATCTCAGTACCCGACACAACAATGTTTTCCACCCCCATATCCCAGAAACATAAAAGCCATGCAGGCAGAGATTCTGATGGCCTCTGCCTATACTGGACACTCATGTCAACCAGCTTATCCTGAGTATAGGGGCGGAGCATGGAGTGCTCCACAACCTGGGGAGGGGGCTGCTCCTCCCCATGAGGAGCCTGCGGTTGTTTCATTTTTATTTTCTTAATTACAGCTGGGCGGGCCTTTAAAACAGGAGAAGATGGTACTTCTGGTGGTGGCCTGGGTAGCAGATCGCCAGTGGCCCTGCCTCTTCCTCTTCTCCCTTGGGCTTCTCCACCAACAGCTCCTCCTCCACCATTTCCGGGGCTGAAGGCACTACTCTTTCACCCCCTCCCCCACGGCCTCCTGCAATGCCACTTTTCCTGCGTCTGCCCCTCAACGCTGCTAAGGAATCTAGGATTGTGACCTGCCTTTTCAGTAACTTACTCTCTTCTTTAACAGCATCCCATAGGTTATTCCGCAGCTCCTCCAAGTGATGCTGAAGTGTGTCTCTCTCCTGCCTAAGTCCCTCGATAATCCTCTCTTTCTCCTGTATAACATTTTCCACTATCTTGTGAAAAGAGACCCCACAATGACAGCTGCTACATGGCCCCCTAAGGTCTCCAAGCAGTCTTCCAACTCAGGGAGGGCTAATCTGCAGCTTCTGGGGTTTCCACCCTTCCCCAGTTATGGGGAAGGCCCCACCCCTCTAAGAGGTACTTTACTCTAGACCAATTCCCCACTAGGGGTTCCTAATTTGGAAGCCCCACAGCTGGGGGAATAATAACAGGTGAAGCAGCACCCTCTGCTGCTGCATCCATTGGGGCCTTCCCACCATCTACAGGAGCAGCCCTCCCAAAGGTCGCACCCATTATGACAGATTTCGGGTTCAGAGGCACCCTGCCGACTGCCGCCAGATGTAAATCGGGGAGAGGAAATCCCAGGGCAAAATACCTCTAAAAACTGAAATCAGTCAAAGGGAGAAATAAAGTTTAAAACCCTTTTATTGTTTACAAACTGCAGTCCAGGGCTATCTCTCTCCTCTGCTCCTGAAGAAGCAAGGAAGCAAGCAAGTCAGCCCCTCCCTTTAAACTCTCAGGTTCAGACACGCCCTCGGTTGCCCAGGTTGCCCATTGATATGGAGATGAACTTCTCTCCATCCTGAGGATTTGCAAATGCACTAAAGCCAGGCAAGATATTCTGGAAATGTTACAGTTTTACCCACAATGTAGTCCCATTTTTTCATTTTTGCTTTTGTTTCCCTTGCCTGAGGAGAGGTGTTCAGGAAAAAGTTGCTCATGTTTATATTCAAGAGATTTTTGCCTATGTTTTCTTCTAAGAGTTTTATGGTTTCATGACTTACATTCAGATCTTTGATCCATTTTGAGTTTACATTTGTGTATGGAGTTAGATAGTAATCCAGTTTCAGTCTCTTACATGTTGTTGTCCAGTTTTGCCAACAACAGTTGTTGAAGAGACTCATTTCCCTATTGTATACCACTGGTTACATTTTTTTTTTAATAATGGTATAATTGATACACAATTTTATGAAGGTTTCACATGAGCAACATTGTACCACTGGTTACATTATAAGTGGTTAACTTTTGGGAACATTGACTCAAGAGACTTTTTAGGCACATATCTTAGTATTCTCTTTTTTTATACCCAAGCATTTCATATTCTTTTTTTTCTTTTTCCTTTTTATAAAGAGAAATGATAAAAGTAAATTAATGGCAATAACCTGTGATTGTAAGATAATTGGATTGACTAGAGAAAATCCCCCCCACCACACTTAGAACAGATCTTTCATTAGGAAGGAAATAAAAGCCAACTAAGCATTGTCTTCTTCAGAGGGAAAAAAAAACTGCTTTTTCCAATGATGTTGCTATTGTTTAGAAAAGTTTCAGATTTCCTTTGTAGAATTTTAGGGTTAGCATCTTATTCTTCTGAATAATTTAAGTATGTGAAATTTCAATCAGTTGGTTTTGCATGCAGCTAAAATTCATTTGGACCCAAGACTTGTGGATAAACTGACTAAACTGAGTTAATGTTACGTTGGGCCCAAAGCCAAAGTATATTTAAGAAGTCATAAAATTGATTTTTCTATGTGGTATTAAGTGAATTTTGAGAGTGATTCTAGAGAATTACAATCTTCTAAGGAATGACCTGTTTATACATCAGTTTCATTACTTTATAGTCAAACTCAGTAGGTCAGAAGAATTGTGTACTTTGTATGCAAAGGTGCTAAAATGAAGTACTTTCTAAGAGGTGGTATATTAGGACAAGATAGTTTTTGTTGTTTTCTGGGGGAAAGGAGGGTTGTTTTTTTGTTTTGCTTAATTTTTTGACATTCTGACGACTTAATAGTTGAGAGTTTTTGTTCATATCCTTTAGTCATCCTAGCTGTGACCTTTATTAGGTGGGGCATTTATAATTAATATTTATAATTTAACATGATGAGTGCTGGACTAACCAAGAACATTAGAATATTTTAGTTAAAAAAATTGTGCAAACTACATAGATGGTAGAGGACAATCATATATATCACCTTTTCTGAATGTCCTTCCCCTTGTTTCTTGTTTATCTTTGAAAATAATTGTTGGGTATTTCAAAAATACCTTAGTAAATTTAAGTTGACAGCTCTTCTGGTACGTAACTATTTATTTCTTGTCTTTGATCTTTCTAAATAACTTTCTAATAAGGTGTACTGTGATTTTTTTAAATTAAGTTCTCATTATTGGTCATTTAAGTATCTTCCTAGTGACTTAACACTTCTCTTTCTCCACCTAAAAGGACAAATTGTACAATGACTCTTTTGAGAAATTAGGTGTTTTCTTTTGTCAGTTTAGAACATGTAATGAAATAAATATTTTGAAGAAATTATTAAATGGTATTGGTGTTCAAGTATTTTTTTCTTCTTACAACTTACTGTTTGAATAAATTTGGCATTGTTTGAATTTTATTTTGTCATCCAAAACCAATAATGTCTGTGACTATTGCTACGTAAGGCATTAACTTTATGACACATGTTAAACTTAAGCTTTTTCATTGGATTTTAATTTATAGAGTTGAGGACAGAGTAAGTTCAGTTTATAATCTGTTATTAAAGCTTTTTCCTAAAGTAATGAGGTAACTCTTAGCCAGTATATTGTATTGAAATATTATTAGAGTAAAAAATGTCCTTACTCTTTAAAAAATAGTATTATATTACTGACAGTTTAAAGATTAAAATGATTCCATCAGTATTGCATTTCTTGCTTCTTTAAATGAATGTTGATATGTTTGCATATTAAATATAATTGTGTTCTAGGTTAACTTCTCAACCTGGTGCTACATTACCAAATGGACATAGTAGCTTATGTGAGTATTCTGTTATGAAACTGGTTTGTATTGAAATTCTTATAATGTTAGCATCAGTGTTAAAGTGGGGTAAAATAGAGTGATGTACTAGTATGCTTAGCATAAGGTTGGAGGTAACTGGATTTCAATCATAATAAATAAGCATGTTAATTATTAATTGTTGGGAAATCAGTATAACTGAAATAATTACTATGACAGATTGTACAGTTACAGAAAATTCATATAGATTATTAAAGCCATTAGGAGGTTATGTTGATCTTTTTGTAGTCTTTTAAAAGTATTTGAATTTTCTTGCTCTTTTTAAATTCTGTACTTTGAAATGGAAATATCTCTCTTCTTACAGCCCTTCGAAGCCATCCCCTTCGAGGGGAAAAGAAGGGAGATGGGGACCTTTCTTGTATAAATGGTGACATGGAAGTCAGAAAAAGTTGTCGTTCCAGGAAAAACAGATTTGAAAGCGTGAACCAGAGTTTGTTATTTGATCAACTAGTAAATAGGTATGAACTCTATGGAGTAAGCAGTTTCATTTTAATTATTTGTTTTTAAGCCAGTAATGTTTTCAAAAACAATTTAACCACTGACTTAGCAATAAATACAATTATTTTAAAACTTAATTTGAATTAACCATGGTTAGCAGTTATTATCAGTTTCTAGTCAGTTTGCTAGATTCAGTACAATTTATATAATAGCTAGAATTTTTTCATCCTTCTTAAGCTTTTGTATGTAGCTAGATAATATAAAAGTAATTTTATTCTATCTTCACTACTATAGTCCTTTCATATTTCCTCATTTAGTGTTTGTGTTTTTGACATTTTTCAAGCAACATTAAGTTCCATTGTTGATATATAGTAAGCATAATTTTACTTAGTACATTTTGAATTAAGGTCTTTTGAGACTGGGTATATGGGATCTAGCTAGTGAATGAGACTAGCTGACTACTCAGCACCACATGAAATGAAACTTTATTCTTCCGAGATAGTAAATCAATTTACTTAAATTAATCCTTGCAACAGCCTTAAGAAGGGAGTCATATAATCCCTGTTTTATAGGGGAGGAAATTACATTCTAGAGTGATAATGTTAAATTTCAGTATTAGTTATTATTTGTTAAGTACTTAGATTGGTATCTGGACACACAATAAGTGCTGTATAAGTGTGTTTAAAAGATAAAATATGGTAATGCCAGTGTATATTTTGTGGATGTCAGTTATCTCTGATTTCTAAAAATACCTGTTTAGTTAACCTTATATTAGCTTTAAACTTCCCACACATCCTTTATCCTATATAATTCTTAATACTATCTTTAAATGAAAAGATTGAATTTTTTTTTCAGTGTCTTGAATCTTGTAGTCTATTTGTAGTGGCATTA
This sequence comes from Smutsia gigantea, assembly GCA_032199065.1. Classification (NCBI taxonomy): domain Eukaryota; kingdom Metazoa; phylum Chordata; class Mammalia; order Pholidota; family Manidae; genus Smutsia; species Smutsia gigantea. The sequence goes on along the minus strand of JAVSCE010008249.1, from coordinate 295,812 downwards.
TAGATTTCAATATTTGGAGCCTTATAAACAAAATTCTTCTATTTTATAAGTTTTATTTTAATAAATATGTTAAGTAGAAGATGGTCTGGTTCCATCTGTTTTTGGGCATTGTCATCTGATGGATGCTGGTTCAGAAACATATTTAATGGGAAGTTACACAGAGTTACATTATCAGATGATTTAATTACGCTTTGAAGAGCTCTTTACATGTATGACACAGTGTATGGTCCCACATTAAACCCTAGTTTTATTATATGATTGTAGTACTGCTGAAGCTGTACTGCAGGAAATGGACAACATTAATATCAGACAAAATCGTCGATCAGGAGAAGTAGAACGACTTAGAATGTGGACAGATACAGAATTCGTGAGTATATAAGTTTAAACAACCTTTGCAAGTATTTTTTATTTTGAGGACTTTAAAGGGAGAGTTAGCAATGTTTGGGTTTTCTTGAATAAACAGAATTGCTCCTTCTTCATTAGTGTCAAGGCTCATTTCAATTGCTGCCCCACCCCAGCAAGAAAAGGGTCATCTCTTTGAACTGTAGAGTACTTTGTACCTTCCTTATGGCATGTAACTTGTTTTACTTTATTTTATAGTTACCTGTGACTTATTTTTCCTCTTGTCTCTTACATTCATTGATTTTAGGAAGCTTCATTTTCACAAACTCTGCTTCGCAAATAGGTGCTCAGTACATTTTATTGAGTGGGAATGTCCCTTTAGTTTAATGATATTTATAGCTGGGAATAAATTCCATATTTAGAGCTGGGAATAAATTCCATATTGATATTTGACATATTTCTTTCTTTAAAAGGAAAACATGGACATGTATTCAAGAGTGAAAAGGCGAAGAAAGTCACTGAGAAGAAATAGTTATGGGATACAAAATCATCATGAAGTCTCTACTGAGGGTGAAGAAGAAGGTTTGTGAAGCACCTTATGAAATAAATACTAGAAAGTTCAGTGTGAGGGAAGAAAATTGAATATAAGTAATATTCATGTAATGTGGGTGGGTGATTTTGGCTTGAGAAGTCTATATTGCATAATTTGGAAAAATTTTTATTCTGTTGGCATTCTGAATTTTCCTTTCCTTCTTTTGGAAAAATGCCTTTACTGTACACTCAACATTGTTATGTAATGCATCTTATTAGTATCTATTGGTAGTCTTTAAGTGACCTAATCTGGCATGGCATTTGCTATTTGATTTGCTTGTTAGGTGAGGCAACTTTTTAATTAGGTACCTTCTAACTGGAAGCCTCTATTCGTGGTCACTTTCTGTCTTCCATTCATAGTCTCTGAATCTCTGATTATTTGGGTCCCAAATTTAGTTATGGACTGAGGAGTTAAATGGTCAGTTTTGGAGAAAGAGGAACTGTTAATACCAGTGGAGGGGTTGTACTCTCCTTTGCTAAGTCCTGTCTGGGTTCTGAACTGAAGAACTCCTGACTGAATTTGTAGGGCTGGAGCTGCGAACCTGATGAAAGCACAGTTTGCCCCAGGGATTATAAATTGACAACCAGTACATCTGTAGGATTTAATACTATAGATGTTAATCTTCTTTATTGAAATGAATTTTCCAAAGATTTGGTGTATGATAAACACAGCATAGTTACTGGTTCTCCCTGTTTATGTAGCTTAGGTGGAGAGGAGTGTGTTTATTTCTCAAATTCTGTAATTAATATTAGCAAGTTTTGAAGAGCTGATATTTCTAGAGAAGTTATTTTATTGAGCAACTATTATTGTTGTTACAGCTAGAACCTCTATATATTGCTTCCTTTGGAGAAAATCAGTGTAGGTGAGACAGATTTATAATGTGATTTTTTGCCTTTTCATAAACTGAACACCTTTTTAGAGTATCCAAAGTAGATTTGCCATGTATAGAATTTCTTCCAAAATAGTGTGTTATTGTGCAGGCATTTTTCAAAAAATAATTTTTTGAAGGTTTAAGGCAACTTATTTGGGTGCAAGTAATTCATAGTATTATTTAGAAAAGTGATACTATATTTGCTGATTTTTCTCTATAACCTAATAAAATTTTTAAAAACTTAGAATAAGTTTTCAAGTGTCATGAGTAAAATGTAAAGCCCTTTGCACTTTGAGTTTCCTGATTCACTCAACATTGCTGGCAGTTTGAAAATTTTTCCTTTGTTTTCCTAAATATTATTAACATACTCCTTATATGTCTGTACTATATTGACAATTTTTGTGGTTAAAAAGTTTATCATAAAATATATTGTATTTGGGAACAAAGTATATACATTTTCATCAAACCTTTATTTTAAATTGTAAATAGATGTTACATCATAGCTATAGCCAAACCACTTAAAAAAAAATAAACTTCTAGGATTTATGTACATTAAAAAATTTTTTTTAAGGTGTATAGCTAGGTGAATTATCATAAAGTGATCACTCATGTCAAGAAATAAAGTATTACAAATACCCCCAAAATCTGCTTCATGCTGCCTCCCAATAACTACCTGCATTTTCCTACCAAAATAACTAATCAGTGCTTACCTGTTGTCAACAGGCCTAACAACCATTATACTGGCAAGAAAAATTGCTCCTGCTGTGACATTACTAATTATCTAAGAATATTATTTTGAACTGCCAAGTCGCATTTGAATGCTAACATTATTCAGTGGTTAATAGGACATTGAATGAAGTTTGCTGTAGTAAAATTTTGAATCGTTTTCTATTACTGCTTTGCATTACCAAAGAAGTTGAAAAGTCATAGGTAAGCCAGTAAATCAAGTATGATCATATTTACTTAGCAGATTATTAATAGGAAAAGCATTGTTTTATATCTAACCAGGTTGATATATGCTGCATCATAAAATAACACCTTTAAATGTCACCTATGCAGAAAGAGTAAAAGATTAAAACAGTAATTTTTTTCTTTTTTTGTGTGTGTGTGGGAAACTAGAATCTCAAGAGGAGGATGGAGATATAGAAGTTGAAGAGGCAGAAGGAGAAGAAAATGATAGACCGTATAATTTGAGACAAAGAAAAACAGTGGATCGATACCAAGCACCTCCAATAGGTAGGAGACTCTAAATAATTTCTTTCCTTTTTGTAGTTGAGTAGCTTATTCTGTTCCACCTCTTTAAATAAATTAGTGTTGTTGAATTTAAAAGAAGGAAATCTATTGTGGGTTCCATACATCTTATTTTGTATATGCTTCTTTTTATGCACAAAATTGAAAGAAAGTTGAAATATACAGTTGCAATATAGAACTGTATAGAGCATGTATATTTTATTTAAAGAACCTTAAATTTAATAATAAATACTGCTCGAAGTTTCATATTTTTAGCACTTTAATTTACAGCAGTTCTTTAGGGAGAATATCTCTGTGTTCTGAGTGGTTAAGTAATTGAGCTAAAGTCACAAAAGTAGTACATGGCTGTAGCTTGACCAATACCTAAGCTTTATTTTTTTTTAATAGAAGGAAGTAGTATCTTAATGCTGCTAAGTCTAGCGAGAAGTAATCAGTTCCACAGGTATTGTTTTATTGATTTTTTTCCAGCTCTTGGGAAATTCCATCACTATTGATCCTTTCAGGTTTTTTTTAACATATAATAATCCACATATCATGAAACTCACCATTTTTGATGATTTTTAATATGTACAACTCACTGGGTTTTAGTATATTTACAAGGGTGTACAGTCATCACCACTATCTAATTCCAGAACATTTATTACATCTACACTTCCTTTCCCCCAGCCCTACTAATGTAGGCAACTAATAATGTACTTTCTGCTTTTGTGGATTCGACTAAATGTGACCTTTTGTGTCTAACTTCTTTTCACTTACAATAATGTTTTCAAGGAAGAAAATAGATGCTAATATACAAACTCATTATGCTCTAAAATAGTAATTGATTCTCACAGAGGGGTATATCAGAGTTATCTCACTAGAAGCTTGCCCAGGTATGCAGACATTTCTCTAACCCTGTTAGGAGTCACTTTCACAGGTAGTCCTGTTAATAATGGGGGAGGTGTGTTAGGACAGAAAAAAGATTAAGAACCATTTTTCTAGATACATTTTTTTTCCAGCTTTTTTGAGGTATGACTGAAGAACAGCCCATTGCCATTGTGTATATTTAACATGTACAACTTGGCAAGGTTGAAATAACCATAGGTGTATACCTGTGAAACTTAATTAGATATGTCACCATGATCAAGATAATGAACATGTTCATTAACCTCACATTTCCTCCTGCCTGTTTGTAATCTACTTCTTCCTCTGCGTGACTCCTCCTGATCGTCAGCGAGCCACTGATTTGATATGCGTCCTGTTACCATATATTAGCTTACATTTTCTTGAATTTTATATGCAGTATATATTCTTTTTTGTCTGACTTCTTTCTTTCAGCATAATTATTTTAAGAGTCATTCAGATGTTGAATATAACAATAGTGTATTCTTTTTTATTGCTGAGTAGCATTCCATTGTGGATATATCACAATGTGTTTATCCATTCATTTATTGATGGACATTTAGATTATTGACATTTCTTGTGTTTTGCTGTTACAAATAAAGTGGTTGTTTTGATCATTCATGTGTAAGTCTTTCCAATATGTTTCCATTTTTCTTATAAACACCCAGGAGTGAAATGATTGGGTTTTATGATTAGCTGTATGTTTAACTTGCCAAGAAATTGCCACAATGTTTTCCAAACTGCTTGTACTGCTTACATTCTCATGAAGTGTATGAGAGTTCCAGTTGCTCTATATTCTTGCCAACCCTTGGTATGATCATATTTTTAAATTAATCTTACTATGTATTTAATTTAGGTTTAATTTACATTTTTCAAAGGACTAATGTTGAGCATCTTTTTATGTACTGATATGCCAGCTTACCTCTGGTGAATTGTCTTTTCAAATCTTTCCTCTTTTTTTCAGTTGCTTTTTCAGTTTGTTTTTTTACTGAGTTTTGAGAATTCCGTATGTATCCTGGGTATCAGTCCTTAATCAGATATGTGATTTGCAAATACTTTCTCAGTCTGTTGCTTGTTTTTTTATTCTCTTAATAATGTCTTTCAAAGAGCAAAATTTGTAATTTTGATGAATTCTGGTTTATCAGCCTTTTAATGGATTTTGCTTTCTATGTTGTATCTCAGAAATTTTTGTTTAACCCAAAGTCACAGACTTAATTGAACATCTTTTTATGATGTTTATTTATACACCTTTTATTATGAGCACAAAGTTTTTATTTTTGTTGTGCTCCTTCTACACAGCATTTGAGACTTGAAGATACATGACTAGCTTCTATTCAGAGAATCAAGAAAAATAATTTTTATTCTTTAATATATCAATTTATCAATTTAATATTAGTTATTTCTATGTCATCCTGTTTTTCTTTTTCTTTAAGTACCAGCTCATCAAAAAAAGAGGGAAAACACATTGTTTGATATTCACAGATCTCCAGCAAGAAGAAGCCATATCAGGTATGTTTTGTTAGATTTTGAAAGTAGAAAATATTTATATCTATCGTTTAGAGCCTTTAAATAATACATAATGTAATGCCTTATAATTAGAATATAGGTTTTGATGGTGTTAATGATAATGCCAATAAGGGACTAAATAGCATCTTCCTTTCTTTAGTTAATGACTAATAGTTATTATCCTACATGTGATTATTATTTTCTTGGTTCAGTTTGCCTGGAACAGTTACTGTTTTAGCAATTATGTTCCCTAAAGATACACAGCTCTCTGGTATCTAGTATAGTTGAATCTAAGCAACTCACATTGCTTTCATTTGAAGCATTGGTTCAACTACTCCTTGCTACTTTTTTTTTCCATTCCTTTTACATTTGTGTACAAAGGAGACCTTGTTTTTGAAACTTTATCTCAGAAAATTTTTCTGAAAAGGTAATATATTCCCTATGGCTCAAAAATAGAAATTAAATTTGAGTATGAAAAGCTTTTTTAGTCTTAGTAGTCTCTTACTCTACCATAGTAATATTGCTCATAGTTTGTATGTCCTTAGGGAATGTGATCACATGTGTGTATGTATATATGTGCAAATACATGCATTGATTGTTAACTCATCTTTTTACACAAAATGTACTGTGCACATTGTCCTAAACCTTGTTTTTGCACTTAACTGTTTTTTAACTTTTTTTTCCATTTCAATATAAATTTCACATTTATATTTATAGTTCCATAATATTACACTGATAGATGTACTATAATTTTTAAACTAGTCCTTTATTGAGAGTCAGGTTGTTTCCAGTCTTTTACTATTATAAAATATGATGTAATGAATAGTCTTGCATAGTTGTCATTTTACAAGTTTATTTGTAGGATATAAACTCTCAGAAGTGGAATCTCTAGGTTAAAGGAATATGAAATTATAATTTTGATTACATGTTGACTCAGGTTTTGGTTCACCCCGCAATATAAATTAAAAGTGCCAGTTTTCCCATATACCTGCCAAGAAAATTCATATTCTCAAACCTTTGGAATTTTGCCAGTCTTTGTTTATTCTTATGAGACCTTGGTTAATTTTTAAATCTGAGAGTTGTTCACACATTTAAAAGCCATTTGTTTTTCCTTTTTTCTGAAATGTTTCTAAAGTTTGCCCATTTTTCTAATAGGTTGTTGTTCTTTTATCTATTTTTAATAGTTCTTTATATAGTCCTGAGATGAGTCTTTTGTCATACATTATCAATCTTTTTCCTCAGTTCATAATTTGTCCTTTGACTTTACTTTTGGTTGTTTTTACTAGGAAGTTTTTACTTTTATGAAGTCAAATTTTCTGTCTGTTTTTTTTAAGACTTTTAGGTTTTTGAGTCACAGTTAGAAAAGCTTTCCCCAAATCCAAAGTTGTAAAGGAGTTCACCTTTTTTTATTTCTATGGTTTCATTTTTTATTCTTTAATTTTGATGCTGTTGAACTTTATCCTGGTGTAAGATTTGTAGTATTGATCGAACTTTTTCTCCCAGATGAAAAATGAGTTGTCCCATCCTCATTTTTTGAATGAGTGTATAATTTCTCCATTGATTCTAGTAACCACCTTTATCATATATCAAGTTATATATTTTGGTCTGCTTCTGGATATTTGTTCCATTCATCTATTGGGCACTATTTAAGTCACTGAGGCTTTTTAGTATGTTGTAATATTTGTAACTGCCAGTCTCCTTAAATTTTCATTTGAATATGATTTTCCATTATTTAAGGCCTTTTTTATTTTGATGTTATTCAGAAGTATTTTAAAATTCTTCCTGTCATTATTGCACATTTATGTTAATTTTTTTCTTAGGTAACTTACCTTTCTGTTGCTTTTGTAAAAGATACTTTATCTTTTTTTTTTCCCCCTCTGTCATTCTTTCATTGTATTTTCTTTCAGGAGATTGTATATATATGAGAGCAGTTAACTCCTGTATATTAATTCGGTACCTACTTCTTTTTTTTTTTTTTGACATTTGTTACCATTTTTATTCTTAGAGACAGGGATGTTTGTTTTTCTTTTTTTTTTAAATTAAGGTATTATTGATATACACTCTTATGAAGGTTTCGTATGAAAAACCAATGTGGTTACTACATTTACCCATATTATCAAGTCCCCACTCACACCCCAATTCAGTCACTGTCCATTAGTGTAGTAAGATGCCACAGATTCACTGTTTGCCTTCTCAGTGCTACACTGTTTTCCCCATGATTCCCCACACCATGTGTACTAAACATAATACCCCACAATCCCCTTCTCCTACCCTCCCCACCCACCCTCTCACACCCCTCCCCTTTGGTAATCACTAGTTCCTTTATGGAGTCTCTGAGTCTGCTACTATTTGGTTCCTTCAGTTTCGCTTCGTTGTTATACGCCAGAAATGAGGGAAATCATTTGGCACTTGTCTTTCTCCGCCTGGCTTATTTCACTTAGCCTAATATCCTCCAGTTCCATCCATGTTGTTGCAAATGGCAGGATTTATTTCCTTTTTATGGCTGAATAGTATGCCATTGTGTATATGTACCACATCTTCTTTATCCATTCATCTACTGATGGACACTTAGGTTGCTTCCATATCTTGGCTATTGTAAAAAGTGCTGCAATAAACATAGGGGTGCATATGTCTTTTTGAATCTGAAGTTGTATTCTTTGGGTAAATTCTAAGGAGTGGGATTCCCGGGACAAATGGTATTTGTATTTTTAGTTTTTTGAGGAACCTCCGTATTGCTTTCCACAATGGTTGAACTAGCTTACATTCCCACCAGCAGTGTAGGAGGGTTCCCCTTTCTCCACATCCTTGCCAGCATTTGTTGTTCTTAGTCTTTTGGATGGTGGCCATCCTAACTGGTGTGAGGTGATATCTCATTGTGGTTTTAATTTGCATTTCCCTGATGATTAGTGATGTGGAGCATTTTTTCATGTGTCTATTGGCCATCTGAATTTCTTCTTTGGAGAACTGTCTCTTCATATCCTCTACCCATTTTTTAATCGAGTTATTTGCTTTTTAGGTGTAGAGGCGTGTAAGTTCTTTATATATTTTGGATGTTAACCCCTTGTCAGATATGTCATTTACAAATATATTCTCCCATACTGTGGGATGCCTTTTTGTTCTGTCGATGGTGTCCTTTGCCGTACAGAAATTTTTTAGTTTATGTAGTCCCATGAGTTCATTTTTGCTTTTGTTTCCCTTGCTCGAGGAGAGGTGTTCAGGAAGAAGTTGCTCATTCTTATATCCAGGAGATTTTTGCCTATGTTGTCTTCTAAGAGTTTTATGGTTTCATGACTTACATTCAGGTCCTTGATCCATTTCGAGTTTATACTTTTGTCTATGGGGTTAAACAATAATCCAGTTTCATTCTCTTGCATGTAACTGTCCAGTTTTGCCAACACCAGCTGTTCAAGAGGCTATCATTTCCCCACTGTATATCCATGGCTCCTTTATCATATATTAATTGACCATATATGCTTAGGTTTATATCAGGGTTCTCTAGTCTGTTCCATTGGTCTATGGGTCTGTTCTTGTGCCAGTACCAAATTGTCTTGAGTACTGTGGCTTTGTAGTAAAGCTTGAAGTTGGGGAGCATAATCCCCCAGCTTTATTCTTCCTTCTCAGGATTGCTTTGGCTATTCAGGGTCTTTTGTGGTTCCATATGAATTTTAGAATGATTTTCTCTAGTTTGTTGAAAAATGCTGTTGGTATTTTGATAGGAATTGCATTGAATCTGTACATTGCTTTAGGCAGGATGGTCATTTTGACAATATTAATTCTTCCTATCCATGAGCACAGGATGTGTTCCCATTTATTGGATTCTTCTTTAATTTCTCTCACTAAAGTCTTGTAGTTTTCAGAGTATAGGTCTTTCACTTCCTTGGTTAGGTTTATATTCCTAGGTATTCTTTTTGACGCAACTTTGAATGGAATTGTTTTCCTGATTTCTCTCTCTGCTAGGTCATTGTTAGTGTATAGGAATGCCGCAGATTTCTGCATATTAATTTTGTATCGCACAACTTTGCTGAATTCAGATGTTAGATCTAGTAGTTTTGGAGTAGATTCTTTAGGGTTTTTTATGTACAATATCATGTCATTTGCAAACAGGGACATTTTAACTTCTTCCCTGCCAGTCTGGAGGCCTTTTATTTCTTTGTGTTGTCTGATTGCTGTGGCTAGGACCTTCAGTACTATGTTGAATAGAAGTGGGGAGAGTGGGCATCCTTGTCTTGTTACCAATTTAAAGGAAAAGCTTTCAGCTTCTTGCTGTTAAGTATAATGTTGGCTGTGGGTTTGTCATATATGGCCTTTATTATGTTGAGTACTTGCCCTCTATACACATTTTGTTGAGAGTTTTTATCATGAATGGATGTTGAATTCTGTCAAATGCTTTTTCAGCATCTATGAAGATGTCATGTGGTTTTTATCTTTCTTTTTGTTGATGTGGTGGATGATGTTGATGGATTTTCGAATGTTGAACCATCCTTCCATCCCTGGAATAAATCCTACTTGATCATGATGGATGATCCTTTTAATGTATTTTTGAATTTGGTTTGCTAATATTTTGTTGAGTATTTTTGCGTCTATGTTCATCAGGGATATTGGTCTGTAGTTTTCTTTTTTTGTGGTGTTTTTACCTGGTTTTGGTATTAGAGTGATGCTGGCCTCATGGAATGAGTTTGGAAGTATTCCCTCTTCTTCTACTCCTTGGAAAACTTTAAGGAGGATGGGTATTAGGTCTTCACTAAATGTTTGATAAAATTCAGTGGTGAAGCCATCTGGTCCAGGGGTTTTGTTCTTAGGTAGGTTTTTGACTACCAGTTCAATTTCGGTGCTGGGATTTGGTCTGTTGAGATTTTCTGTTTCTTTCTGGGTCAGCCTTGGAAGGTTGTATGTATTGTTCTAGAAAGTTGTCCATTTCTTCTAGGTTATCCAGTTTGTTAGCATATAATTTTTCATAGTATTCTCTAATAGTTCTTTGTATTTCTGTGGTGTCTGTAGTGATTTTTCCTTTCCCATTTCTGATTCTGTTTATGTGAGCAGACTCTCTTTTTTTCTTGATAAGTGTGGCTAAGGGTTTATCTATTTTGTTTATTTTCTTGAAGAACCAGCTCTTGCTTTCGTTGATCCTTTCTATTGTTTTATTCTTCTCGATTTTATTTATTTCTGCCCTAATCATTATTATGTCCCTCCTACTGACTTTGGGTCTCATTTGTTCTTCTTTCTCTAGTTTCGTTAATTGTGAGTTTAGACTGCTCATATGGGAATGTTATTCTTTCCTGAGGTAGGCCTGTATTGCAATGTACTTTCCTCTTAGCACGGCCTTCGCTGCGTCCCACAGATTTTGCGGTGTTGAATTATTGTCATTTGTCTACATAGATTGCTTGATCTCTGTTTTTGTTTGGTCATTGATCCATTGATTATTTAGGAGCATGTTATTAAGCCTCCATGTGTTGGTGGGATTTTTCATTTTCTTTGCGTAATTCATTCTAGTTTCATTCCTTTGTAGTCTGAGAAGTTGGTTGGTACAATTTCAATGTTTTTGAATTTACCGAGGGTCTTTTTGTGGCCTAGTATATAATCTATTTGTGAAAATATTCCATGTGCACTTGAGAAGAATGTGTATTCTGCTGCTTTTGAGTGTAGAGTTCTGTAGATGTCTGTTAGGTCTGTCTGTTCTAATGTGTTGTTGAGTGCCACTGTCTCCTTACTTATTTTTTGTCTGGTTGATCTGTCCTTCAGAGTGAGTGAGTGTGGTACCTACTTCTTTACTGAGAATACCCCTAGCATTCTCCATTAAGATCAATGCTTAAGGAAGGTATATTTTTGTCATGTTACAGATTTTTATGTTTTTTTTTAATAATTGAATTTTTGAAAACAAAAGAATAGTGATTGCATGTTTTCAAATAAATTGTCAGATCTCTGGAGTTATGTCATCTTAGATCCATTATTAATAGGTTTAATTAATTATATTAAAGATTTCTTAATGTTAAGTCTTTTAGATGGAAGTGCCTTTTTGTTTTCTGGTATTGTAATTAATTTCTATATTTGTTGCATTGTGATTAGAGAATGTTGTTTGTACTATTCTATGTATTGAGTTTTTTTTTTGTGGTTGAATGTATGTAGTCTTTCATGAATGTTCCGTAGGCATTTGAAAAGAATAAAATATTCTTAGTTTTTAGGACATAGGTTGAAACTTGATTCAGTATTTTTTATTATGTATTTTGAGCATGCCTATATGATAATGCTTTTCTTAATTTCTGTATTTTCTGTTCACTTAAAAAAAATTTATTTCAGTATCATTAATCTATAATTACATGTGTAACATTATGGTTACTAAACTCCCCACTTCATAAGGTTCCCCCCACATACCCCATTACAGTCACTGTCCATCAGTGTAGTTAGATGCTATAGAATCACTACTTGTTTCTCCACGTGCCCCCTCTACATTATGCCTGCTAATCGTAATGCCCCTTTTTCTCCCTTGTCCTTCCTTTCCCACCCATCCTCCCCAGTCCCTTTCTCTTTGGTAACTATTAGTCCATTCTTGGGTTCTGTGAGTCTGCTGCTGTCTTGTTCCTCAGTTTTTGCTTTGTTCTTATACTCCACATATGAGTGAAATCATTTGATACTTGTCTTTTTCCGCCTGGCTTGTTTCACTGAGCATAATACCCTCTAGCTCCATCCATGTTGTTGCAAATGGTAGGATTTGTTTTCTTCTTTTGGCTGAATAATATTCTATTGTGTATATGTACCACATCTTCTTTATCCATTCATCTACTGATGGACACTTACGTTGCTTCCATTTCTTGGCTATTGTAAATAGTGCTGTGATAAACATAGGGGTGCATATGTCTTTTTCATACTGGGTTGCTGCATTCTTAGGGTAAATTCCTAGGAGTGGGATTCCTGGGTCAAATGGTATTTCTATTTTGAGTTTTTTGAGGAACCTCCATACTGCTTTCCACAATAGGTGAACTAATTTGCATTCCCACCAGCAGTGTAGGAGGGTTCCCCATTCCCCACATCCTTGTGAACATTTGTTGTTGTGTTTTGGATGTTGGCCATCCTTAACTGGTGTGAGGTGGTATCTCATTGTGGTTTTAACTTGCATTTCTCTGATGATTAGTGATGTGGAGCATCTTTTCATGTGCCTGTTGGCCATATAAATTTCTTCTTTGGAGAAGTGTCTGTTCAGATCCCCTGCCTATTTCTTAATTGGATTATTTGCTTTTTGTTTGTAGAGGTGCGTGAGTTGTTTATATGTTTTGGATGTCAACTGCTAATGGGATATGTCATTTATCAATATATTCTCCCATACTGTAGGATGTCTTTTTGTTCTACTGATGGTGTCCTTTTCTATACAGAACCTTTTCAGCTTAGTATAGTCCCACCTGTTCATTTTTGCTTTTGTTTCCCTTGCCTGGAGAGATATGTTCATGAAGAAGTTGCTCATGTTTATGTCCAAGAGATTTTTGCCTATGTTTTTTTTGAAGACTTTTATGGTTTAATGACTTACATTCAGGTCTTTGATCCATTTTGAGTTTACTTTTGTGTATGGGGTGAGACAGTAATCCAGTGTCATACTCTTACATGTAGCTGTCCAGTTTTGCCAACACCAACGGTTGAAGAGGCTGTCATTTCCCCATTGTATATCCATGGCTCCTTTATCATATATTAATTGACCATATATGTTTGGGTTAATGTCTCGACTCTATTCTGTTCCACTGGTTTGTGGGTCTCTTCTTGTGTCAGTACCAAATTGTCTTGATTACTGTGGCTTTGTAGTAGAGCTTCAAGTCTGGAAGCATAATTTCCCCTGGTTTATTCTCCCTTCTCAGGATTCCTTTGGCTATTCATGGTCGTCTGTGGTTTCATATGAATTTTAGAACTTTTTGTTCAAGTTCATTGAAGAATGCTGTTGGTATTTTGATGGGGATTGCGTTGAATCTGTAATTGCTTTAGGTAGTATAGCCATTTTGACAATATTTGTTCTTCCTAGCCAAGAGCATGGGATGAATTTCCGTTTGTTAGTGTCTTCTTTAATTTCTCATAGGAATGTCTTGTAGTTTTCAGGGTATAGGTCTTTGACTTCCTTCGTTAGGTTTACTCCTAGGTATTTTATTCTTTTTGATGCAATTGTGAATGGAAGTGTTTTCCTGATATCTTTTTCTGTTAGCTCATCATTAGTGTATAGGAAAGTAACAGATTTCTGTGTGTTAATTTTGTATCCTGCTACTCTGCTGAATTCACATATTAGTTCTAGTAGTTTTGGAGTGGAGTCTTTCAGGTTTTTTATGTACAGTATCATGTCATCTGCAAATAGTGACAATTTTACTTCTTCTTTACCAATCTGGATGCCTTGTATTTCTTTGTTTTGTCTTGATTGCTATGGCTAGGACCCGCAGTAGTATGTTGAATAACAGTAGGAGAGTGGGCATCCCTGTCTTGTTTCTGCTCTTAGATGAAAAGCTTTCAGCTTCTTGCTGTTAAGTATGATGTTGGCTGTGGGTTTGCCATATATGGATGGCCTTTATGATGTTGAGGTACTTGCCCTCTGTACCCATTTTGTTGAGAGTTTTAATCATGAATGGATGTTGAATTTTGTCAAATGCTTTTTCAGCATCTATGGAGATGATCATGTGGTTTTTGTTCTTTTTCTTGATATGGTGGATGATGTTGATGGATTTTCGAATATTGTACCATCCTTGCATTCCTGAGGTGAATCTCACTTGATAATGGTGTATGATCCTCTTGAAGTATTTTTGAATTCAGTTTGCTAAAATTTTGTTTAGTATTTTTGCATCTATGTTCATCAGAGATATTGGTGTGTAATTTTCTTTTTTGGTTGGGTCTTTGCTAGGTTTTGGTATTACAGTGATGCTGGCTTCATAGAATGAGTTTGGAAGTATTCCCTCCTTTTCTATTTTTTGGAAAGGTTTAAGGAGAAAGAGTATTATTTCTTCTCTATATGTCTGATAAAATTCATCGGTGAATCCATCTGACCTGAGGGTTTTGTTCTTTGGTAGTTTTCTGATTACTGATTCAATTTCATTGCTGGTAATTGGTCTGTTTAGGGTTTCTGTTTCTTGCTTGGTCAGTCTTGGAAGGTTGTATTTTTCTAGTAAGTTGTCCATTTCTTCTAGGTTTTCCAGCCGGTTTCCATATAGATTTTCATGGTATTCTGTAATAATTCTTTGTATTTCTGTGGTGTCCACTGTGATTTTTCCTTTCTCATTTCTGATTGTGTTTATGTGTGTAGAGTCTCTTTTTTTCTTAATTAGTCTGCCTAGGGGTTTATCTATTTTGTGTAATTTTTCAAAGAACGAGCTCTTGGTTTCATTGATTTTTTTTCTATTGTTTTATTCTTCTCAATTTTTTTTCTTCTCTAATCTTTATTATGTCCCTCCTTCTGGTGACTTTGGGCCTCATTTGTTCTTCTTTTTCCAATTTCAATAATTGTGACTTTAGACTATTCATTTGGGAATGTTCTTCCTTCTTTAAATAGGCCTGAATTGCAATATACTTTCCTCTTAGAACTGCCTTTGCTGTGTCCCACAGAAGTTGGGGCTTTGTGCTGTTGTTGTCATTTGTCTCCATATATTATTTGATCTCTGTTTTAATTTGGTCATTGATCTATTGATTATTTAGGAGCATGTTGTTAAGCCTCCATGTGTTTGTGAGCCTTTTGGTTTTCTTTCTCAAATTTATTTCTAGTTTTATACCTTCGTTATCTGAGAAGTTGGTTGGTAGAATTTCAATATTTTCAAGTTTACTGAGGTTCTTTTTGTGCCCTAGTATGTGGTCTATTCTGGAAAATGTTCCATGTGCACTTGAGAAAAATGTGTATCCTGCTGCTTTTGGGTGTAGAGTTCTGTGGATGTCTGTTAGGTCCATCTGTTCTAGTGTGTTGTTCAGTGCCTCCGTGTCTTCACTTATTTTCTGTCTGGTTAATTTGTCCTTTCGAGTGAGTGGTTTGTTGAAGTCTCCGAAAATGAATGCATTGCTTTCTATTTCCTCCTTCAATTCTGTTAGTATTTGTTTCACATATGTTGGTGCTCCTGTGTTGGCTGCATATATATTTATAATGGTTATATCCTCTTGTTGGACTGACCCCTTTATCATTATGTAATGTCATTCTTTATCTCTTGCTACTTTCTTCGTTTTGAAGTCTATTTTGTCTGATACAAGTACTGCAACACCTGCTTTTTTCTCCTTGTTGTTTGCATGAAATATCTTTTTCCATCCCTTCACTTTTAGTCTGTGTATATCTTTGGATTTGAGGTGAGTTTCTTGTAGGCAGCATATAGATGGGTCTTGCTTTTTTATCCATTCTGTTACTCTGTGTCTTTTGATTGGTGCATTCAGTCCATTTACATTTAGGGTGATTATCGATAGTTATGTACTTATTGCCTTTGCTGCCTTTAGATTCGTGGTTACCAAAAGATCAAGGGTAGCTTCTTTATTATCTACCACTGTAACTTAACTCTCTTGTTAAGCTGTTATAAACACTGTCTGATGATTCTTTATTTCTCTCCCTCCTTATTCTTCCTTTTCCATTTTTTATGTGCTAGTTGTTTTATTCTGTAGTCTTTTACATTTTCTTTGACTGTTTTTGTGGATAGTTGATTTTGTTTTTTGCCTTTAGTTAATTTTTGGATGGTCTGCTTTCTTTGCTATGATTTTGTTTTTTCTGGTGACATCTTTTTAGCTTTAAGAGTGCTTCCATCTAGAGCATTCCCTTTAAGATATCCTGTAGAGGTGGTTTGTTGGAGGCAAATTCCCTCAACTTTCGCTTCTCTGGGAATTGTTTAATCCCTCCCTCAAATTTAAATGATAATCGTGCTGGATACAGTATTCTTCGTTGAAAGCCCTTCTGTTTCATTGCATTAAATATATCAAGACATTCTCTTCTGGCCTTTAAGGTTTCTGTTGAGAAGTCTGATGATAGTCTGATGGATTTTCCTTTGTAGGTCATCTTTTTTCTCTGGCTGCCTTTAATACTCTGTCCTTGTCTTTGATCTTTGCCATTTTAATTTTTATGTGTCTTGGTGTTGTCTTCCTTGGGTCCCTTGTGTTGGGAGATCTGTGGCCTTCCATGGTCTGAGAAACTGTTTCCTTTCCCAGCTTGGCGAAGTTTTCCTCAATTATTTCTTCAAAGACACTTTCTTTTCCTTTTTGTCTCTCTTCCTCTGGTACTCCTGTAATGCGAATATTGTTCCATTTGGATTGGTCACACAGTTCTCTTAATATTCTTTCATTCCTAGACATCCTTTTCTCTCTGTCTGCCTCCGCTTCTCTGTACTCTTGTTCTGTGATTTCTATTTCATTAACAGTCTCTTGCACCTCGTCCAGTCTGCTGTTAAGCCTCTCAGTGGATTGTTTCATTTCTGTAATGTCCCTCCTGACTTCATCCCTTAGCTCTTGCATATTTCTCTGTAGGTCCATCAGCATGGTTATGACTTCTATTCTGAAATCTTTTTCAGGAAGATTGTTTAAATCTATCCCACTAGGCCCTCTCTCAGGTTGTCTGGGTGATCTTTAACTTGACCACATTCTTCTGTCTTTTCATTTCTACAGAAGTGGTCTCAGGCAAGTGCCACGTGTGTCAGCTGGGAGAACAGAGTCCCTTCCTCCTTGTTCTCCTTGCCCTTCTCCCAAGCCTGTGCTGGTTACCCGCACACCGGGAGGCAGTCTCTGGTATAATCCCCTGAGCTGCCATGTGCGGTGCCTCCCTTATGCTAGCCTAGAGCACTGCAGGGGTTTGCAGTCATGCTGGGCATGTTCTGCTCCCCTTGGTGCCTTCCAGATCTTGCTCTGGTTTCCGCGGCCCTTCCTGGTTAGCTGCGTGCCCACCGGGAGGAGATTCTATGTGGTTGCTGTGGCCAGGGCCGGTGTCCCACTGTTCTGCATCTGTGGCGGTTCTGTCAGACTGTTTGCAGCGCCGGTCGAGGGGAATGAATGGCAGGCTGCTTATTGCCATGAGGGGCTTCGGCGGGGCTGCTTTACTCAGCAGCTGGTTAGGGGCCCCAAAATTCCTCAAGATTCCCAGCCTGGTAGGCTGAGTGCACTGGGACGATTTTGTTCCTCTGTTGGGCTCTTGTCTCTTTAAGACTTTTAAAAAAGCACACCCTTTTTTTTTGTCCTAGGAGAGCCGGCTGTGGGGACCCGCTCACAGTCTCCATCTGGGATCGTGCTCTTTTCTTTCTCTAATCTCCAATACACCATGCGATGTGTGTCTGTGCTCCCAACGCAGATCACTAAAGCTGGTTATTTAGCAATCCTGTGTTTACACTCCATCCCCACTCTGATTCTTTTCCTCCTGCCGGGTAGCTGGGGTGGGGGAGTGTTCGGGTCCTGCCGGGTCACAGCTTTGTATCTTACCCGCTTCGTGAGGCACTGAGTTCTCGCAGATGTAGCTGTAGACTGGCTGTTGTACTGTATCTTCTGGTCTCTCTTTTAGGAATAGTTGTATTTGTTGTATTTTCACAAATATATATGGTTTTGGGAGGAGATTTCCTCCACCCTGCTCATGCCGTCATCTTCTCAGAGCCCCTTTCTGTTCACTTTTGATATGGCAAGAAAAGGTGAATTAAAATCTCCCTAATACTGGAATGTCTAATATCCATATTTTCTTTTGTCTGCAGTAAGTTTTGCTTTATTGATATTGTCACTGTTGTGTTGTCCATAGCTACTTATAATTGGTAACTTTATGATTTGTGCCTTTTTTCCCTTTGAAAATATTCTCCTTTATGTTCTTTCTTTTATACTTGGTGTTCCAGCTAGTCTAATGTTAAGTTTTAACCCATATTTTCATTTAGTTTATGTATACTTGTATACTTTTGCTAATTATTTTATTTCCCATATCTCTGGATCACATTGACTGTGTTCATTGTATTTAGTGTAGCGCCGTGTTCTGATTTCAGATTCAGCCCCAAAATCTTATGTTATGAAATATTCAATTTCCTAGAAGAGTTGGAAGAATTTAATCCTGAGTACTGCCATACCTACCACATAGATTCTACAGTTTCATTTTACTGTGCTTTGATATCAAGTACTTATCTATATCCATGTCAGTCCATCTCATGTTTTAGATACATTTCTGAGTAAATTACTGATATCACACTCCTTCAAATTCTTCAGTGTGTGTGTCATTAGCTAAAGTTCTGTATTCAGATTTTTACCTTTTGATTGAGGTAAAATTTACATGCAAAGAAATGTACAAATCTTCAGTGTGTATTTGCTATTTTTGTAAGTGAACTTTTTATTTTAGAATAGTATTAGATTGACAGAAAAATTATGAAGCCAGTACAGAGAGTTTATACCCCACACCCAATTTCCTCTGTCATCAACATCTAATATTAGTGGTGCATTTCTTATAATAATGACATAATATTGATACATTATTATGTAGTTAAATCCATACTTTATTTGGATTTCCCTAATTTTTACTTAATGTCCTTTTTCTGCTCTAGGATTCCATCCAGAATATCACATTACACTTAATAGTCATGTCTCATTAGGCTCCTCTTGTGTTCTTTAAATTACCTTAATTGAAGCATAATCTGTATAAATTGTACCCATTTAAAGTGTTGAATTAGGTAAGTTTATTTAGACAGATATGCTGGTGTGGTACCACTGTCTCAGTCATGGTATGTAGTGTTTCAGTTATCTTTGAAGTCTTCCTTGTGCCCCCTTTCAGTCTGTCCCTCAAAGCCCTTGGCCCTAGGCAATTACCTATCTTTTTGTCATTGTAGATTAGTTTGCATTTTCTAGAATTTTATATGTAGGGAATCATACAGTATGTACTGTTCTATTTCTGGCTTCTTTTGCTCAGTGTAATGATTTTTGAGATTGATCCATGTTGTATGTATAAGTAGATTGTTCCTTTTTATTGTTAAGGAATATTTCATTGTATGGATATACCAAATTTGTTATCTTTTGATGGAAATTTTGGTTGTTTACTGTTTTTGACTGTTGCAAATAAAGCAACTGTGAGTATTCATGTGTAAAGCTTTGTATGAATATATGTTTTAATTCTTTTTGGGTAAATACCTATGAATGAAATGTGCACATCTTATGATAGGTGATATTTAACTTTTTAAGAAACTGCTAGTTTTCAAAATTGTTGTAACCATTTTACATTTTCACTAGAAGTGTCTTTGAGGTCCATTTAGTTCATATCCTTGTCAAGACTTGGTATGTCAGTTTTTAAAATTTTAGCCAGTCTGAGGTATATATATATACACACACATATATAGTAGTACCTCTCGTAGTTTTCTTTGCTTGTTCTGGATGTCTTTAATCTTGTTAAGCATTGTTTTATTGCTTATTGGCCATTTTTTTATAAGTTCTTTGTAAAGTTTCTGCTTAATTCTTTTGCTCATCTTAAGATATGGTTGATTCCCTTATTATTGAGTTTTAAGATTTAAAAAAATTCTAGATAGAAATCCCTTGTGAGGTATATGTGGTGCAAGTGCTTCTTTCATCCTGTGACTTGCCATTTGTTCTCATGTCTTTTGAAGAACAAATGTTTAAAAAATTTTTTTAATGAATTTTTTATTTTGGAATAATTTTAGCTTTGCAGAAAAGTTGCAAAGATAGTATAGAGAATTCCTTTATACCCTCACCTAGTTTCTGCCACTGTTAACATTACTGCGGTACATTTGTCAAAACTAAGAACTGGCATTGGTATGTTACTACTTAACCAACCTTGGAAGTTTATTAAGGTTTTACCGGTTTTTCCTTTTCATAACATTGTTTTTATTTCATCATCGAGTCTCTTTCAGGATATTTTTTGTAAATGTTTGTTGTAAATAAACATGAAATAAAAATATAATTAGCTTGTAAATAGTTACATAGGGCACTTATAAGGACATAAGTTATAAGTAAATAGTTAAAAGGACAGTTTCTTATCCAAGAAAAATTATGTGCTAGCTACAAAGGACTGGACCAGCATCACTGATGTCTTTCCTAGGTTTTTTTAAAACAGTTTTATTAAGATGCAATTCAGGTTTTTTTTCAATATTCACAGATATGTGGAACATTTGCTACAGACGATTTAAAATGATTTCCATCTCCATAGATAAAAACCTGTACTCTTTTAACTCTGACCTCCTTGCCCCCCCCAATTCTGTAAGCCCTAAGTAATTTTGCTAATGTACTTTTTTTCTCCATAGGTTTGCCTGTTCAGGAGCATTTCATAAAAATGAAATCATATAATATGTGGTCTTTTGTGACTTTTTTTCTTCAGTTTGCATGTTTTCTGGGTTCATACATGTCAAAGCATGTATCGGTAGTCATTCCTTTTCATGCTAAAAAATTTCTATTGTAGGAATATGCTACATTTTTATCTACTCATCAGTTGATGGACATTTGGTTTGTTTGTTGTAATTTTTAGCTTTTATAATGATGCTATAAAAATTCATGTACAGGTTTTTATGTGGACATATGTTTTCAGTCTCTTGAGTATACGCCCAGGGTAGAATTACTGGGTCATGTGATAACTAAATGCTTAAACATTTAGGAACTGCCTGATTATTTTCTGAAGTGGCTACACCATTTTATATTCCCATCAGCAGTATATGGGGCTTCCATTTTCTCACATCCTACCCAACATTTATTACTGTCTGATTTTTTTATTTTAGCCATCCTGTTGGTATCTCATTGAGGTTTTGATTAGCACCTGATGACTAATGATATTAAGCATCTTTTCATGTGCCTATTGGCCTTTTCTCTATCTTCTTTTGAGAAATGCCTCTTCATGTCTTACGCCTATTTTAAAACTGGATTATTTTTCTTTTTAATCATTGACTTGTAAGAGCTCTTTGTACGTTCTAGATTTAGTTTTCTCACCAAATTGCAAATTTGTAATTTGCAAATGTTTTTATCCTATATTGTGAGTTGTCTTGTTACTTTCTTGATGGTGTCCTTTGAAGCAGAAAGGATTTTAATTTTGATGAAGTTCAGTTTACCTACTTTCTCTTTTGCTGCTTGTGTTTTTGATGTCATATCTAAGAATCTTGCCAAATCTGAGGTCATGAAGATTTACTCCTATGTGTTCTAAGAGTTTTATAGTTTAGCTCTTTGTTTAGGTCTTTGGTACATTTTGAATTAATTTTTGTATATGCTGTGACCCCCTTCCCTTTTAAAGACAGTTTTGGAAAGTTGCATACAGTACTCTGCTTTTTGTGGTATTATTGTTACACATATAATATCTGTAAATTTTAAACACCTAGCAATACATTATTAGAATTATGTACACAACTTTATCTTTTAAAAAAGGCTAAGAAAAACACGCAAATATATGTTTATAGCTTTTGTTACATTAACATTTTTATTTATCACTTCTGGTTCTCTTCATTTATTCTTATGCATTCGAATTACAACCCGGAGTCATTTCCTTAGCCCAATACACTTTGGCTTCCACTCTCCTCATTTGTGCTGGTAGTGGCAGATATATTTCTATACGTTAAGTCCAACATACACATGCATACACACACACAGAAACTTGGAAGTGGGCTATTTCCTGAAGGAGAAAAAGAAGTAAGAGAGAGGATAAATATCAAAATTGCAAAGATTGAGTAGATAATTACTACATCAATCATTCTGGAGTGTTAGGAGGCATAATAACTGATGTAGGGGACTTCCGGGAAGATGGCGGTGTGAGCAGGGCGGCAGAAATCTCCTCCCAACACTGTATTTATCTACGAAAACACAGCAAATACATCTATTCCTAAAAGAGAGACGAGAATACACAGGAAAGCGCATAGCATGCAGCTACACCCGAGAGGACTTGGCACCCCAAGAGGCGGGTAAGATAGGAGCCGCGACCCAGCGGGACGCGACCACTCCCCCACCCAGCGCACCGGCGGGAGGAGAGGATTCAGAGCCGGGAGGGAGTGGAGGTACACCCTGCGAAGTAGCCAGCCCCGGTGATCTGCGCGGGGAGCGCTGACCCACATTACGCAGTGCAGCGGAGACTGGAGAGACAGAGGGGCAGGATCTGAGCGGGGAACGCGCCAGGGTGCTTGCAGCCGGCTCCCGGGAAGGAAAAAAAAAAGCGCGCGCTTTCTTCAGCGGTCTTAAAGAGACAGGAGCCCAGCGGAGGAGCTGGATCGCCCCAGCACACTCAGCCCAGCAGGCTGGGAGTCCTGGGGAGTTTCAGACGCCTTAGCTGGCGACTGAGGAAGTGTAGCCATACTTAACACTTCTCACTGAGATCAACAGCCTCCTATTCGTTCCCACCCCTGCCAGAGCGATAAAGGGCCCTGCAGAGCGGCACAGTCACAGCTGTGGAATAGTGGGGCAATAGCGCCACCTAGAGCATTCCCACAGAATCTACGTCCGGTGGGCATTTTTTGTTTTGTTTGTTTTGCTTCGTTTTTGTTTTTCTTTTCTTTCTTTCTTTCTTTTTTTCTTTTTTTTCTCTTTTTTCTTCTCTTTTTAAAGTCTTAAAGAGCCCAGCTGACATACGTGGCAACTATCAGTGACCAATTATATAGCCATGAAAAGACAGAGGAATATGGTTCAGACCAAAATCAACCAGACAACCCCAGAGAGGGAGTCTGAAGGGATGGAAATGCACAGTCTTCCTGAAAAAGAATTCGGAATAAAAGTCATAACCATGCTGATGGACCTACAGAGAAATGTGCAAGAGCTGAGGGAGGAAGTGAAGGAACTGAGGAAAGACAATGCAGAAATCAGACAAGCAATCGACGGGCTTAACAGCAGAATGGATGAGATGCAAGAGACTGTTAATGGAATAGAAAACAGAGAACAGGAGTACAGAGCAGCTGAGGCAGAGAGAGATAAAAGGATTTCTAGGAATGAAAGAATATTAAGAGAACTGTGGACCAATCCAAACGGAACAATATTCGCATTATAGGAGTACCAGAGGAAGAAGAGAGAGAAAAAGGGATAGAAAGTGTCTTTGAAGAAATAATTGCTGAAAACTTTCCCTCGCTGGGGAAGGAAGTAGTCTCGCAGTCCACCGAAGCTCATAGATCTCCCAACACAAGGGACCCAAGGAAGACAACACCAAGACACATAATAATTAAGATGGCAAAGATCAAAGATAAAGACAGGGTATTAAAGGCAGCTAGAGAGAGAAAAAAGATCACCTACAAAGGAAAACCCATCAGACTATCATCAGACTTCTCAACAGAAACCTTACAGGCCAGAAGAGAATGGCATGATATATTTAACGTTATGAAACAGAAGGGCCTCGAACCAAGAATATTGTATCCAGCACGATTATCATTTAAATATGATGGAGGGATTAAACAATTTCCAGATAAACGAAAGTTGAGAGAGATTGCCTCTCATAAACCACCACTACAGGATATCTTAAATGGACTGCTCTAGATGGAAGCACACCTAAGGCTAAAAAGATGTCACCAGAGAAAATAAAATCATAGCAAAGAAAGCAGACCATCCAAATACTAACTAAAGGCAAAGAATAAAACACCTAGTATAGAAAGAATGGAGGAAGAGGAATAAGAAGGGAGAGAAATAAAGAAACATCAGACACTGTTTACAATAACTTAACAAGAAAGTTAAGTTAGATTGTTAGATAGTAAAGAAGCAACCCTTGAACCTTTGGTAACCATGAATCTAAAGTCAGCAATGGCAATAAGTACATATCTATCAATAATCACCCTAAATGTAAATGGACTGAATGCACCAATCAAAAGACACAGAGTAACAGAATGGATAAAAAAGCAAGACCCATCTATATGCTGCCTACAAGAAACTCACCTCAAATCCAAAGATATACACAGACTAAAAGTGAAGGGATGGAAAAAGATATTTCATGCAAACAACAAAGAGAAAAAAGCAGGTGTTGCAGTACTTGTATCAGACAAAATAGACTTCAAAACGAAGAAAGTAGCAAGAGATAAAGAAAGACATTACATAATGATAAAGGGGTCAGTCCAACAAGAAGATATAACCATTATAAAATATACATGCACCCAACACAGGAGCGCCAGCATATGTGAGACAAATACTAACAGAATTAAAGGAGGAAATAGACAGCAATGCATTCATCTTAGGAGACTTCAACACACCACTCACTCCGGAGAACAGATCAACCAGACAGAAAATAAGTGAAGACACGGAGGCACTGAACAACACACTAGAACAGATGGACCTAACAGATATCTACAGAACTCTACACCCAAAAGCAACAGGATACACATTCTTCTCAAGTGCACATGGAACAATTTCCAGAATAGACCACATACTAGGGCACAAAAAGAACCTCAGTAATTAAAAAAAAATTGAAATCCTACCAACCAACTTTTCAGATCACCAAGGTATAAAACTAGAAATAAATTTTAGAAAGAAATCAAAAAGGCTCACAAATACATGGAGACTTAACAACACTCTCCTAATTAATCAGTGGGTTAATGACCAAATCAAAACACAAATCAAAGAATATATGGAGACTAATGACAACAACAACACAAAGCCACAACTTCTGTGGGACGCAGCAAAGGCAGTTCTAAGAGGAAAGTATATTGCAATCCAGGCCTATCTATAGAAAGAACAACATTCCCAAATGAATAGTCTAAAGACACAATTACTGAAATTGGAAAAAGAAGAACAAATGAGGCCCAAAGTCACCAGAAGGAGGGACATAATAAAGATTAGAGAAGAAATAAATAAAATTGAGAAGAATAAAACAATAGAAAAAATCAATGAAACCAAGAGCTGGTTCTTTGAAAAAATAAACAAAATAGATAAACCCCTAGCCAGACTCATTAAGAGAAAAAGAGAATCTACACACATAAACACAATCAGAAATGAGAAAGGAAAAATCACGACGGACCCCACAGAAATACAAAGAATCATAAGAGAATATTATGAGAATCTATATGCTAACAAGCTGGAAAACATAGAAGAAATGGACAACTTCTTAGAAAAATACAACCTTCCAAGACTGACCAAGCAAGAAACAGAAAAACTAAACAGACCAATCACCAGCGACGAAATCGAATTGGTAATCAAAAAACTACCCAAGAACAAAACCCCCGGGCCTGATGGATTCACCTCTGAATTCTACCAGACATATAGAGAAGAAATAACACCGATTCTCCTTAAAGTTTTCCAAAAATAGAAGAGGAGGGAATACTTCCAAACTCATTCTATGAAGCCAGCATCACTCTAATACCAAAACCTGCCAAAGACCTCACCAAAAAAGAAAATTACAGACCAATATCCCTGATGAACGTAGATGCAAAAATACTCAACAAAATATTAGCAAACCGAATTCAAAAATACATCAAGAGGATCATACACCATGATCAAGTGGGATTCATCCCAGGGATGCAAGGATGGTACAACATTCGAAAATCCATCAACATCATCCACCACATCAACAAAAAGAAGAACAAAAACCACATGATCATCTCCATAGATGCTGAAAAAGCATTTGACAAAATTCAGCATCCATTCCTGATTAAAACTCTCAACAAAATAGGTATAGAGGGCAAGTACCTCAACATCATAAAGGCCATCTATGACAAACCCACAGCTAACATCATACTTAACAGCAAGAAGCTGAAAGCTTTTCATCTAAGAGCAGAAACAAGACAGGGATGCCCACTCTCTCCACTGTTATTCAACATAGTACTGGAGGTCCTAGCCACGGCAATCAGACAAAACAAAGACATACAAGGCATCCAGATTGGTAAAGAAAAGTCAGACTGTCACTATTTGCAGATGACATGATACTGTACATAAAAAACCCTAAAGACTGCACTCCAAAACTACTAGAACTAATATCTGAATTCAGCAAACTTGCAGGATACAAAATTAACACAGAGAAATCTGTTGCTTTCCTCTACACTAACGATGAACTAACAGAAAGAGAAATCAGAAAAACAATTTCATTCACAACTGCATCAAAAAGAATTAAGTACCTAGGAATAAACCTAATGAAGGAAGTGAAAGACCTGTACTCTGAAAACTACAAGACACTCCTAAGAGAAATTAAAGAGGACACTAACAAATGGAAATGCATCCCATGCTCTTGGCTAGGAAGAATAAATATTGTCAAAATGGCTGTACTACCTAAAGCAATCTACAGATTCAATGCAATCCCTATCAAACTACCAACAGCTTTCTTCAATGAACTGGAACAAATAATTCTAAAATTCATATGGAACCACAAAAGACCCCGAATAGCCAAAGCAATCCTGAGAAGGAGGAATAAAACAGGGGGAATTACACTCCCTGACTTCAAGCTCTACTACAAAGCCACAGTAATCAAGACAATTTGGTATTGGCACAAAAACAGACCCACAGACCAGTGGAACAGAATAGAAAATCCAAACATTAACCCAAACATATACAGTCAATTAATATTTGATAAAGGAGCCTTGGATATACAATGGGGAGATGACAGCCTCTTCAGCAGCTGGTGTTGGCAAAACTGGACAGCTACATGTAAGAGAATGAAACTGGACTACTGTCTAGCCCCATACACAAAGGTAAACTCAAGGTGGATCAAAGACCTGAATGTAAATCATGAAGCCATAAAACTCTTAGAAAAAAACAAAGGCAAAAATCTCTTGGCCATAAACATGAGCAACTTCTTCATGAACATATCTCCCCGGGCAAGGGAAACAAAAGCAAAAATGAGCAAGTGGGACTATATCAAGCTGAAAAGCTTCTGTACAGCAAAGGACACCATCAGTAGAACAAAAAGACATCCTACAGTATGGGAGAATATATTCATAAAAAACGTATTTGATAAAGGGTTGGCATCCAAAATATATAAAGAACTCATGCACCTTAACAAACAAAAAGCAAATAATCCAATTAAGAAATCGGTAGAGGACATGAAGAGACACTTCTCTAAAGAAGCAATTCAGATGGCCAACTGGCACATGAAAAGATGCTCCACATCGCTAATCATCAGAGAAATGCAGATTAAAACCACAATGAGATATCACCTCACACGGGTGAGGACGGCCAACATCCAAAACACAAACAACAACAAATGTTGGCGAGGATGTGGAGAAAAGGGAACCCTCCTACACTGCCGGTGGGACTGCAAATTAGTTCAACCATTGTGGAAAGCAGTATGGAGGTTCCTCAAAAAACTCAAAATAGAAATACCATTTGACCCAGGAATTCCACTCCTAGGAATTTACCCTAAGAATGCAGCAGCCCAATTTGAAAGGACAGATGCACCCCTATGTTTATTGCAGCACTATTTACAATAGCCAAGAAATGGAAGCAACCTAGTGTCCATCAGTGGATGAATGGATAAAGAAGATGTGGTACATATACACAATGGAATATTATTCAGCCATAAGAAGAAAACAAATCCTACCATTTGCAACAACGTGGATGGAGCTAGAGGGTATTATGCTCAGTGAAATAAGCCAAGCGGAAAAAAACAAGTAGGAAATGATTTCACTCATATGTGGAGTATAAGAAGAAAGAAAAATTACGATTAGCAGATGTAATGTTGGGGGGGCACGGGGAGTGCTGTACAACTCAGAGAAGACAAGTAGTGATTCTATAGCATCTCACTACGCTGATGGACAGTGACTGTAATGGGGTTGGTGGGGGGGACCTGATGAAGGGGTAGTTTAATAATCGTAATATTGCACATGTAATTGTAAATTAATGATAAAAAAATAAATTATATTAAGAAAAAAAAAGAACAAAGAAAAAATACTGAAAGAACAAAACAGCAGCAGACTCACAGAACCGAAGAACGGACTAATAGTTACCAAAGGGAAGGGACTGGGGAAAATGGGCGGGAAGGGAGGAATGGGAGGGAAATAGGGGCATTACAATTAGCAGATGTAATGTTGGGGGGGCACGGGGAGGGCAGTACAACTCAGAGAAGACAAGTAGTGATTCTATAGCATCTTTCTACGCTCACGGACAGTGAGTGTAATGGAGTTGGTGGGGGGGACCTGATGAAGGGGTAGTTTGATAGCTGTAATATTGCACATCTAATTGTAGATTAATGATAATAAAACAAATTATTTAAAAAAACTGATGTAGGATGGAATGAAAGGATTTATATCAAGAGAAGGAATATCAGGTGGGTTAAAGATCTCCGTGGGAGTTGAGAACATTCTGGGTTTGCTACTGAGGTTTGTGGAAATTGGAGTGGAGTACAGATGCACAGGCTGTGAAACATCCTAGAAGGTCAATGTGAGTTTGAAGTAAATTTATTTACAGTAATTCCAGCTTGAACGATTACTGTATTTTCTAGGTATCTTAGATATGTCGCCAATTATATTAATAGTATGGCATTCATTATTATTTCTTGAGGATGAATTTAACTTGATACATTATATAATGATTTATAGTAGTTCTGATTATAAATTATTTTTGTTTTTCTTTCAAAAATACTGTATGCATTTTGTAAAGAAATTCAAACGGTATAAGACTCTTAAGTGGGAAGTGAAGCCCTTCTTTTCATATAAATCAGCATATTATTTTCTTTAGTATTTAAACTGTTTCTGATTATTTGGGAAAGGAAAAATAAGAGAAAAAGATACTTTCTTATCTAATAAGATTCTAATATTATTTATAAAGCAAGATAGCTATTCCCTCACTATGCAAATAAATATGCCATTTTACTGAACTACCCTAATTAAAAAGTTGTAGGCACCCTATCCTCCCTCTCTGTTTTTTCTTTATCTCTGTAGAACTTCCCATGTCGTTAGATGTAAACTTCATAGCCTCAAGATTTTAAAATTTGCCAAATGAATGGATGTGTTTTCTACTGAGTTAACGTAAATATGGTGCTACGATTTGTTTTTAAAAGCTGTTGGCTGCTGTGATGATTTTAAGGGTTTTACTCTCTTTAAAAAGGAGAAAGAAACATGCCATTCATAGCAGTGACACAACTTCTTCTGATGAAGAACGCTTTGAAAGAAGGAAATCAAAGAGCATGGCAAGAGCAAGAAATAGGTTAGTATATTTCTTACTGTTTCCAACGTAGGAAAAAGGAGTAACAGTTTTTATTTTTTAAGTGGGATTCTTATCTGTACTAACATTTTGCTAACACTGATATTCAACATGTAGTTTAGGCTAGACCGATTTGGTTTTTACTTAGTAATTCTTAGAATAGAAATCTAACCTTGGGAGACTTCCCATGAATTAACTATGTAAGTACTCTGTAAAATAGTGTGTGGATGGTAAAGGAAGCAGAGCCAAGGAGAAGATGCCAAGCTCTGTGGCCATCTTTTTCCTCTCTACACCTCTTCTAATCCAAATCCTTTTAATGAGGCTGATTTTAGATACTTACACTGAGTACAGCACTCAGAGTAAGATTTGGTTTCTACTAGAAGTATCTCAGGAGCCCTTGGATTTTTACTAGAAAATTTGCTTTAGTTTTGGTTGAATGAGTGCCTCTGGTGACCTTTGCCTAATAACTAGGGTAGATGACTGACATGGCTCACTACAACCTCAAGTTTTCAGTTGGGGAGAGAATTAATATTTTTGTCTAGTAAGTAAGTGAAGCATTAAATTTTAACTTATTATTGGAGTTAATTCACGTTTTCAGTGGGGGTGAGAATTAGTATTTTTGTCTAGTAAGTAATTAAAGCATCAAATTATAACTTATTCTTAGAGTTAATTTTTTAGCTTACATGTATAATATGGGAGATAAATTATGTTTAGAAAATTTACATTTAGCATAGCATTTCTATAATTTGGTATTACATATCTATTGTAGAAGTACCAAGTTTTCAGTTAGCAGGTCTTGAAAACAAGTTTGGATTGGTGTAGATTGTATATGAAAAGAATTTCTGATGTGGGTAGTGGAAAGAAGATATAAGAAAAATCTAAGTTTAAATAAAATACCTTAATCTGAATTATTCTGATACTTGCTTTGGAAATATATTTTTAAGGAAAGTTAGGATGCAGAGATATCGATGAAGGTATATTCATTATAGAAGCTATTCTTTTTGGGGGTTGTTTATGTCATCTTTTGGTGTTTACCCAAGGCTAAAAGAGGAAGTAGATTATAATTTCTTAGGGGTAATAACTTAAATAGTTTAGTATAGGATTTTAGGTAGCTGAAAGATTAAGGTAGTTTTTACACAGAAGATAAAGCTTGTTTCTCAAAATGTGATCTACAGTTGGTTCCCTTGAATAAAAGGGAAAAAAATTTCTTTAATTATGTAAATTGAGTAGACATACCCATGTAGTATCTGAGGATAAATTTTAATCTTATAATAAAGCTTGAGATTATTTAATGCCATATAGTATAGTACATATAGATCTATTTTTATCTTATACTTGTATAGTATGTTAAATATGTTTTCTAAGTTGGAATAGATTGGGCTCTGGATAAATAGGTTAATGATCTTTGCTTTACTTAGTGATAAATTTATTTTTGTTCTGTCTTAACTTAGGAAAAGTAGCTTAAAAATATGAAATTTGATGTTATTTTCTAGGTTATGAGAAGAAGAAAGATGGAAGTGTGTCAAAGATTTGAACTTATTCTGACATTAAAAATGTGAAACTTCTAATGCTACCTACTTTAATTTTGTGAATTTCAGATGTTTGCCTATGAATTTAAGAGCAGAAGATTTAGCTAGTGGTATTCTCCGAGAACGTGTCAAAGTGGGTGCAAGTTTGGCTGATGTTGATCCAATGAACATTGATAAATCAGTAAGTTTTGTAAATATTTTTCTAGAAGTGGCTTTTTTTTAAAAGGTTGCTCTTTGTTTCTAAACCAACACACAATAAAAATAGAAAATCCAGGTAGCACCATTAGTGTTTTGACATACATGTTTTGGAACCTTGCACTGTAGTCATATGTGATGCTTTCTCAGGTTTTTCCTTTTTTCCCATTTCAGTGTTACTGGAGTTTATAATGAAAAATGAGTAGGGATTGAGACTGACAAATATGGCAAGGCCTCATAAACTATGATAAACAATGGGGTGTTGTTGAAGCTGTTCAGATATCATGATTAGATTTGCATTTTAGGTAGATCACTCTGTCTGTGATATAGTTAATGAATTTGAGGGAAACGGCTCGCATTAGGGAGACTGGTTTGGACATAGTTGTAATCTGGTAATCTGGCATAATGATTATGGTAGAAAGTGGGGGGGGTAATGGAAGGTAGTAGTAGATGAATTTGACAGAATTCAGATATTATGGAATTTAGTGAATTAATTGCTTTTGAGGAATGAGGGAGAGAAACAAGTTGAACAAACTACCCAGGACCACGGTGGGACATAAGGGATGGCTCCACTCTGAGGTAGGGATCGTAAAAGAAGCGTTTGAGGTACGAAGGTGATTTAGTTAGTTGTAAACATGTTTAGGTATCTGTGACATATCACAAATGGAAATAACTTGTAGGAAATGGTTATTTAGGTCTTTAATTAACAAGAAATATCTGGGCTAGAAATTCAGATATGGAGATAGTTGAGGCCACTGTGGAAAATGGATGCCTAGAGAAAGTCTGTCACATGAACAGAAAGACAAGAGTTAAAGAATATGGTAGATTCTTACTGTTAGTAGAACCTTTTTTAGGTGGATACTTTGGAATAAGGTTACTGCATAACCAAGAACTTATTTGGTATTTTTTTCTTTGTTCCCATAAGCATTACTGTACAACATAACTGATTATCATGTGAGAGACCTAATTTATCAAATGGAGTTGTGTATGTATTTGAAAGTGAAACATTAGCTACCTCCCATCTGAAGTCATAGGGAAAATGTTTTATTGATGAGGATGGTAAGGAAGTTTCAGAGGATTGAATTCAGAATGTCATGTCTAATAGTTCACATTCTAGAGGACCTTACAATATGAACTTTGCTTATTTGGATTACCAGCACCTTACTTTCTTGAAGCTAGTTAACTTCAGACATCTCTGCCAATTAGAGTAACTTATTTCTTTAAAATTTAGTATCATATACAAGAAAATTTAGCTTCTCTTAATATGTTTCTTTTACTTAAACTCTGTATTTTTCTAGATTTTTTTTTCTATCATAGTAATATATTCATTGTAAAACATTTTCAAGTATACTACAACAGAATAAAGAAGCAAGGAAAGAAATCTGCCATAACCTAATAGTCAGAGGCAATTGCTGTTAACATTTTGGTAATATTTCCTTCAAGCACTTTTTTCTATACAATTTTTTACCTTACAAAGTCTTTTAGATACTTACACTGTTATGGATGGGAGGAATAATCTCTGTTGCTTTTTGTGGTAGATCACTGTTTCTCAAACCTATTTTTCATTGTTGTTTCCTATGGAAAAAAAATTCAATTTCTCTGTAGCAGATAAATTAGTATTAAAGAATAAGATTTTGTCAGGTAGAGTTAAGCTTTGGAGAGTCACAAACCATTGTAGTAGCTAAGATTTTTTCTTTTCATCCTACTCCTGAACCAATTTTGCCCCACTGGGGACAGTATGGCCCCTGCTGAGAATGCATGTTGATAGATGATATTTTGAAAAGCATTTAGAGTGTAATTACAATATAGTCCGTAGTTATTAGGAGATTAAAGAATGGTAGCTTTATTTGGCTGAACTGATGTGAAAGCTTGAGTTTTACTGCTAACTTTTTATTTTTCTACATTCATTTTAAAAGTATAATTTTTTTGAATTTTGCATTCTACAATTTATGCTGAAGGCATGTATTTCTGAATTTTAAGACTGTCTTGTAAATTTAAAAAATCTGTAAACAGTTAAAATTTTATATTAAACTTTCCCCCTTCTTTTCAAGGTGCGATTTGATAGCATAGGTGGATTGAGCCATCATATTCATGCACTAAAGGAAATGGTAGTATTTCCACTTTTATACCCAGAAATTTTTGAAAAATTTAAAATTCAGCCTCCAAGGTAAGTGATATATATGCTAGTTGTTTATTATTGTTATTATTGTTTTTCAGATTTCAGTTAGTAAATGATTATAAATACAAATATTTCATACGCATTTGATGTGTTCTAGTAATGAGAATTGTGAATGAAATTATATTATTTAGGGCTCAAAGCCAGTGGTACTACTAAGTGTGTTCTGAAGTTTACATTTCAGCATATAGGAGTCAGGTATAAAATGAAAATATTTATTCAGGCCTTGAATATACAAGTGCATTGCCCAAATGGATTTTCCTTAATTTGGCCTCATAATGGCATTGAGTTTGATGCTATATGCTGTTCAGTCTTTGGAAGCACAATTTCAATGAAGTGCTTCTTTGACTTGATGATGGAATATTTTGGAAATGGTAAGCCTCATAATTTATTTATATGATCAGATTAGTTGTGTTAGAGTATGATGTGGCTAGCTAGTTAACTATTAGAAAAGGCTGAGAAGTTATGTTGAGGGAATTTGGGCAGAATAAAATATTCTGAAGATGTACGTATAAACTGTTAGATTTAAACTGCTAAATGTCTCCTTCATTTTGGAGGCACTTTTTATTCAGATTTGGTTCTAATTAGTTTTCCTTGTGTTTACGGGCATAGAAAATCTTATTAAAGAGTCATCTTCTGTTTGAGTGGGTTGAAAAGTTGTCCTGTGATTTCACAGTGGCTTTTTAAAATTGTAACAGCAGTTTTTTTTTTATATGACATGACTTGAATTTAAAAAATAATTATTACTTTCTAAAAAGCCATTAGTGTAGCCTTGGGAGAGGCTAAACTACCAAAGTAGTATAGCCTTGGAGAAACAAAAAACAGAGCTATGAACAGAAAGTTTTTATAAGCAGAGAGTAAATCGTATTCTTCAGAGATGGACAGTTTTGTATGTTTTTTTATGGGTCTGTTTTATAAAGTTTATATTTTGTCTATATTGCATTTATAAGCATTTAATATAAATGAGATTATTTAATAATACCTTATGTAACTTTTTGTTGTTTACTTTATAATATATTCTAGACACCTTCCCATATCCATAATGTGTGTATTCTTGTTGACATCAAAAAGATTTTGACCTGTATTTTTGACATTGTGTTTTTATTTTATAGATATAATAGTGTGTTTATCTGCCCCTTATTATTAGATAGCATTTAGTTTTTTTCAGTTTTTCACAATTAGAAACAATGCTCAATTGAATATCCATTTAAAATCTATAACATTCTTTTGAGTAGTTTATATGATAAATTCTAAAATAGGAAATCTCTGCATTGCAAGGAAGACACTAAAATTTTGATTCTTGCCAAATCACTCTTACCTGATTTCCCCATTTCTTGCCTGCCAAAGCTTTATGCTTTGGGAACATTGTTGAGGACCCTCAACAAAGTGAAACTTTTGTTTGTATTCTACAGAAAGCTTTATCAGTGTCTAATAATTACACTTCAGTACAAAATTATATGGTAAGTACATCCTTTTATATTGGTTATTAGTGGTTGTGTTTGCATTTAACTTACCTTTATCGATCCTTTATTCCTCTAGGGGCTGTTTGTTTTATGGCCCTCCTGGCACAGGTAAAACTTTGGTCGCCAGAGCATTAGCTAATGAGTGTAGTCAAGGAGACAAAAAGGTGGCTTTTTTTATGCGAAAAGGAGCAGATTGTCTGAGCAAGTGGGTTGGTGAATCTGAACGGCAACTTAGGCTTCTTTTTGATCAGGTAAGAAATCAGCTAATACAAGATAATTTTCTTTTGAGTATTTAATACAGTTAGTCTATAAATACAAATTGTTCGTGAAGAGGCAGTTTCCAATTACTATGTTAAGTTTAGGATCAATAATCTGAATCTGTATGCCTTGGAGGTATTTAATAGAATTTTACTGCTAGTACTCATTCAAGATGATTCACAAAACATTTATTGAGGTAGCACCTTGGTGTATAATACCATGTTAGATACTTTTGAGAACCCTGGGTATAACATATATCATTAGATTATAATCTAATTGAGGAAATAGAACAAGCATAAAAAATTAGGGAATCTCATGAAGCAGGATATTGTTTATTTTTATGAGTTATAAATAATGGTGCTGGAAGAATTCAGTAATAAATGAGTGCTTTTTAAAATACAGAATAAGGTGAGTAAATATCCTATACTATTTGTAGTGGTAACTTCAAAAGTATTATTTCTTAACACTTACAAAAATCAATTCTAATGTAAATTCACATTTGATTGTTTGAGCTAGTGAAGGAAGTCATTCATATTTGGCAGTGCAATTTACATCTAAGGAAATTCACATAAAATGAAAAAAAAATGCTTTCAAGAAGCACCCTTTGAGTACCCATTACTGAATTGATGTGTAACAAAGTCCTTTGTAATTGGCAAAGTGCTTCAAATACAATTTTTAGTTATTAGTATTAAAAAGTGCTATTTTCTAGATAATGGATCTAGAAAGAGGACAAAGTAAAATTCTTAACCTTCAGGGTGCTCAGTGTTTATATGCAGTCTTCATGCTTCAAGAGAATTTAATAATAATTGGAAAATATAAATGTGAAATAACATCAGCAGATAAGGGAAGAATTAGCTTGGGAATGCTGGCATGTTGTCCAGTGACTTAATTTTAAAAATTTGACCGTTTTTAGCTATTTTATGTTGGGAGTAAGAATGTCTCTTGGTTTCATTCAAAACCATAGAAAAATTATGTGGGTAAGAGTAGTTGAAATATTTGCTTTCTTTTTAAAATATTGTTGATAGTCATTATTGTCTTTTAAATGAAAGCCTGCATTCCTTAATTAAGGACATGATCTATACATTAAACGAAATGAAGGAAGTGTACTGTAAAAGAGTTTGGCCTTTGGTATCAGAAAATGTTAGTTTCTATCTGCCCTTACTATTAAGTATACAACTTTTAATTAAAGCATCTCGTCCTTAGTTATCAAATCTTTACTCTTTTTCTCTCATTACATAGCTCTAGTCTTAGAAAGTTTTTCCCCAAAACCTAAGTTTTGTGGTTGATTGGTCCTTCATTTCAAATTAATAGGGAATGCTCAAAGTTTAATGCCTATCATATCAGTCAGGCAAAAATGAAAAATTTGTATACATTCTTTAGTAAGCTCACCTACCTATAAACTAAGGACTTGCTACAAGTAATTTTAAAACATAAACTATATTATTACATAGCAAAGACTGTTTACTTGTAATCTAATATTCATTTACAGTGTCAAATTAAGTTCCTACTAGATCTAAGATTTAACTGAGAAAAAAGACACTGTGAAAGTACTGGAAGAAAACTCGGAAAAATTTTGTTTCTAATCTTAGAGTAGGGAGAGTCTTAACTGTGGAAAAGATTCACTACGTAAATGTTTTTTTAGTTCTATGTGGCAACAAAATATTGTGAACAAAGCCAGTGATCCAACAGAAAAACTGGCAAAGGATATGAAGAAAACTTTCATAGAAAAAGCAATATAAATGACTGTTAAAGATAAAAAACTGCTCATCTTCATTGCTAATAGGAATAAAAATTAGAATGAAAACAAGGTAACATTCTTTATCTTAAAATATTAGCCAAAATCAAGAAGTTTGATAATACATGTTTGGTGACCACTCATATGTATTGCTGGTGAGAGGGTAAATTGGGAGACAATTGGAAGGCAATTTGCAAATATTTAACTAAAGTAGAAATGACACATGCCTTTGAACCAGTAGTTCCACTTTTAGAATTTATTATGTCGATATTTTTATAGTCATGTGAAGTGTTAAATGTACACAAATATTTATTCAAGTGTTTTTGATAATAGGACAAGATTGAAAGCAGCCTAAGTGTCCATGACTAAGGGATTAGCTTAAGTATGGCAAATCCATGCAGTAGGGTGTTTTGTAATTGTTAAAAAAAAGAATGAAGCAGATCTTTATGTATTTACATGGAAGCTAATTAAAATATATTGTTACAGAAAATAGGCTGTTTTATGATAAGCAGTGTATATAGTGTGTTTAAAGTGCATTAAGTAAAATAAAAATAGTTTAAAAAAATACATTTCTGTGTATTGTGTATAAATGACACATATGGAGAGCAAACAAGCTGAAAACAGTAGTTGCCTCCTAGCAGAAGACCTTGTAGTTGGAGACCAGTGTGATAAGGAGATTTCCTTTTTTTTGTATAATCTTTCTTACCTGTTCCATGTTGTACCATTTGCTCATATTACTTATTCAGGAAAAATAATTAAATTTAAAAAATGAAAATGAATACAATAAATAACATTTGTTGTCTTTTTATATTAGGCATATTTGATGCGGCCTTCTATAATATTTTTTGATGAAATAGATGGATTAGCTCCAGTCCGTTCAAGCAGACAAGATCAGATCCACAGGTAATTTTTCCTAATCTGATTTTGTTGTATTCTTTTCAGCTCATTGATACAGTTCAACAACTTTAGCCCTTAGATGTGCTATGAGGCTTATAAAATGTGATCTGTGTCCTTACGGAAGACTTCTTTCAGTTAGCACAGGGTTTAGTCAACCACTACCTGTGGGCCAAATAAACCCTCTGCCTGTTTTTGTGAATGAAGTTTTATTGTAACGCAGCCATAGTCATTTCTTTTCACATTATGTATGGTTGCTTTTGCACTACCAGAGCAGAATTGAATGAGTAATTGTGAGAGAAAGGTCATATGGTTTACAAAGCTTAAAACACATTTACTTTCTGACCCTTTACAGAAAAGGTTGCCTAATCTTGACTTGACATAATGTTTTTGAAGTTTATCCATGTCATGTATAATGATATTTTGTTCCTTTTCATTTCTGAGTAGTAGTCCTTGAGATTGTGTGAAAGACAGAGAGAGAGAGAGAGAGAGAGAGAGAGAGAGAGAGAGTGTGTGTGTGTGTGTGTGTGTGTACCACTGTTAGTTAATCTTTCTGGTGGAGATTTGGTTTGCTTTCTGATTTTGTCTATAAAGATAATATTACTATGAACATTTGCATACATACTTTGCTGTGGATGTATGTTTTCATTTCTGTTGGGTTAATACTTAAGAAAGGAATGGCTAGATCATATGGTAAATGTATGTTTAAATTGCTGCTGTTTTCCAAAGTGGTTGAACCATTTTATGTTCTTACTTGTAATGTATGAGAATTTGGGTTGCTTTTCATCCTTGCCATCATCTGGTATTGTTTCATTCTTTAACTTTAGCCCTCTAGTGGGTACATAATATAGTAATGGATTAATTTTTATTTTCCCGATGACTAACAGTGTTAAGCATCTTTTCCCATGTGCTTATTGCCCATTTGTATATTTTCTTTTGTGAAATGTCTGTTAAAAATCTCTTATTCTTTTTTTAATAAAAAGAAATCAAATTGTATGTCTTACTGTGCTGTAACATTTCTCTTTTTTTATTGAAGTTTCATTGATATACAATCTTATGTTGGTTTCAGTTATGTAACACAGGTTCAAGAGCTACCCATATTATTAAATCCTCACCCCTTCAAGTCCGGTCACTATCAACATAGTAGGATGGTTGTAACATTTCTTTATGTGCTCTTTAGATAAGTCCTTTCTCAGATCGATGTTTTGAAAATTTTCTACAGGTCTGGCTTGCCTTTTTGTTTAATTTTGACTTTTGAAAAGCAAAAGATACTTATCTTGATGGAGCCTATTATATAATTTGTTTGGTATGTGCATCATTGAGAATAATTGCTTAAATCAGTTTGCCAAAAATGTTATATTTTCTTTAAGATATTGATAGTTTTAGCTCTTAAATTTTAAGAGCTAAATTAAACTTAAATTTAACTTAAGATTCACTTAAAGTTAGAATTTATAAAATATCAATATAAGTAAGGGTTTGAGTTAATTTTTTTTGAGGGTACAGGGTATAGACTGAAGTTTATATTTTTCCATATTTTTTTCCCATTTGTTCCAGGACCAATTTATTGAAAAGTTTAACTTGTCTTCATTGAATTACTTGGAATCTTTGTCAGAAATTAATTGACCATATAAGTTATCTATTCCTAGACTTATTACTTGGTTCCATTGACCTATATGTCTGTCTTTACATCCTGATTCGTTACATAGTTATCTTGATTACTATAGCTTTATATTTTAATTGTTGTTACTATAAGCCCTCCAACCTTGTTCTTTTTAACTATTTTAAAGACTTTTTTTAGAGCACTTTTAGATTCACAGCAAATTGAGAGGAAGGTACAGAAATTTCCAGTAATACTCTGTGCCTGAACACATGCATAGCCTCCCTGATTATCAACAAATTTCACCAGAGGGTACATTTCTTGCAGTTGAGGAACTTACTTCACACGTCATAATTACACAAAGTCCCTAATTTACCTTGGGGTTCACTCTTGGTGTTGTACATTTTATGAGTTTGGGCAAATGTATATGACATGTGTATATCATTATGATATCATACAGAATATTTTCATTCTCTTAAAAAAATTCTCTGTGCTGTATCTATTCATCCCTCCTTGGAACCAGTGATTTAGCAATATTCTTTTATGGTCTCTCTTTTTCTTGGCTTTTTTTCTGTTTGCTTTGGGTTTTAATTTCCTCTTTTTTTCTCCCAGATTATTAACATGGAAGTTTAGCTAATGATTGAAACTTTCTTCTTTTCTAATACAGTCATTGAAAAGTTGTATATTTCCTTTTAAGCACTGCTTTAGCTGCATCCCACAATTTTTTACATCTTATATGTTTGTTGTTATACAATTCGAAGTAATTTTTCTAATTCCTTTTGTCATTTCTTCTTTGACACAATGATTATTTAGTAATTTGTTGCTTAATTTACCAATTGTTATGTCTTTTTTCTGATTATCTTACTATTATTTATTTCTAATGTAATTTTATTATGCTTGGAAACCATAACTCTTACTCATTTTTAATTCATTATGATTTACTTTATGTCCCAGTGTATTGTCTGTACTGTGAATTATCCTTCATTCTTTGTAT
This sequence comes from Smutsia gigantea, assembly GCA_032199065.1. Taxonomy (NCBI): domain Eukaryota; kingdom Metazoa; phylum Chordata; class Mammalia; order Pholidota; family Manidae; genus Smutsia; species Smutsia gigantea. Next base: position 255,584 of record JAVSCE010008249.1, on the reverse strand, counting down.
TCTGCTGTTTGTGGTATAGTATTTTATATATTATACATATATAAATATACTATGTATATGTTGTATATAAATATACTAAATATATATATATAAAGTAGGACAAGGTTGTAGTAATGTTGTGCTGAGTTTTTTATTTCCTTCCTGATGTTTTTGTCTAGTTACTCTATGAATTGCAGAGACATGTGTTTTAAAATGTTCAACTGTGATTATGAAATTTTTTATTTGTCCCTTTAATTATGCCAGTTTTTGTTTATCTTATTTTGAAGTTTTGTATTGGATGCATACACATCTATTATTCTTATGTCTTTATTTTGAAGTTACCATCTTATTATTAAATATGCTCTTTATCTCTGTTAATACTTTTTTGTTTTTGAAATCTGTTTTCATTAGATAATAATTGAGCTAGTCTAGACCTCTTATGCTTTTTGCTTGGTAGATCTTTCCATTAATTTACTATCAGCCTTTCTGTGTCTTTATACTTGAGTGTTTCTTTTATAGATAACATATACTTTGTAATTGTTTTCTTAATTTGACAATCTGTTCATTTTAATTTTTAGTTTATTTATGTTACTAATTATTGACATGGATGATTTCTGGATTGCCACTTCATGTTTGTTTTCTATTTGTAACTGTTACTGTCTTTTTAAAAAGAATTTTTGAAGATATTTTAGAATTCTTTTTTTTAGTGATTTTTAAAATTTATTGAGGTATAATTTACATACAGTATACTCAATATATATGCAGTGTTGACATACTTAAAAGAGTATACTTGATAAATTTTAACATAGGTACATACCAGGGACACTGTAGCTGTAATCAAGATAATGAATACAGTGGTTCCCCCTTATCTATGGTTTCACTTTCCATGATATCAGCTTCCTGTGAAGCAGATGACCCTCCTTTTGATCTGTTGTCAGAAGGTCTGTAGTAGCCTAACATTACATCAAAATGCCTGTGTTATTCACCTCGCTCCCTGTCATTATGTAGGCATTTTATCTTACCATATCATCACAAGAAGAGTGGGTATAGTACAATAATATATTTTGAGAGACAGACTGCGTTCACATAGCTTGTATTACAGTATATTGTTAAAATTGTTCCATTTTAATATTAGTTACTGTTGTTAGTTTCTTACCATGCCTGATTTATGAATTGAATTTTAACATAGGTATGTATGTATAGGAAAAAACGTAGCGTATGTAGAATTCAGTATAATCCACAGTTTCAGGCATCCACTAGTGGCCTTGGAATATATCTCCCATGGATAAAGGGGGACTACTGTATACCGATTCTCCCTAAAATAGGTATTCAAACTTAATGTGACTATTGATATAGTTAGGTTTAAGTTTTCATCTTAATTATCTGTCCATCGGTTCTTTGTTCCATATTTTCCTGTTGTTCTTCCTTCCTTGGATTAATCAGGTATTTTTGTGATTACATTTTATTTCTTTTGTTAGCTTATTGGTCATGGCTGCTGTATTATTTTCATGGTATGTTTAAGGTTTATACTGTATGTCTTTAATTTGTCATCATCTGATTTAAGTGATGACACACCATTTCACATTAAATGGAAAAACCTTAAAGTGATATGCTTGTATTACTCCTTTCCTGAATTTTGTGCTATTGTCATACTTTTTTTTGTTAGCATTTATTCGTAATATCTTTTTTTGTTTTGCTAATATTAATGTACAATTACATGAGCAATATTATAGTTACTAGACTCCCCCTTTATCAACTCCCCACCACATACCCCATTACAGTCACTGTCCATCAGCGTAGTAAGATGCAATAGAATCACTACTTGTCTTCTCTGTGTTATACTGCCTTCCCCGTATCCCCCACAATTGATTATGTGTTCTAATCGTAATACCCCTTTTCCCCCTTATCCTCCCTTCCCACCCATCTTTTCCAGTTCCTTTCCCTTTGGTAACTGTTAGTCAATTCTTGGGGTCTGTGAGTCTGCTGCTGTTTTGTTCCTTCAGTTTTTGCTTTGTTCTTATACTCCACAGATGAATGAAATTTGATACTTGTCTTTCTCTGCATGGCTTATTTCACTGAGCATAATACTCTCTAGCTCCATCCATGTTGTTGCAAATGGTAGGATTTGTTTTCTTCTTATGGCTGAATAATAATATTCCATTGTGTATATGTACCACATTTTTTTTATCCATTCATCCACTGATGGACACCTAGGTTGCTCCCATTTCTTGGCTATTGTAAATAGTGCTGCAATAAACATAGGGATGCATATCTCTTTTTCAAACTGGGCTGCTGCATTCTTAGGGTAAATTGCCAGGAGTGGAATTCCTGGGTCAAATAGTATTTCTATTTTGAGTTTTATAAGGAACCTCCATGCTGCTTTCCACAATGGTTGAACTAATTTACACTCCCACCAGCAGTGTAGGAGGGTTCCCCATTCTCCACATCCTTGCCGACATTTGTTGTTGTTTGTCTTTTGGATGGTGGCCATCCTAACTGGTGTGAGGTGATATCTCATTGTGATTTTAATTTGCATTTCTCTGATGATTAGCGATTTGGAGCATTTTTTCATGTGCCTCTTGGCCACCTGAATTTCTTCTTTGGAAAAGCGTCTGTTCAGCTCCTCTGCCCATTTTTTTTTCTTATAATTTATTGTGGTATCACTAATCTACAATTACATGTGCAATATTATGGTTATTAAGCTACCCCCTTCATCAGGTCTCCCCCACCAACCCCATTACAGTCACTGTCCATAAGAGTAGTGAGATGCTACAGAATCACTACTTGTCTTCTCTGAGTTGTATAGCCCTCCCTGCCCCCCCCCAACGTTACGTCTGCTAATCGTCATGCCCCTTTCCCCCTTTTCCCTCCCTTCCCACCCATCCTCCTCAGTTCCTTTCCCTTTGGTAACTATTAGTCCGTTCTTGGGTTCTGTGAGTTTGCTGCTGTTTTTTTCCTTCAGTTTTTTTCTTTGTTGTTATATTCCACATATGAGTGAAATCATTTGATACTTGTCTTTCTCCTACTGCTTATTTTGCTGAACATAATACCCTCTAGTTCCATCCGTGTTGTTGCAAATGGTAGGATTTGTTTTCTTATTATGGCTGAATAATATTCCATTGTGTATATGTACAACATCTTCTTTATCCATTCATCTACTGATGGACACTTAGGTTGCTTCTATTTCTTGGCTATTGTAAATAGTGCTGCGATAAACATAGGGATGCATCTGTCTTTTTGAAACTGGGATGCTGCATTCTTAGGGTAAATTCCTAGGAGTGGGATTCCTGGGTCAAATGGTATTTCTATTTTGAGTTTTTTTGAGGAACCTCCATACCACTTGCCACAATGGTTGAACTAATTTGCATTCCCACCAGCAGTGTAGGAGGGTTCCCTTTTCTCCACATCCTCGCCAACATTTGTTGTTGTTTGTGTTTTGGATGTTGGCCATCCTCACTGGTGTGAGGTGATATCTCATTGTGGTTTTAATCTGCATTTCTCTGATGATTAGCGATGTGGAGCATCTTTTCATGTGCCTGTTGGCTATCTGAATTTCTTCTTTGGAGAAGTGTCTATTCATGTCCTTTGCCCATTTCTTAATTGGATTATTTGCTTTCTGTTTGTTAAGGTCCATGAGTTCTTTATATATTTTGGATGTCAACCCTTTATCAGATACGTTTTTTATGAATATATTCTCCCATACCGTAGGATGTATTTCTGTTCTATTGATGGTGTCGTTTGCTGTACAGAAGGTTTTCAGCTTGATATAGTCCCACTTGTTCATTTTTTGCTTTTGATTCCCTTGCCCGGGGAGATATTTTCATGAAGAAGTTGCTAATATTTATGTCCAAGAGATTTTTGCCTATATTTTTTTCTAAGAGTTTTATGGTTTCATGACTTACATTCAGGTCTTTGATGCACATTCAGGTCTTTGATGCATTTTGAGTTTACTTTTGTGTATGGGGTTAAACAGTTATCCAGTTTCATTCTCTTACATGTAGCTGTCCGGTTTTGCCAACACCAGCTGTTGAAGAGGCTGTCATTTCCCCATTGTATATCCATGGCTCCTTTATTGTATATTAATTGACCATATATGCTTGGGTTTATATCTGGGCTCTCTAGTCTGTTCCATTGATCTATGGGTGTGTTCTTGTGCCAGTACCAAATTGTCTTGATTACTGTGACTTTGTAGTAGAGCTTGAAGTCAGGGAGCGTAATTCCCTCTGTTTTAGTTTTCCTTCCTGGAATTGCTTTGGCTATTCGGGGTCTTTTGTGGTTCCATATGAATTTTAGAACTATTTGCTGTAGTTCATTGAAGAATGCTGTCGGTCTTTTGATAGGGATTGCACTGAATCTGTAGATTGCTTTAGGTAGGATGGCCATTTTGACAATATTAATTCTTCCTATCCATGAGCACGGGATGTGTTGCCATTTATTGGTATCTTCTTTAATTTCTCTCATGAGTGTCTTGTAGTTTTCAGAGTATAAGTCTTTCACTTCCTTGGTTAGGTTTACTGCTAGGTATTTTATTCTTTTGGATGCAATTGTGAATGAAATTGTTTTCCTGATTTCTCTTTCTGCTAGTTCGCCAGTGGTGTATAGAAATGCAAGAGATTTCTGTGTATTAATTTTGTATTCCACAACTTTGCTGAATTCAGATATTAGATCTAGTAGTTTTGGAGTGGATTCTTTAGGATTTTTTATGTACAATATGATGTTATCTGCAAAGAGGGACAGTTTGACTTCTTTCTTACCAATCTGGATGCCTTTTATTTCTTTGTGTTGTCTGATTGCCATGGCTAGGACCCCTAGAACTATGTTGAATAAAAGTGGGGAGAGGGCATCCTTGTCTTGTTCCCAATCTTAGAGGAAAAGCTTTCAGCTTCTCGCTGTTAAGTATAATGTTGACTGTGGGTTTGTCATATATGGCCTTTATTATATTAAGGTACTTGCCCTCTATACCCATTTTGTTGAGAGTTTTTATCATGAATGGATGTTAAATTTTGTCGAGTGCTTTTTCAGCATCTTTGGAGATGATCATGTGGTTTTTGTCCTTCTTTTTGTTGATGTGGTAGATGATGTTGATGGATTTTCGAATGTTGTACCATCCTTGTATCCCTGGGATGAATCTCACTTGATCATGATGGATGATCTTTTTAATGTATTTTTGAATTCAGTTTGCTAATATTTTGTTGAGTATTTTTGCATCTAGGTTCATCAGGGATATTGGTCTGTAATTTTCTTTTTTGTGGTGTCTTTGCCTAGTTTTGGTATTAGAGTGATGTTGGTCTTGTAGAATGAGTTTAGGAGTATTCCTTCCTCTTCATCTTTTTGGAAAACTTTACGGAGGATAGGTGTTGGGTCTTCACTAAGTGTTTGATAAAATTCAGCATTGAAACCATCTGGTTCAAAGATTCTTTTTTTTCTTTTTTCCTCCTTTTTATTCCTCCTCCATTGTTTATATGTTATGAATCATATTCTGTACCCTTTGTCTATCCCTTGGGTGATACCTATTTAGTCTGAGGAATACTTCCATCAATAGGAGTCCCTCCAAAATGCAGTGTGGAGGTGGTTTGTAGGAGCTAACTTCTCTCAGCTTTTGCTTATCTGTAAATTGTTTAATCTCTCCTTCAAATTTAAGTAATAATCTTGACGGGTAGAGTATTCTTGGTTCGTGGTGCTTCTGCTTGATTGCATTAAAAATCATGCCACTCCCTTCTGGCCTGTAAGGTTTCTGTTGAGAAATCTGATGATAGCCTGATGGGTTTTCCTTTGTGTGTGATTTTTTCTCTCTCTATCTGCTTTTAAAAGTCTGTCTTTATCCTTGATCTTTGCCATTTTAATTATTATATGTCTTGATGTTGTCTTCCTTGGTCCCTTGTGTTGGGAAATCTGTGCACCGCCATGGCTTGAGAGACTATCTCTTTCCCCAGATTGGGGAAGTTTTCAGCAATTACCTCCTCAATGACACTTTCTATGCCTTTTTCTCTCTCTTCTTCTTCTGGTATCCCTATTATGCGAATATTGTTCCGTTTGGATTGGTCACACTGTTCTCTTAATATTCTTTCATTCTTAGAGATCCTTTTTTCTCTCTGTGCCTCAGCTTCTTTGTATTCCTCTTCTCTAATTTCTATTCCATTTACCGTCTCTTCTACTACATCTAATCTGCTTTTAAATCCCTCCATTGTATGTTTCATTTCAGATATGAAATTTCTTAAAGATTGAATCTCCGTCTTAAGTTTGTTTCTGTGTTCTTGAATATTTTTGTGTGCCTCCATAGGCATGTTTACGGTATTTGAACTCTCAGGAAGATTGATGTGTTCAGTTTCATTTTGCCCTTTTTCTGGGGTTTGTGAGATTTTTGTCTGTACCATGTTCTTTTGACATTTCATATTTCTGTGTAGTGCCCTCTGTTGCCCAGAAGCTCCCGTGTCTGGAGCTGCTCAGCTCCTAGAGTGAGGTTGGGGATTGTAAGGGAATGGAGCTGGTGCCTGGGAGGAGGAAAAATCTGTTTCCTGACTCCTGTCTACCCTGCCTGTCTGCTGTATCACATCTAGTGGGCCAAGCACACAAGTGTAAGCCTCTGTGCCTGGTGTAGGTGAGGCATCTCTCTGGTTGGCCTGATGCCAGAGCAGTGACTACCTGTTTGTGAGCCAGTGCTGTCAGGCTAGGAGGAGGGCTCAGCATGCTGCTTATCACAGTGGGGAGCCTTGGACCTGAGTAGCCAGCCAGGAGAATGGAGTACCTGAAGCTCACCAACGTTCCCAATCTGTGGACAGAGCGCACCCAGACAACCTTGTACTCCTATCCCTTCTCCCGCACAGCAAGTTCTGTGCAAAGCCCATGCCTTCAGCAGCCCTCTTGGTGCTAGGAAGCCTCTCAGACTGCCTGCATTTCCCTTTTCTCAGAGTGGCTGGGTGTGTATCCTGTCCTCCACAAAGAGCCGGAATCTGTCTCTCAAGCACTCTGCCTGTCCCAGCTCCCTATCCTCCAGTGCACCACACAATGTAGATTTCTGCTTGCAAAGCAGATCTCCCGGGCTAGGTGTTCAGCAGTCCCAGGCTTCCACCCCCTTCCCCGCTCCATTTGTCTTCCTCCCGCTGGTTAGCTGGGGTGGGAGAAGGGCTCGGGTCCTGCCGGATCAAGGGTTTTGTACGTTTCCTGGTTTTGTGAGGTCTGCTCTGTTCATGAGGTCTGTATGCAGTCTGGTGCAGCCTTCTTTCCTGTTGCTGTTTTAGGGTTAGTTGTATTAACTATATATTCACACTATCTGTGGTTTTGGGAGGAGTTGTCTGTCTTACCTCTCACACTGCCATCTTGAATCTCTCCTTTTCTGCTTTGACAAGTTTTATTGAGATATTGTTCTCAATAATACCTTACAGGTCTCTGGTTTAAACTGTATGATTCAGTATCCTTCTGTATATTTTCAGAGTCGTGTAACCATCACCCCTATGGATTACGTAACATTTTCATTTACCCAGAAAGCTCTCCATCCATCACTTTAGCCATCACTTGTCAACCTCCTCTTCGTCCCCTCAAGTCCTAAGAACCACTAATGTGTTTGTGTTTCTTTAGATTTACCTAACCTGGATTTTTATATAAATGGAATCATACAGTATGTGGACTTCTGTGGCTGGCTTCTTTTAATTAGTACACTGTTTTCAAGGTTCATCCACATTGTAGCATATAACAGCACTTCATTTATTTTTATTGTCAAAAAATATTCCATTGTATGGATAAACCACATTTTATTTGTCCATTCTTCAGTTGATGGATGTTTGAGTTGCTCTCAGTTTTTGGCTATTATGAATAAAGCTCCTGTGAGTGTTTTGGATGGAAACATTGCTGGGTCACATTTGCACCAAGCAGTGTATGAGTTTTCCAGTTTCTCCACATCCTCACCAGCACTTGTAATTATCTGTCTTTTTGATTATTACCATCCTAGTTGTTGACAGTCACACCTTCTTTGGTTTTCATTTGGATATCCCTAATGACTAATGAGCTCTTCATGTATCTTGTACGGAGAAATGTCTATGTCTTTTGACTCTTTTAAATGGGGTATTTTTCTCTTTATTGTTGAGTTGTAATTGTTCTTTATATTGATGAATTAATTGTGTTTTGGACTCTAGGCCTCTGTCAAATATATAATTTGCAAATATTTTCTTCTATTCTCAAGGTTCCCTTTTCACCTTTTTGATAGTGCCTGTGAAAGCAGAAAAAAGTTTAGTTTTGCTGAATTCCATTTTCTCATTTTTGTTGTTGCTGTTTCAGATACCTATTGTATTGTTGAGTACTTTTAAAAATGATTTCTGTACATTTCTTGATTTATCTTGCATTAAGATGGAATCATGCTATAGTTTTATTAGCATTTAAAACTGATAAAAGTATAAGCAGTTGTTTTTAGAATTTTTTTTCTCTTTCCTTTTTCAAAATTTAAAATTTTGTCTGAAAATTTTGTTACAGCTCTATAGTTTCAACCCTCCTTGCTCTTATGGATGGATTAGACCATAGGGGTGAAATTGTTGTTATTGGTGCTACAAATAGACTTGATTCTATAGATCCTGCACTCAGGAGACCTGGTCGTTTTGACAGAGAATTCCTTTTCAACCTGCCTGATCAAAAAGTAAGCATTTCTGTTTTTGATATATTGACTTACTTGTGATTAGATTAGGAGGCACGTGCATATCTGTATGTATTTTGAGAATGATATTTTATGAATTTTCATTTAAAAAATTTTGTGCCTGTGGAATATCATAGTTAATTCTTAAAAAAACTTGTAGTTATTGAATAATTTAGTGAAGACTATTAACAATTATCAGAAAGTTTATGATTTTTAGGAAGCAAGAAAAAAAACCCTGATTAGGTTACAGTAGATGCTTACTTTTTAGTTACCGAGGTTATAGTAATTAATCTTGTATGGCAGGCTGTATTTCTCTAGTTAGCCAAAGTATCTTTGTTTCCATAAAAATAACATTTTTAGAGTATTGGTGAGTTTATGAATAGCAGCCCACTATGCAAGTTTTCATAGAAATGACCACACATCATATTTAATTATTCAATATAGTGTATTTCTTAAAAGAACATATAATTAAAACAGGGCAGTGTATAGTCATTGAGTAAGTAAAATGTTTTTTAACATACAAAATTCATTTTTCCTAATTCTATTTGAAATTTTTTTAGTCTTTGACCAATTTAGTCATTGACTATCTCTTTACTGGAAACTCAAGTTTGAGAGGGAGAGACACACACAGAGAAGATAATATATTTGACAATGTTTCCCATTTAATTTCATATCAGATATTACTAATTAGAACATTTCTAACACATGCCCATACAAATATAACCCGAAGAAAGCAGAGAAGATGATATAATATGAACACATAGTATATACACACACACACACATTATTGTTATATGGCTTTGATTTTACATCTGTATGTAAAATGTCTGGTTTACATATATAGATGTGGAATGCTTAATTATGCCACTAAGTAGGTAAGTAATTATTTCTGTAAAGAAATCAAGGCAATGGCTCTGCTGTGTAGAGCAGTTCATACCTTAATTTGACCTCAGTCTGCACAGCCACTGCTAGTAGTTGTCTGAGTTTTAAATTGACAGCCTAATTTACAGGCTTCAGATTGGTATTGAGTTTACTTAGCTTTGTCAGGATACGAAATAGCACATACAGAATCATTTTCATTATCCAAGTGCAGCTTTCAGGACTCTGCCAAGGCATAGAGTTGTGCTTAGTTGTAGTAGTTAAGGCTGAAGTGGGTGCAGTCTACTGCAGCTTGAGGAAGTATCAGCTACTTTGGGACATCTTAAAACAGTCCAAGCACATCTTTTAGGCTAATACATAGGGAATGAGCTTAGTTCTAGGAGACACAGCCAGTATTTATTTCAGCACAGAAAAGCCATTACCTTGATTTCTGGATTGTTTTCTATATTGCCTTAGTCATGTAGGCCTTAGGGTCCTTATGCCAATCATACTTCTCACAATTCAGGTACAGTCCACACATATCATATATTTAACAATAAATGAGGTCTAGTACAGCACTATTCAATTGAATTTTCTGTGGTGATGGAAATGTTGTGTTTGCATTGTCCATTGAGCACTTGAAATGTTGCTAGTGTGACTAAGGAACTGAATTTTAAATGTTATTAAATTTGAAAAGTTAAAACAGAATTATGTGGCTAGTGGCTTACTATATATTGTACAGCATAGATCTCCAATATAGTTTTCCAGAATAATTTTAACTTTGTATGTTTCAAGGAGAGCTAAACTTAAGGTCGTTTTTCTTTGGCCTGGGTCTGTAAAAAGGCCTAGACTGGCTGGCTGTTCACCTTTTTCCCTTGGATAACATTTAAAGTCATAACACTAGATGAGATTACCAAGTCCTCTATCTTAAGGAGCAGTCGGTAAGGTAAGAGGGAAATTAGGAGAGTGGGGTTCTGGAAGCCAAATGAAGCAATTATATCAATGAGAATGATGTGATTTACTGTGTCAGATGTTGCTAAATTAAATCAGATGACAACATAAAATTTGCCATTGAATTTAGCATTATGTAGATGATCAGTGAACCGTGATGGGAGCAATTTCAAATAGTTGTGGGTGCAAAAAAAGTTGACTGGAGTATGATTAATTAAGAGAGAATAGGAGGGGAGGAATTGGAGACAGTGAATGAAAGTAAAATTTTCAAAGTTTTGCTACAAAGGAAGCAAAGAATTGAAGCAGAAGTTAAGGTAATTGGGAGTACAAGGTATTTTGTTATTTTTAAGATGAGAGAAATATCCAGTAGGGAGGGACAGTTTGGTGTTGAAGTTGAAAAGGAGAAATCAGTGTGTGTCTTTAAGAGAGGGGGTAAGATTTAGAATGAGTAGTAAGAATGACTTTAGTTAGGAATTGGGTGGTTCTTCTGTGATAATAGGGAGAAGACAGTATAGTGTACCCATGCTGACAGGTGGACAGATTTGGTGTGGGGTGTCTTTGGAAATTTTGTTCCTACTGCTTTAGTTTTCTCAGTTGAATTAGAAAGCAAGGTCTAAACAAGGTGAGTATGAAGACAGAGAAACTGTGAACTATTCTGCTAGGAGATAGGCCTAAGGCTTCAGGAAGGATTAAGGGCAGTCATATGGATCTCTTTTGGTTTTTAATTTAAAATATCAGTCAGTGTCTCATATTAATCTTGTAGTTCGGGTAGTAAAATATCATGACTCTTGCTTTTTGACCAAGTAAAAATTAAAAAAAGAAAAGACAAATCTTAATTTCAAGCTTAGTAATTTTGTTAACTCTTTATTAACATAAAATAGCACATATCCTCTTTATGCAGTAATGCTTCTTAATTTCTTTCATTTCTTTTTCCTTATCATCATTAACACAATGATTATTGTTGTAAGTGTTATGTGTATATTTACGCATCCTGAAAAATAAGGGCTTGAATTTGCCTTTGACTTAATAGAAGCCACTTAGAGGAAGCCATATGACTTACTATTCTGTATGCCATGTGAAGTGCATAATAAAACATTCCTTGATTTAAATAATTTCTTCATTCTATTTCCTGGTTTTAATGATAAAGAAAGGCGACTCTGATTGATTATATAAAGAACAAGGCACTTGAACGTCTTAGAGACCTGACAGTAACTTTTGACCTTACAGTAACTTACGTCTAACTTAGAATTTGGAATTGAAGCAATAGTTATTAATTCCAGATTTTGTCAACCTTGTGAGCAAGATTTATATTGATGACTTTGAAGTTGTTCTTTTTGTTGTGATGCTGGACCCCAAATTTCTCATTAAACCAGTAGCATTATCTTGGTTATAACTTGCTTTTTCATAGTCTGAAGAAGCTCAAATAGCAGTGTTGAGAAAACAAGTGTATTCAAGTTTTAGGAAGTGTTTTTTTCCCCTGAAAGAAGGCAAATGTGAAAAAAAAATGCTGGTGTGACTTCATGGTGGTAGTATCATCTGATTATATATGGGTTCTTATACTGGAATGTTTCTTTTTACTGAGGGAGAAAAATTCAGTTTAATTTGGAACCAAGATGTTTAAATTTTGATTGTTCTATACAGCAGATTAATGTAGAGAATGCTATTTTGAAAAACAAAAAACAAGGTAAAATTGTTTAAACCTTTGATTTTTTTCAATGAATTCAGTTAATACTTACACTGAAATTACCTTGCTAAATACTAAATTCCAAAGTGGCAAGTAATTTATAATATAATATGCATTATATCTCTTAACTTAATTGAGAACTTTTTCAACTTAAAATTCTTTTCAAGTTTTAAATTTAGTTAATTATCAGTCATAATTCCTTATGCATATGATAGAACCAAAAGTTCTGTGAAATCTGAATATAAGGTTTGTTTCAAAGTTAAAATTATTAGAACATAATAATGTTTCTTGTTTATGTGTTTTAAAATGTTAAAATGATGTGGTGGAAAAGTAAAATTTAGTTGTGAACTCTGGTCCTAGATCAGTCACTTAGTCATATGTGCCACTAGTCAAGTTCCTTCATCACTTTGTGAAACAAACTGCATATCTCACAGGGTTATTAGTGGGAGTCAGAGTTGATGGTGGATGCCAAGGTGTTTAAGGTTTTTTTTTTTAAGATAAACAATTGTTTTTCTGGGGTACAGTTCATAAATTTGTTGTAGCTAGTACATTTGAAGGTTGATGATTTTTATTTGTACTTTTCTTTCTTGGGAAGATTTTATTTATCTCTGCTTTTCTTCTTAGGCAAGGAAACACATTTTGCAGATCCATACCAGGGACTGGAATCCAAAACTGTCAGATGGTTTTTTAGGTGAATTGGCTGAAAAATGTGTTGGTGAGTGCTACTATTTGAGTTCTTTGATTGTCATTGTTTGTTCTGTTCAGCTTCCTTTTCCCCTTATGTTTGGAATGTGAATGAATATAGTTATGTCTTTGTGCAACAGATGCTCTGCCTTTAAATGTAAAAATTGTTTTACAATTTCACTTGAAGTTTGAACACTTCTAAATTAGAATTTTAGCTGCCATTAGGTGTTTGATTAAGAAAGCTCATTAATAATATGCCTTTCACTGAGTGCTGGATTTCCATATTACTGCAGTGTCTCCTTTTAGAAATTGTTCCCTCTCAGAAATTTTAAGGAAAGTAAGCTTGAACTAAAAAGATAAAGGTCCCTGTCAGTCAGGATTATAGTCTTTTACTCTGCAGCTTTGTAATAGGCTCACCTTCATGCCTGTGGTCTAGAAAGAAGTTGAGTGAGAGGAGTCTTCAAAGAAAATACTTAATGTAATCTGCTAGTATTTCCCAAAATATAAAACTTTCCAGTTTAATGTTAAATTATTCACAGAGTGTAAGATCTGCCCCGAGATGAACAAACCACTACTGTCCTTAAAGGATTGGTGAGAGTATTTTATGAACATAACATGATCATATATAGGAGGTGGAATTCAAGGGTTTTGGAATTCAGGGTTTTGGCTTTAATTAGGTCTGAAATAGAAATTAATAAAGTATGAAGCACTGAATATACACACTCAGGTATTTTTCCTTCATTCTTTCTCTGTCTCTTATCTATTTTCCTCTCATTCTTTCAAAAGTATAAATTAAAAAAAATCTCTCCATGAACTTTTTTGGCATTATGAAGAAATACCCAGAATTAGTCCACTAACAATCAGCAGTCTACTTGGGAAAACTTTAAAGTTACCAAAACCAAAAGAACAACTTAGTTAAAAAAAATCATTGGGCTCCACCATCAAATAATTAAAACTTAAATAGAACATTAGTCCATTCAGTTAGCTACATCCGAATTATCCTCTTCATCCACAGGGACCTCCATCTCCGAAGCAGCATCCCTCAGCTTTTGAACCACAAAGACCTCGACATCTTCTGGTGAGGAGAAAACGTAAATCTCTCCAGCACTTCTCCAGTTTAAACTTTGCCTGGTATAAGAGAGCATGCGCCAAACCCATTTCATGTAAATTGGCTTGACTTACTATGCAAAGCCTTGTGCTGCTTTATGGGAGAGGGTGGTATTTGGTACAAAATCCAGTCTTTTCCCTTTTTGAAATTTGATCCCTTTTATTTCCTGTGACTTTTATGATATTATTGTATTAGAGTACAAATCAGACTGGGCAATCTTTGTAGATTCTTCTGTGAATTTGTCACAGAATGATCCTTAACTGAAATAAGCAGAAGTCTTCAAATAATTTTGGAAATTCCCTGAAAGATAGGTATTTTAAAATTACTTTCTTATTACCCTATCTACCATCTGAACATTATACACTCTTAATTCTTCATCCTAAATATTAGAATCTTTGTTTCCTTTTTCATTTCCAGAGGCCACTACTTCTCATTTTTTCAAATGACTTATTTTAGCTTTTAGTCAGTTTATTAAGTTAAAAAAAATTTGAGACATGATTTCTTATAGGACTGAAAAATTTTTCTTGCCTCTTTTGGGGGGTGGTGGCGGTGGTGGTGGTGGTGGTTCAGAATCTGCTTGTATGTACGCCATTTTCTTCCTGGAATGAAATACTAATAAATTTTAAATTCATTATGAGCATATCACTTTGTGTCCCAAACATGTTTTTAACATGTATGGGTTCAGTTTAGTGAATTTATGCCCAACAAAAAAATATGCAAGTCTTGATGAACGATTTGTAAAGATAGTTGACTTCTTATTAGAGGTTATGGATTTGGTAACTTTTACCTTGAAATAAATTCCCAAGTACTTGGTGTTAGCATGCATAATAGATGTGATTTTTAAGTATTCTTCAAATAATTTTGTTATATAGAATATGTGCACAAATGAGAGGAGCTTAAGATTAATGAGGAGCTCAAACCTAATCATATTTCCCTATTTTCACTAAGTGGCCCAAACAATGAAAGTGTATCGGTGCGGCATCTATTTGTAGGCCTTTGGTATGTTGGATGTTTTACTTAAAAAGTACCTATGTAAAATTTTATTGTTACCTTTTTCTAGCCTATGGCCTCTTTGAATAGCTTGTATTTTCACTCTTTCAGACAGATTCCATCTTAATAGCAGTTTTAAAAAGGCTTTTTGTTTGGTATCTACATATTTATGTTCATCAGAGTATTAGAATTGTAATGGTAGAATTAGTATGGTTATGAAATTCTTATGAAAGGGATGTAGACATTTTCTTCAATACCAACTTTTAACTTTCAAAAGGTGTATTTTTTCATTATTTCTAGATTCTATTTTTATAAACTGGAATCCTTTTGAGAGTGAAAAAATATGATGTTAATTATGGTAAGACAAGAGGCCTAAACCATAGTAAAGGAAGTATATTATTAGTTCCGTAGTTCTCAATTTTTTTTATATTGGAATCGCTTGTAAAGCTTACTCAAAATAAATAATTATGATATTTAACCACCAGAGATTCTGATTCACTTAATTTGTTGGGAATCTTTTTTTGTTTCCTTTTCATTGTTCATTCAAATGAGCAGTCAAAGTTGAGAGTCACAGATATAAACCAGTAATTACCATTCACAAGCAAGTGTAAAGATAAATCCTATCTTTTATAGTCTGTTGGTTATGATAATCCATGTGAAAATTTACTTCTTTAAATGGGATTTATAGTTGTTGACAAACTTTCAAATTATCTTTAGTAAACTAATAAAAATGAATAATATTCATTATGTATGTTAACATACTGTTATGTCAAACATAGATGTTATGGGTAACATTTACTACATAAAATACCTTCCAGAGGCTTTTTTCTATTTTGCATGTTTCAGAGCCCTTTTCCTTTTTTAACTTTGGCTTTTACCCTTAAAAATAGGACCATAAAATATGTTCACCAACTGTACATGTACTTTTAAAGAAGAAAAAGAGTGAGCCTCCTTAGCGCAGTAGGCAGCGCGTCAGTCTCATAAAGAAGAAAAAGAAATGTGGTGGTTTATATTGTTGGAAGATGGAAGTTTATTCTTTACTTCCTCTGAAATGGATTATTTCATTAACTATAACAGCTGGTATTTTACAGTTATTTTGTTGAACTAATGCAACAAATAATATATAGCACAGGAAAAGATAGTTCCTTCTTAGGTTTATTCATTGAGAAATAAAATAAAATGAGAGACTAATGGTAAATTTGGGTATTTTGAAGAATTGAGAGATTGCTGTCATGGGATAGTGTTAATGTTTAATCCGCTTGTAGTTTTCTGAATAAAATTTTTATAGGTCATTTTAAGTTCTTCCTTAACTCTGAATAAACATTTCTTTAGGAATGTAATACTTTTCTGTGTTAATAATGAAAGAATTTAGATGTCTTAGAAAAAAAACGAAAAGCCCAGTAGATAAAATTCTTCCACTTTGTATGGTAGTACATGGTAACCTGATAGTTTCTCCTTCCCAAACTTACAACCTTCTAGTTACTCTTTTTTCATTCATTCTTTCACTCAAGAAGTATTTATTGAGCATTTACTGAATGCCAGACCAGACATTATTCTTGTTATTTGAGATACATTAGTGAGCAAAACAGACAAACACCCCTGCTGTCACAGAGCTTACATTCTAGCTGGGTAAGGTAGACAATAAACCTAATAGGTAAATAATAAGATGGCAAGTGCAGTGGAAAAAAGAGTAGAATAAGGAGGATTTTGTTGTTGTTGTTATGGGTAGGACTTGATTAACAGGACCATTTGCTCTAGTAATAATAGGAGTATAGTTCATTATAGATGTATGTGTCACAATTTGATTTGTATGGTTTTGTCCCTAAATGTTCTTTTTCTGCCAATTAGTCTGGGGCTATTTCTTCTCTGCTCCTAGTTTTCCTGTTTAATCACCATTTTTATTTCAGTATTTAAGAGCTCCACAAGGTCATTGTGAGGTATAAGATAAGTAAACCGGGTAACACTTTTTGAAGAGATTAGGAACTAGTGTTTTTTAGCTAGTTCTGGTGGTTCCCCCTGCTGGCATAACTGATAAATACAGCCAAATGCAAGTTTAATTGCAGATAGAAAAAAACAACGTGGCTAGTTTTAGGTTTTCTTCTTTTTTGTGGTAAAGACCTAAGAGTTCATGTGTTTTTGTATATATTTGTTGCTCAAATGAATTAAATGACTGAAAAGCACTGGGGGCTTTGTCTGTTAACTATATAATCAGTTAAATGGGGGTAATGAATAATGCCCCTTGGTAATATAGCCCTTAGAACTAGATTATCAGTCATTTTTGGCTAAAATACATATATATAAAAGGAAGTTAATGTGAAAAATTAATGAATTATTTTTCCGTTTGATGCCTTTGGAGTTATCAAGAGATGATTACAACTTTAAAGTTCATCTCTGGGGTAATTAGACACTAATTTGCTTGTGGGTTGCCCTCAGATTGGGTAATAGAATTGCTCTGTTTTTGAAGTTTCTGCTTAATGTACTACTTTGTACCACTGTATTATATGTGTTTGGAAGTAGTAATATTAGAAAAATTAATAGGTGAGTGTAATGTCATGGGAATATCAATGAAGGATTAAGATGAAACTGTTACTCTTATAAAACCTTTGCTTAAGGTTTGTACATTACAATCAGTATGGTTTTGGCACAAAACACATAACTTGTTTGTTTTAATATCATTGGTTCCTGTGTTTGTTAATTAAGATGTTCAAACATTTTTAGTCTTCTTAATGAGGGAACAATTTTATTAGGTGATTTTAAATGGCCAGTTTCATTTTGCTTGTAAAATTGCACATAATTATTAATTTAGTATTGATATTCCCTTAAGAGATGTGTATATGTGTATATTTGTATAGTTGGTACTTAGAGGAATGAACTTACCTTTGTTGCCTTTTCCTTTTGTGCATTAGGCTATTGTGGAGCTGATATCAAAGCCCTGTGCACTGAAGCTGCCCTCATTGCCCTGCGGAGGCGTTACCCCCAGATCTATGCTAGCAGTCATAAACTGCAGCTAGATGTTTCCTCAATAGTGCTCAATGCCCAAGATTTTTACCATGCAATGCAGAATATTGTGCCTGCTTCCCAGCGTGCTGTCATGTCTTCGGGACATGCACTGTCGCCCATCATAAGGCCGCTGCTGGAAAGAAGCTTCAACAACATCCTTGCAGTCTTGCAAAAAGTGTTTCCTCATGCTGAAATTAGCCAGAGTGACAAGAAAGAAGGTACTAAATTACTTTTTCATATTGTTAAAATGAAACAAGTACAGAGATAAATAAGTTCTATGTTATAAGGTTAAATGTGTTACTCTTTTATATTGTCCCCTAATATAGAAAATGTATCTATTTCAGTCAACACTGTGTATATTCCAGGCTTGGTATATTGCCTAGCATATGGTAATTGCCTACTGAATGCTTATAAAAAGAAGAAATGAGTGTTTGGTTTGTTTGCTCTTGGGACATTCTATCTTAATGTAAGAGTGTTATTATCTTTAGTAAAGTTGACTATAATAATAATAGCTTAATTTTATTGTTATAAAGCCCTTACATAAATTATCATTTATTAATCCTGATAACTCTGTGGGGTAGGTACTCTTAGTCTATAAAGAAGGAGACTCTGGAACACACAGTAAGGTATTCACTTACATAGGGTCACTCAGTAAATTCTTGCTCTCAAACTCAGGGAGTCTGACTCTAGAGACCATGCCATTAACTGTGTTGCTGTAATGCCCCTCTGGATTCAGCTCATCAAATGAAATTGTTATTGACAGGACACTCTGCAATGTGCTATGCTAATGGAGTGTAAATTACTAATAAAGGAGTAAATTAAAACCTGCTTGTAGAAGGTCTTGAATTCTAGCCTCAAGATTGTAGTTTGGACCCGAGATAAAAACAGAAAGCAACCTTTAATGTCACTCACTCCTTTACAGGAAAACTGTAGGTTCATATGCTAATTGAAGTTAGGCCTGCAAACTTTGAAGATAAAGTAATGTGCTTTAATTATCTTTATCCCCCAATTCCTAGGACCTTGTTTGGCACGCAGTCTGCACCAAATAGATAATTGTTCATTGAATTAGGCTAACAAGAAAAATATTATATGTAGTAAAAATCACCAATATTCAATGCATTTTGCTGTCACTATAAATGTATTTTTCAGAAACTTTTTTTTAGGTCTAGATTCTCATGAAATATCACATGAATTACTTGGTTTCTTATTTGTCAGATAGGGAGGGGAACAAATATTTTTCTATGTATGAGCCAGATATTGTGTCATGAATTGTATATTTCTTATCTCTGATTTTCATAACTTAGGCTATGACTTTTCCCAAAAATATAAAAAATTAAAAAAAACTTAGACATCTTTAGGAAATGGGTATCTTCCCTTCTGAGAGATTGTTTCCATTTAAGTTTTTTAAAGCATTATTACCTTTTTTTTATTGAAGTATAGTTAATATACAATCTTATTTTCGTTTCAAGTGTACAACACAGTAGTTCAACAGTTAGCCACATTATTAAATCCTTACCCCAACTAGTGCAGTTACTGTCTGTCAACATAGGAAGATGTTATGGAACAATTGGCTGTATTCCCCATGCTGTATTCTACCATACGACTGAGAATTTTTGTGCTCTTTTATCCCCCTTACTCCAATTCCTCCCCCATGGTAACCAGCAGTCACTTCTCAACTGTCTGTGGGTTTACTGCTATTTTGGTTTATTTTGTTTTTAGATTCCGCAAATAAGTGAAATCACATGGTATTTGTCTTTCTTCACCTGGTATATTCACTTAGCATAATATCCTCTACATCCATCCATATTATCACAAGTGGCAGGATTTCTTTTTTTATGGCTGAATAATATTCCATTGTGTATATGTATCACCTCTTTAGCTCTTCATCTATTGATGGACGCTTTGGCTGCTTCCATATTTTGGGTATTGTAAATAATGCATCATTAAACATAGTGGTGCATATATCTTTTTGAATCAGGGATTTTGTTTTCTTTGGTTAAATGCCTAGACATGCAGTTACTCAGTTGTACAGTATTTCTATTTTTATTTTTGGGGGGAAACTCCATACTGCTTCCATAGTGGCTGCACCGATTTAAGTTCCTACCAGAAGTGTAGGAGGGTTCCCATTTCTCCACATCCTTGTCAGTAACTTGTTATTTTTTGTCTTGGATAGTGACCATTCTGCCTGGTGTGAGGTGATGTATCTCATTGTGGTTTTGATTTGCATTTCCATGATGAATAGCAATGTGGAGCATCTTTTCCTGTGCCTCTGGGCCATGTGTATTCTTTGGAAAAATGTTCGGGTCCTCTGCACATTTTTTAATTGGGTTATTTGGTTTTTTTCTTGGTGATTCATCTGAATTCTTTATGTATTTTTTATGTTAACCCCTTATGGGATAAATAATTTATGAATATATTCTCCCAAACTGTAGGTTGCCTTTTTCTGCTGGTGGAGTCCTTTGCTGTACTGAAGTTTTTAGCTTGATATAGTGCCACTTATTCATTTTTATTTTATTTCCTGAGGAGATACATCCAGAAAAAAATTGCTCATGCTTATGTTCAAGAGATTTTTGCCTATGTTTTCTTCTAAGAGTTTTATAGTTCATGTCTTTCATTTAGATCTTTAATCCATTTCAAGTTTACTTTTGTGTATGGAGTTAGACAGTAATAGTTTCATTCTCTTGCATGTAGCTGTCCAGTTTTCCCAACACCAGTTATTGAAGAAGCTGTCTTTTCCCAAATATGTATACAGGAAAATATGTATGGGTTTTTCCCATATATGCCTGGGTTTTTATCTGGGTTTTCTATTCTGTTCCATTGATCTATGGGTCTGTTCTTATGCCAGTACCATACTGTTTTGATTACTGTAGCTTTGTAGTAGAGCTTGAAGTCAGGAGTATAATCCCCCAGTTTTGTTGTTCTTTCTCAGAATTATTTTGGCTATTCGGGGTCTATTGTGGTTCTCTGAATTTTAGGATTATTTTCTCTAGTTCATTGAAAAATGTGGTTGGTATTTTGATAGGGATTACATTGAATCTGTAAATTACTTTGGACAGGATAGCTATTTTGACAATATTAATTCTTCCTATCCATGAGCATGGTATAGATTTCCATTTATTTGTGTCATCTTTAATTTCTGTCATGGGTGTCTTACACTTTTCAGAGTATAGGTCTTTTACCTCCTTGATTGGGTATATTCCCAGGTATTTTATTCATTTTGGTGCAGTTGTAAATGGAGTTGTTCTCCTGATTTCTCTTTCTGCTAGTTCATTGTTAGTATATAGAAATGCAACAGATTTCTGTGTATTTTGCATCCTGCCACTTTGCTGAATCCATTTGTTAGTTCTAATAGTTTTTTGGTATAATCTTTAAGGTTTCTATATGTAGTATCACATCATCTGCAAATAGTGACAATTTTACTTTTTTCTTACCAGTTTGAATGCCATTTATCTTTTTATCTTGCCTGATTGCCATGTCTAGGAACTCCAGTACTGTGTTGAATAAAAGTGGTGAGAGTGGACATTCTTGTCTTGTACCTGACTTTACAGGAAAAGCTTTCAGCTTTTTACCATTGAGTATGATGTTAGCTGTGGGTTTGTCATATATGGCCTTTATTATGTTGAAGTATGTTACCTCTATACCCATTTTGCTGAGAGTTTTTATCATGTGTGGATATTGAATTTTATCAAATGTTTTTTCACCATATATTGAGATGATCATGTGGTTTTTATCCTTTTTGTTAATGTGGTGTATGATATTGATTGATTTACAAATATTGTATCATCCATGCATCTCTGGAATAAATCCCACTTGGTCATGATGGATTATCTTTTTGATGTGTTTTTGAATTTGGTTTGCTAATATTTTGTTGAGTTTTGCATCTATGTTCACCAGGGATATTGGTCTAAAATTTTCTTTTTTTTATAGTGTCTTTTTCTGGTTTTGGTATTAGAGTGATGCTGCCTTCATAGAATGAGTTTGGAAGTATTCCTTCCTCTTTTACTTTTTGGAATACTTTAAGAAGGATGGGTATTAGCTCTTTAAATGTTTTGTAGAATTCAGTGTGAAGCCATCTAATCCTGGACTTTAGTTTCTTGGGAGTTTTTTGATTACCAATTTAGTTTTGTTACTGGTAATTGGTCTGTTCACATTTTTGGCTTCTTCTTGGGTCAGTCTTGGAAGGTTGTACCTTTCTAGGAATTTGTCCATTTCTTCTAGGTTGTCCAATTTATTGGCATATAGATTTTCTTAGAATTCTCTAAAAACTCCTTGTATTTCTGTGGTGTAAGTTGTAACTATTCCTTTTTCATTTTTGATTTTATTTGTGTCCTCTCTTTTTTCTTGATTAGTCTGGCTAGAGGTTTGTCTTTTTTTTTTCCACAAAGAACCAGCTCTGGTTTCATTGATTTTTTTTTCTATTGTTTTATTTTTCTCTAATTATTTATTTCTGATCTGATCTTTATTATGTCCCTCCTTCATTAACATTGGATTTCATTTGTTCTTTTTCTAGTTTCTTTAGTTGTGAATGTAGACCGTTTATTTTGGATTGTTCTTGTTTCTTGTGATAGGCCTGCATTACTATGCACTTCCATCTTTTGCAGCATCCCACAAATTTTGAACTGTTGTATTTTTGTTTTCATTCATCTCCATGTGTTCCCTGATTTCTACTTTGATTTGTTCATTGATCCATTGATTATTTAGAAGCATGTTTTTTAGTCTCCCATGTGTTTGTGTTTTTTTTTTCTTTTCTTTAATTTATTTCTAATTTCATACCATTGTGGTCTGAGAAGCTGCTTGATAGAATTTTAATCTTTTTGAATTTATGGAGGCTCTTTTTGTGGCCTAGTATGTGATCCATTCCATGTGCACTTGAGAAAAATGTGTATCCTGCTGCTTTTGGGTGGAATGTTCTATAAATATCTGTTAAGTCCATCTAATCTAATGTGTTGTTTAGTACCTCTGTTACCTTATTTATTTTCTGTCTGGATGCTCTGTCCATCCTAATATTAAAGTCTCCTAATATGATTGCTTTGTGGGCTCTTTCTCCCTTTACTTCTGTTAGTATTTGTTTTATGTATTTAGGTGCTTCTATGTTGGATACATAGATAATTACAATTGTTATATCCTCTTTTTGGGCAGATCCCTTTATCATTATGTAATGTCCTTCTTTGTCTCTTGTTATTATTTTCTTTGTTTTGAAGTTTGTTCTAAGTAGTGCTACTCCTGTTTTTTCTCCCTGTTATTTACATGAAATATTTTTTTCCATCTCTTCACTTTCAGTCTATGTAAGTCTATGTCTTAAATGAGTCTCTTATAGGATGTGTATAGATGGGTCTTGCTTCTTTATACATTCTGCTAGCCTATGTCTTTTGATTGGTGTATTTCAGTCCATTTAAATTTAAGGTGGTTATTGATAGCTCTGCACTTACTGCCTTTTTATTAATTGTTTTTGTACTTTGTCTCTGTTCTTTTCTTCTCTCTTATATTCTTCTCTTGTTTGATGGTTTTCTTTAGTGTTGTGATTAGATTTCTCTTTTTTAATTTTTTGTGTGTCTGTCAAAGGCTTTAGGGGTGTGGTTACCATAAGGTTCATGGATAGCTTCCTAAGTATATAACAGTCTGTATTGAGTTGATGATCACTCTATTTCTAAAATTAAAAGTACTTTTTTTCTTTCTTTTCCTCATCCACACTATGATTTAGGTATCATAATCTGCATTTTTTGTGTATACCTTGACTGATTTTGTGTATAGTTTTACTACTTTTTTTTCGTTTTAACTTCATACTTGCTTGGTAAGTAATTTGTCTGCTACCTTTACTGTGGGTTTATTTTCACTGATGTAAAATATTTAGGCTTAAGAACATTTCAATCTTCAGAAGTCCCTTTAACATATCCTGTAATGCCAGTTTAGTGGTGCTGAATTCCTTTGGCTTCTGTTTATCTGGGAAACTTTTAATCTCTCCTTCAATTTTGAGTGATAACCTTGCTGGGTAGAGGATTCTTGGTTAAAGGTCCTTTTATTTCAATTCAAAATACATTAAATATTTCATGCCACTCCCTTCTGTCCTATAAAGTTTCTGCTCAGAAGTCTGTTGATAACCTGATGAGGTTTTCCTTATAACTAATTTTTTGCCTGTCCCTAGCTGCTTTCAATACCCTCTCTTTATCCTTAGTCTCTGTCATTTTAATTATTATAAGTCTTGGTGTTGTGTTTCTGGGGTTCCTTTTGTTGGGGCTCTCTGCATTTTCATGATCTTGGTGTCCATTTCCTTCCCCAGATTGGGGAAGTTTTCAGCAATTACTTCTTCAGAAAGACTTTTTACTCCTTTGTTTCTCTGTTCTCCTTCTGGTATCCCTATTATGTGAATATTGTTTCGTTTGGAATTGTTGCACAGTTCTTTTAGCATCCTCCCCATGCCAGAGATTCTCTTTTCCTTTGTTCCTCAGCTTCATTGTTTTCCCATTCTCTAATTTCCATCTCATTGATTGTGTCCTCTACTTGCAGCAATCTATTATTCATTCTCTCCATTGTGTTTTCATTTTAGTTAACTGTTTCTTCAGCTCTGAGAGGCTCTTTTGCAACTCTTTTGTCTCTTTGCTGAAGTCTGCCCTGAGATTGTCAATACTGTCCCACAGATCTGTAAGCATATTTATGACTGTTACTTTGAAATCTTTATCAAGAAGATTGGTGATTTCTGTTTCACTTAGCCCTCTTTTTGATGTCTTATCCTTTTAGTTTTGTTTGGAACATATTACTCTGCCTTCTCATTTTGTCTGTGCTTCTGTGTTTCTTCTGTTGTATTAGTAGATTCACTATGCCTCCTGGTCTGTGTTTCTTATAATTGTTTTCATAAGTATAAAATATGCTCAGTTCCAGTTTTCTTCTTGTACCAGTGGAGAAGAGAAATCAAATTTTATTTGATTATTAGTAATTATTTTTTACTTATTTAGATATATTATTCTGATTTGTTTTGGTCTTTAATGTTTATCCTAGACAAGTATCCTTTCCTTATATATGGAATTATCACTCAAAAAGTACTCTGTTATTTTTCAGGTTAACTTTTACAATGTTAGTTTGCCTAAATATTTAGCTTTTAAATGCTACTGAAATCTGTATCTGCCAACACAGCTCAGTATCTCAGTTTAGAAAGTGTACCTCTTTTTTTTTCTTTATATATTTGGGAGAGGTTATGATTTCTGTCAGTTCTCTCCCATTTCTCCTATACATGTAACATTGCTTTTTATTGAATAAATTGGACACTTTTGTTAGGAATATGTGTGAGTGAAGTATAGCTATTAATACTTCAGAGTGTAGTCCAGGTATTTTTAAGTATTGTACTCTCAATAGAGATTTTAGGTCCCGTTAGTCTGTTGAGAAGTAACGTTAAGACCCATACAGATACTAAAGTTACTTTAATTACTGCATTTTTAAAATAGGCTTTGTGTCCATTGAATTCCTTACTCCCTTCTTAACTAGACCAGGTTTTCCTTAAAAAAGGTGTGTAAGTATGTGGGTGCCATGTGAAAAAATAATTTGTTCCCTATTACTTAATATTTAAGAACTGGCCATAACTCAAGAGCCCTAATTAATTAGACCACATGTCTTCTATGAAATGTACTGTTTTTGGTTAAAATTAACTTAGAGGGTTTTGGTAAGTAGGTTGGTATTTTATGAGTGCCATTTCTTTTCCAGACGTATTTTATTTAGTTGATGAAGTCTCCCAAATTACATCTTGTAACACTTAAGTAGTCTGTAAAGGTAAAATAATTACATTAATACCATTTATTTTGTAGTTTGTCATTATGCCTGGTCAGTGTGTATTATTTGATAGATAACTTATTATTTAATGTCACTTCATATTTAAATCAATTTTTCTTAGCTTTGGGTAGGGCACTAATACTAAATGACTTTATAAGCTTCATAATCTTTGATTTTTTTTTTTAACAGATATAGAAACTCTAATTTTAGATGATAGTGAAGATGAGAATGCTTTATCAATTTTTGAGACCAGTTGTCACTCAGGATCACCAAAGAAACAGTCATCAGCTGCTGCTGTACATAAACCCTACCTTCATTTTACAAGGTAAGTAATTTATAGCAAATTTCTTTGAATTTAGAGTTATTTTTACTACTTTATGGTTAGAATTATAGTAAATTTCTACTTAATGGTTACAACCTATTGTAAAAGGACTTGGTTTTCCTGTTTTAAGACACAATTCTGAAAACTTCTACTGTGTTTACTTTTTGTGTGGTAGTAAATTGGTTTATTGGTAAACTCAAAATTTTTTTCTAACTAATTGTGTAATTTTTTTTTCTTAAGCAGGGTGAAGGAAGGGTTCTTTGGAAAGTCAACTCATTTCCCCTTTTTATTTGAAAATGGACAGAAATGAAATAATTACCATGATCAACAGTATTTTAACTTGTAATAACTTTTTGATGATAATTTAGGGACTCCAAGAGTGTTAAAAAGATTTTGAATTAGAAATTGTTTTGTAATTAAACAACAGACATTTTGATTCCCCAAAACCTCATTAGTTTATACTTCCTTTGTGTTTTTTCTGTTAACATATACCTTTATCTATGTTAAAGCAGTGTTTGCTGTGCACTTTAATGGATAGTTTCAGTGCTAATGTAATTTTAAATTAAAAGACCAAATAGTTTTCAAATACTTACAACATCATCACTTGAATTTACATAATTAGCGTGATAGTTAAAGGACCATAATGCTTCAGTCAGGTAGGTCTAATAGTATTTTATTAGAAGAGGCTGAATTGTGTGTACTTTTAAGTAATTTTTTAAAAAGATGAAGATGTATATTTGGAACAAGTTTAAGTCTTTAACTTGAAGTTTCTCCCATGTAGATCTTGGTGAAATGTCAATTTATTTGCATTAATGTTTTTTGTTTTTAATTTTTTAAATGAGACTAAATTGCTTCATGTACTCTTTTTGATGTGTTCTTTAACAGCAAGCTCTTCTATTAGAAGCTTTTTTTCTTCTACTCTAGATCCTTTTATGCCTTCAGGGAAGTTTTCTTTCAGTAATTATACAGATTAGACTCTGTACAGATCTGTTTTATTGATGGCTAAGCATAAACCAAATAATCGTTTTGTTTTGTTTTTTTACTTTGACCTGGGTAGCCTGTCTTTGTGTGTATGTGTTTTGTTTTGAGTTTTATTCATTTGAATTTGAAATATACAATAGCAGGAGCTAATATACTATCAAAAGACATATGTTCCAATTTTATAAGATAGCTCTGTTGTCAGTAATGTGATACAGAAATAGATTTTGATATTAGAAAATTTCATGTGCAGTTTTTAGTTTTACTTTTTATTAAGAACATTCTTTGCCACTGACTGAATGTATGTGACTGGTATGGCTTATTTTGTTTTATTTAGCCTTTCTGAAAGAATTGGTTTAATTTCAGTTTTTTTTTACATAAGCTTTTCTAGTTAAGTGATTTGACTTGGATTTAATAGTGAGAGAGCTGTGTCCTAGCTTTCTTGGTCTAGACATTTGGATAAATTAATTAATTTCTTTATTCATCCACCCATTCTGCCAATTTTTATGTGTTTATGCCAGGCACTGTACTTTGTACTGGAAACATAAGCGTGAATAAGGTATAATGTATTTTTTACTCTGGAGAAGTTCCTTTCATTGGGAGTGACAAACATTGTGATATGGGTCAAGTGTATGAAAGCAGAACTAAGAAGCTTCTTCCATTGGGAAGTCAAGGAGGTCTTCACAGAGGAAATGGTGACATTTGCTGTCCTTTTGAGTATGAAGGGATAAGAGTTAGCATCTGATGCTCGTTACAAACTAGACATTTGGTAGCTATATAAAGCTTGGGGGTTGTAGATAGTAATACATATAGGTTTCTCAGCAATCATAGCATTTGTGATTTCATCATTTTATAGACAACGAAACTGGAACACAAAGAAGCTAAGTAAATTGTTCATAATCATTCTGCTAGCAGGTGGCAGAAGCCAGGCTCTGTACTGTTTATTTCCTGGGATCATATTCTTTATATTTATAATATGCAGTTTCCAAATTGATTTCTGAGCTTAATAAGTAGATAGGGAATTGTATTGCTCTTTTGCTTAGGTGAGCCAGTATGCTTTTTCACACTTTCCAAGAAGGTGCATTTTTTTTTAATAGTTTATTTTGGTATCATTAATCTACATTTATATGTGCAATATTATGGTGATTAAACTACCCCCTTCATCAGGTCCCGCCCACCAACCCATTACAGTCACTGTCCATCAGCATAGTGAGATGGTATAGAGTCACTAATTGTCTTCTCTGAGTTGTACAGCCCTCCCCGTGCCCCCCTAACATTACATCTGCTAATTGTAATGCCCCTTTTTCCCCCTTGTCCCTCCCTTCCCACCCATCCTCCCCAGTCCCTTTCCCTTTGGTAACTATTAGTCCTTTCTTGGGTTCTGTGAGTCTGCTGCTGTTTTGTTCCTTCAGTTTTTTTCTTAGTCCAAGAAGGTACATTTTACAATATAGATCTTTAGTAAGAGCTACATAAGGGTTTTTTCTTGTTGTTACTTTGGTTTCGTTTGGCTTTCTGTTTGAACAAATATGTGTTAGCATGCCAGATCAATACAAAGGTGCTACACTAGTAGAAAGCATGACTTTAATGTTGGTCTCCAGTAATAGTAGCTTGGTTATTGCTGGTGGGTTTCTGTTTCTAGAAATAGTTTCCTAAAACAGTGTTGAAATCTTTAGATTTAAGATGAAGTCCAGACACTTAAGGTCCTGTCAATCTGGTAGAGAACCCTTATGATGGAAAATAAGTTTCCTTTCTTACTGTATATTACCATAAGAGGGTTAGAAATAGAGCTTTCTGAGGTTTTCCAAATGAAAGTAGCTTTGTTTTTTCTGATTAGAAAGATGATGTACTTGTAGAAAATTCAAGTAATAAGAATAAAAAGAAGAAAGTAAAAATTAAAGCCCAAGCACCTAAAGGTCATATTTGTTAAAGTTTTGGTAACCACACTTCCATATTCTCTTTATGCATATAGACAGGCCCACATAACTGTTTTATAGAAATTATATCCTCCTCTGAGGTTGTTAATATAACTTTTTTTTTTAATCCACTGTTGGGATGTTATTTCATGTCGGCATATGCTTAATGTCAGTTTTTAAAATAGCTGCATAATATTTTATTTTATGGATATTCTGTAATTTATATAACATTATTGATAAAAATAGATGTTTCTGATTTTTCTCTTTCATAAACAGTGCTGTGATAGACGTCTTTCTAAGTATACATCTTTACACCATTATCTGATTCAGAGGGTAGGGTAAAATTTAAAAACTATGATTGCTCTGTCAAAGGGTATATACATTGAAAAACTTGAAGTTGTTAAATTGCATTCCAGAAATGTACCAGTTTACATTTTCACCACTAATGTATGAGTTCTTTTTCTTGCACCCTTGTCAATTCAGAGCACTACTTTTTTAAATCTTTGCCAACCAAATAGATGAAAATCATAACTTTTCTTTGTTTGAATCATTCATTCTTTCATATATTTATTCACTCATTCAGGTATTTTGTCACAGTGCCTATCATCATGTGCCAGATATTGTCCTACTAGGTATTAGAATATGTCAGTGAACCAAATGAACTAATAATCCCAGCTCTCATTCAACTTACATTTTAGATGGAGACAGACAGTAAAACAAGAATAAAAACAAGATAAAATGTTAGAAGTTAAGTGCTATAAAAAATGTAGAGAATGCAGAGAGGTAAGGGAGTTGGGATGAGTTGTGGAATATCCTTGGATATATATTCGACATATATTTGACATATTTGCAAAACTTAATTTTGGAAAACTGTACTTTTCCCATTTCCCTTAGTCATGAGCATACCAATTTCCCCATCTTTTCACTAATAACAGGTACTAAAAATTTAAGTTTATCAGTCTAACAGTTAAGATCTGTTCCTCATTATTTTCATATTTTTTATCTCTGTTAATAAGTACCAAATCTTTCCCAAGCCTAGATTACCCTTGAGCTTTAGACCCTGTCCAACTGCCTCTCTCCCTTTGTTGTGCCCCAGATTTTTCAGTATATACTAGGCTGTGCCTCTCTTCCTCTTCCTGTGAGTCCTGTGAGTTGCCATGCATTCAGTTGTCCCAAAGAGATTGGACAGTATCCTCAACTCCTTCCTCTTTCTTCCCTTCTGTGTCTAGTCAATGTCTAAATGCTGTTGATTTTCCTTATTAGATAAGTCTCTTTTGAGGCTCTGCCCCTGTTCTTTTTTTTTTATTAAAGTATTATTGATATACACTCTTATGAAGGTTTCACATGAAAAACAATGTGGTTATTACATTCACTCCCCTCCACCCCCCATACCCCGTTGCAGTCACTGTCCATCAGTGTAGTGAGATGCCACAGAGTTACTACTTGGCTTCTCTGTGCTACACTGTCTTCCCCATGATCCTCCCCACACCGTATGTGCCAATCATAATACCCCTCAATCCCCTTCTCCCTCCCTCCCCACCCGCCCTCCCCCACCCCTCCCCTTTGGTAACCGCTAGTCCCTTCTTGGAGTTTGTGAGTCTTCTGCTGTTTTGTTCCTTCAGTTTTGCTTTGTTGTTATACTCCGCAAATGAGGGAAATCATTTGGTACTTGTCTTTCACTACCTGGCTTATTTCACTGAGCATAATATCCTCCAGCTCCATCCATGTTGTTGCAAATGGTAGGATTTGTTTTCTTCTTATGGCTGAATAGTATTCCATTGTGTATATGTACCACATCTTCTTTATCCATTCATCTTCTGATGGACATTTAGGTTGCTTCCATATCTTGGCTATTGTAAACAGTGCTGTGATAAACATAGGGGTGCATATGTCTTTTTTGAATCTGAGAACTTGTATTCTTTGGATAAATTCCTAGGAGTGGAATTCCCAGGTCAAATGGTATTTCTATTTTTAGTTTTTTGAGGAACCCCCATATTGCTTTCCACAATGGTTGAACTAGCTTACATTCCTACCAGCAGTGTAGGAGGGTTCCCCTTTCTCTGCATCCTCGCCAGCATTTGTTGTTCCTAATCTTTTCTATGTTGGCCATCCTAACTGTTGTGAGGTGGTATCTCATTGTGGTTTTAATTTGCATTTCCCTGATAATTAGCCATGTGGAGCATCTTTTCATGTGCCTGTTGTCTGCCCTTATTCTTGATTAGACTATCATTAACATCTCATGCCTGGGTTATTAAAGCAGTCGCCTAACTGGTGTCATCTTCCTTCTGTTTGCTTCTTCTGAAATCCTTTCCTTTACTTACATACTGAGCTAAGGTTATCTTTCAGAAACATGTCGTTCCTCTTTCTTAAGCATCTTAATTGTTCCTTACTGTCTTCAATGTACATTCCAAACTTTCAGCATGGCTTGTAAAACCATTCATAGCCCTTCATAGTCTGATTCTCTTTCCTTCTTCCCCTCCCTAACCCCAGTACCTATACCCTTATGTTGCCCTGAAATTTTAAAAGAAGATGGCTGTATGAACTGTGTCATTTACCCCAAGGGTCCAAGAACTTTTTAGCAACTTAGCCTCTCTTGTCCTTTGCACATCCTATTTTTATTTCTTGGAATGCATCCTTTCTCCTTCCACTTGTTGTTTTTATTTTGGTCACACCTTCCCAGGAAAGCCTTCTGTGAGTCTCTAATTGGGGTCTCTCATAACATGCTGTACTTAATCAGGGTGCTTATTAATCTCACTGAATTATAGTAATTTCCATATTCCTTTTCCCACTAAATACCATTTAGTTATGAGCTCTATGATAACAGTGGTATAGGGCTGATGCATTCAGTATAGGGAGCATTCTATAATTGCTAAATGAATGAACATTAAGAAAAATCTTGTCTGTTTTCTTTTTGAATTATCTGTTTTATGTTCTTTGCCCATGAAAGTGATTTTTTGTTAAACATTATGCATATAAGCTCATTATCCATTAAGAACCATTCCTATTAATGGCAGATCTTTGTCTCATTTGGTTGTTTGCCGTTTGGTTCAGATTGCAGTTTTTGAGCTACAAAAGTTTTTAGATTTTTATGAATTAAAAGTTCATGAGTCTTGCTGTTTCTTACTTGGTTTCTCTGTTAGAACTCATTTTATTCTGTGAAATGAGGATCTGAATGCTATTTTTAAAACATCATTTATTTTATAATCCATTCCTGTTCCATTTACTTTTTAAACATAGTTATCTTATATAAAATTCTTTCAATTACTATGATTTGTTTCCTGTGCTATTATGTTTTCCTGATCTGTGTTTCTTTTGTGTATTTACATTCTGTTCTATTATTTTATTCTGTAATATGTTTCAATGTAAAGTAGGGCACATTTTAACATAGTGGTTCAGAACCTTGGCTTCGCAATTATGTGGACCTGAAATGAGAATTTGTACTGTCACCACCCAATTTTACAATCTTATACCCAAACTCTCTGACTCTCTGAGCCTTGGTTTCTTTTTTTCTTTTTTTTTTTTTTTTGAGCCTTGGTTTCTTTATCTGTTTAGTAAGAGGAAACTGTTTCATAGAATTGTTAAGAAAAACAAGAAGTCTATAAGAAGTACTTATTTCTAAAACAGGTTTAAATGTTCTAAAATCAGAGCTAGCACACTTTTCCAGAATTTTCTTGATTTTCTTAATTGATTATTCTTTCAGATATGTTGTAGATAAATTTTAAATCTCCCTCTCTCCCTCAAATTCTTTTGGGATTTTAATTTGAATTCTTAAATGTATAAAAGAAAATACTGTAAACTATATTATAGTTTAAAGTATATACACACACACACTTTTATATAACTATGGTTAACTGTAAATGTATTAGGAAGAATTAACATCTTCATATTCAGGCCCAGGATGTATTCTATATAGTTTTACCCTTTTCTTGCTAAGATTATTTAGTATTGTTTGTTTTATCACTTGTATTTTTATAGTTGTGAATAGGATCTCCTTTATATTGGTTATTGTTGATGTTTAGGAAAGCTTTTGATTTTTCTATTTCTGTTTTTCGTCATTGCTGGTAGATTCTGACATAGTAGTTGATTCTCTTGGATTTTTTAGTGCATAATCATATCCTTTACAACAGTTTCTCCCTATTTTCTTTCCATTAGTTCCATTTTTTATTTGTTTTAGTCTTACTGCATTGCTTAGAATTTCCTGCATTATTTGTAGTGATCGTAAACTTGTTTTATTTATCCTTTTAATGGTGTTGTGGACTCCTGAGAATACAACTTGAGTTTCACTTAATATGTTTTGTTAAGTTTGCCTTCTTTAGTGTAGGGCTGTAGATGTCATGTATTTAGGGTAAGACCAGTTAGTTTTCATTGGCCCAAAGACAAAATTTGCTGCCACTGAAAAAGTCTTACCTTTTTTTTTTCTATTTTAAAAGTTGTGGTAAAAGATCCGTAAAATTTACCATTTTAACCATTAAAAAAAGTCCTGCATCTTGGTGAATATTCAGATATATTTATTTGGATAAGTAGAATTCTTAACCTTTGGATAACTAGTAACTAAATCACACTTGGTGTCTGAAGTATTTTCCAAGTTAATATATATGATATGATAGGATGAATACCCAGGTATTTTTACTTTCTTTTAGAATGGATTTTTATGTTTTTATCTTGTTTATTAAGATGGTCAGAGAGATCAACTTTTTAAAACCATAATTAATGAAAAAATCATGCATTATATTTAAAAAATAAGGATAAGAAAGTTGTATTCACTTGGAGAGACATTCTTTTAACATAAATATTTTGCCTAATATTTCATTTTGATGTTCAGAGTGTATATTTTGAAGTAATCATTTATGTCTTACATATATTGCAGGTCACCATATCATCAGCCAACCTCTTACAGGCCAAGATTATTGCTGTCTGGAGAACGAGGCTCAGGTCAAACTTCTCACCTTGCTCCAGCACTTTTGCACACTCTAGAAAAATTCTCTGTGCACAGACTAGATCTCCCAGCACTTTATTCAGTTAGTGCCAAAACACCTGAAGAATCGTGTGCGCAGGTAGGTTTGCACCATATCAGAGTACTTCCAGCTTTTTTATTGTTTATATCTCTAGTGTTTTTTTCAGTGAACAATAATGTGAATATCAGTTTTTTTTGTTTACTCATTAACATTCTATTGCTAAGGCAAAGCGTCCTTTTGATGTGTAACAATTTTTAAAGTGAACTCATTGTTTTTACATTGATTCTTGATTCTTTTCTGAAATTTTAATATCCTGTTTCTTGCATTAAAGTTTCATTCAACAGTGTAGAAAGTGAGTTTCTTTTGCCTTTTTCTGGTCTTTTCAAAGCTGTGGTTTCAGAGTCTTTCTACTGTTGTACTTAGAGCTTTATAGAAAAGGAAATGATACCCAATTTGAGATGCCAGCATTTAAAATTAATATAGAAAAGTGAGAGCAATTTTAAATTACGTGTATTTTTATCAGTAGTCAAGTGTGTTTGATACTTGATTTGCAGCTACTTTATTTATATTTGCTGGTTTGTGAAAGCAAAATTCTAGTGGGCTGTTTATATTTATTGAGGTTTTATTTTATTTTATTTTTCTTTCTTTTTTTAAAAATTCTTTTTAAATTTAATTCTTACTTTTTTTTTTAAATAACCTTAACTATGGAAAAAGGAACGTACAAAGGTCATTTATTGAGGTTTTAATGTAACTGAATTTACTATGAGTGTGTGATGTTGGAACTAGGGGTTAGGGGGTTAAATTTTTTGATCACCACTTCTGTGTCTCTGACAGTGTCCAGATCATATTAAGTGCCCATTAAGTGTTTGAATAATGTTTCTTATAAACAAATTAGGAAGAGGAATGTCACTTTGTACTTTAATTTTAACTTACTTTTTGATTAGATGACTGTGAGTAGTAACACTTAAGAGCATTGCACACGATTTTGTTTTCTCATTTGTTCTATAAATATTTAATACGTATACATATCTAATGGGAAAACATTCTCTACCTTGTAGCAAGAAGTACATATTTTACATACACTTAATTTTTCTTTTACTTACAGTTCTCTGGGTATGAACCTTGTAGCAGCACTTCACTACTTATAAAGCCTTTTATTATAAAGGCTTTTTTATTTTCCCCAAATCATAGCCTGAGTAAAAAAATCTCTGTAACAGTAATTTGCTCCAAATTTTATATACTTAACTCATCCTGGCTGTCAGTGTTTTCCAATAATGTTGTTTTATATGTTTGCTCACAGTTTTCCTTTGTATTGAGACAAATTATTACAGTTTGTAGCACATAAGAGAATTACTACCATTTAAAATAAATCCAAGTGGTTTACTAGGAAAATACAAATTAACAAAACCAACCCCAGAGGATAGAGAATCTAAACAGCTGTGGAAAAGGAAATTGAGTGTCAAAAGAGCACTAAATCCAGTTTCCAACATGAATTCTTTTAATCTTAAAGGGTAAGGTAATTTTGATGCTAATCTGTTCCAAAGCATAGAAGAAGGAGTGCTGTGAAATCAACAAAAACAGTGATGAGAAACCTTTGAAAGAAGTACAAAGAAAACTGTAAGCTAGTCTCACTTAGACAATGGTCATAAAGTAACTTTTACAAACAAAATCTAGTGGCACATCAAAAGAGTAATATACCATTATTAAGGCATGCAGAATTGATCTAGACAGACATTAAGAGAGACTAATATTGGGACAGGCACATTGAAGTTAATAAATATTTGCCTGTGATATGACTGTGTATTTGGAAGATTTACTTCTTCCAAACAGAAAAACTCTTAGGGACAAGAGAATTGTGTAAGGTGGATACTTTCAAAGTTAATGTTATAAAATCAGTAGTTTCTTTTATACAAACAGGAAGAATTTAGAAATATAATGGAAGAAGAATTTCCATTTCAAATAGCAATTAAGCTTACTTAGGAATCAATTAACCTTCAGGGCCTAAAAGAAGAAAACTAAAAATTCCGTTGAGGAGAACAGTTGAAGAAATGGACAAACCTTGTTTTTAATTACTACACTACAGTGTAGACAAGTCAGATTGCACAGATTAAAATCTTAGCTACTTTGCTTATTAGTTGTGGCTTTGGACAAGTTACTTAACCTCTTTGAGGCTTAATTTTGTCATCGATGAAGAAAATGATACCACATAGGGTTGTTACGATTATTAAAATAAGCCCATCCAAGAGACTTGGCATACTGTATCCAACAGATGTTAGCTGTCATTATGCTTATCACTGCTCCTGCAGCTCCTTCCGAAACTAATGTTTGGTAGGAATAAAAAAATGGAAAGCTGTGAGTTATTTTCTAAATTAATATATAAGTTTTGTACAATCTGAATTATAATCTTTCCAAAGTTGAAGAGAAGAAATTATAAAAGGGCTCTGTTTTCTCTAGAAAATAAATATGAGCATAACAAGAATTCTAGAGGAAAAATGTAATGGGGGAGTCCTACCAGATTTTTAAACATGTAATAGACCTACAATAATGAATAATTTGTACCTGTATAGGGATAGAAAAAAAAATAATGAACAGTAGAGACCATTCATACTTAGGCCTATGTAGAAATGAGAATTCAGAATTCAGTATCTGATGATGATGATGATAATTGGTATCAGTAGGTAGAATAGATGGATTATTTAATAAGTGGTCTTGGAAAACTGGCTGGCTTTATGAGGGGAAAAAGAAAAACAAAATAAAACTCAATATCCTGTCCTTTTCTGAGCCCCCAAATAAATTCTAGATTATTAATGGAACTATAAGAGTGTTGGGAGAATTTTCAAGTCAGTATATTATTTTGGATATGAGGAAGTAATTTCTGAGCAATGAACAAAATCCAGAAGACATAAATGTATGAACAAATTTGACTTAAAAATTTTTTAAATTACACATGGGAGAAAATATTCTTTAAATAAAGTGAATACATAACCTGGTAAAATGTATATTTGTAACACACATGCACACATGTCAAGGGTTTAAGTATACAAAAATGTGTTAAAATCTGTAAGGAGAATAACAACCTAATGCAAAAACTAGCAAAATAAGGACAAACCATTTATAGGGAGAAAAAAAAAAAGAAAAAAACAAAAAATAAAAATTTGAAAATATTCTTAGTCTCACTTGTAAGAGAAAAAAATGTAAATCAGAGCAGCAAGATACTATTTTTAAACAACTATTAGGTTTGTAAAAATAAAAGCTTGGTAATGCCTAATATTGGAGATGTGGGACACTTACACTTCATAAGTGGAAATGTAAATTTATTTAAAAATTTTGGAGTTAAAAATTTTTTTAAATAAAACTTAAAAAAATATCTTAAAATTTGAAGTATATACACCTTTTGACCCAGGAATTTTACATTAAGGAATTTTTCCTAAAGATATATTAGTTGTAATACTACGAATATATGATATGTGTGATAATTCATCATAGAGTTGTGTAGAATTGCCAAATACAAGACAGAAAGAAACAAATTAAGTGTCCATTAGTGGTGGACTGGCTAAAATAAATTCTGGTATGTCCTTACATACAAAGGAATACTGTGAAGCTATTAACAAAAATAAGGTAGATTTACATAGGCTTACGTGGAAAGATGAAGGAGATACGAGTGAAGTTTTAAAGCATTCTATGTAACAATGATCTTTGAGTAGAGAAAGCTTAAGAAATATATATTCATGCTTATATGTAAGCAGAAATTTTTAAAATTGAAGTATCATATACAATCTTATGTTGGTTTCAAATACACAATGTAGTGGTTCAACAGTTACCCATATTAAATCCTTACCCTCTCTAGAGCGGTTACTATCTATCAATGTAGTAAGATGTTGCAGAATCATTGACGGTATTCTCCATGCTGTACTACTGTCCCTGTGACTAACTTATATTGGGATTGTGAATTACTGTGCCCCTTTATCCCCTTCACTGTCCTCCCTCCCCTTTTGGTAATCACTGTTCCCTTCTTGGTGTCTATGAGTCTACTGCTATTTTGTTCCTTCTGTTTTGTATAAGTAGAAATTTTGTCCTAGAATATCCCCCCAAAACTGTTAATAATTGTTGCCTTGACTTGGGGGAAGGAATTTGGAGGATTGGGGAATGGATAAAACTTTGTCATTTTATTTTACATTCTTCTGTGTTGTTTGTCTTTTTTTTCTTTTTACATGTATATTTGACAGTATCAAACAAACTAAAGATAAAATGACTTTGAAAGAAGAACACTTCCCAATTGAGAGGGTATTCTGTCTATAGTTGTTCCTTATGGCTAATGTGTGTATATCACAAACACATTACTTACTTAATGTTAGTTAAGGAAATAATTATAATTAGCATTGTAGAAAACTATACTTTGATGTTACTGGGATCCTAGGGTTTTTTCTGAATCCTACTTGGTATCATTGGTCTGAATTTGAGTTTTAACTGCATATTCTTTGGTCTCTAACATTTCTTAGCTTTCACTACTTTTTTTATTAAGTTGGTAAGGAGGGCAGAGAGAGGTATCACTTCATAGTGGAAAGGTAGAAAAGCCCATTATTTCTTGTTTTGGTTGTGTAACACAGCATCTAGTACATTAAGACATCTCATCTGTACTTTTGCCAGTGGGCTTCTGGGTTATAAGTAGAACTTATTTTAAGCGACTACCACCAAATGTCCAGTTTGTCCAGAACTGAGTCACAATTTTATAGTCACTGTCGCCAAAGCTCAGGCTTTCTCTGTGTACTGGCCAGAGACCAGACAAACTATCCTGATGAATCTCTAATTATTTATATCTTAACTGAATATTTAAAATTATTTTAAATTCATAGATATAATACTGTTTCTTCTAAAGAATTTCTCTAAAAAGAGGCTCTTATTTAATGAAATAAGTTTTTTCTTAATTTGTAGAGATTGACAAGCCTAGTTATAAGTAGGTATAGAAGTCCTAGAGAAGAGAGTGCATGAGTCAAGTGCTGAAATGCTGGAAAGATTTAAACCCCATTCTCTTTATTTTTCTTTTCTATATTCCCTATCTTTTCCTCCCTTTTGCCTTAATTTCTCTTGGGAGCTAGTCCCCCTGTTATCAGGGTTATCTCTAGATAGATGTGGAATATACGGGTTCAGTCTGTGGCAAATTATTCTTCTGTGCTCTTTTCCTCATCCTCTAAGATACTTAATATAAATTAAATTGGGTTATTTAATAGTGTAACATGAACATGAAAGATAGTCTTAAAGGAAAGAAGTTTTGAATCACCTTTAAAGGGCTGTATTTATATGTGTGATAAGATGGAATGGGGAAGAACCCTGCTTGATATTTCTTTATACTGTGGTGATCATGTTTAATTCTATGTCTGTTCTTTAAAACATATCACACAAGCAAATTTATGATAAAACTTCCTTTTCTCCTTCTGACTGCCTCAGCTATTGATTAATATTATCAATTGTGTGCAAAGTGATAGAGGAGTTAGTGTTTGCTTTAGGTTTTCTCATTGTTGCTTAATATCTCCTGGGTATGCTTATTATATAATTTCTGATGCTTTGACTCTACCACCAGAGCTTCTGGTTCATTAAATTTGGGGTGATTCTCAGGAATCTGCACTTCAGACATGCATCCCAGGTGTTAATTATTCTAGGTCTTCAGTACATCACACTTTGAGATACTGTACTCTAGCTGATCACTGGACACTAGCTAACATTTATTACTGAAACAGTTGCCATAGTTCATAAAGTAGCTGTTTGTGTATGTATGTATGTGTGTATGTTACTGAGTCTTCCAGAGGCTCTGGAAAACACTGATATAGCCTGGAAGATTTATGCTGGTCCCATTAAGTTCACAAGTAATTATGGAGGCCTACAACAAGGCTGGAAATGTTAGTATCCGTAGTAAAAGACATATCTGTATTAACACTCAAAAAAAAATAGCAATAACTATGATTCTCCTTTCCTGACATCTTCAAATGTATTTTTTTACTTTGCTTCTTGTATTATTTCTACTGTTGATTTAGGAAAATAGGAATTGATGAGAGTGTTGCATTTTACTTTTTTCATTAATACAGAAGTATGATTGAATTGGTAAATTTATATGTAGTTTGTCAAAAGCTTGGAGTTTGGGTACTATATGGCGTTACAAATACTTTCAAATGGTTAATAAGGTCTTCTTTAGTGAAAATTTTAGTATTTTTCTTTTGTTCAAAAGGAAATTGTATCTGGAAATTCTCAGGGGAAATCCTTTTTTGGTTAAGTAGCATCAAGGAATTAATATATTTACCTGTGTGTATATTTGGATGCTCTTGTGTTTGTGTATAAGGGTTTCTGGATTTCTCCACAGCAGTCTGTGTATACTTTTGATACTCTTGTGTTTGCACATGTGTTTGTTTTATATAGCAAACAACTTTTTAAAAATTTTGAGTAGTAAGAAATAAATTATCCTGGTCCAGAATGTGTATCACATTTACTGAAATTCTTGACATTTTCAGGCAATGAAAATACCAGAAGAAGAATTTGGGCAATTTAATTTTCATAAAATGTTGATTCTTATTACAACCATCATTCAAAAATTCTAGTATGGTTGTGTTTTTATAACAGGCTGATTTTGTATGCTTGTAAAGAAATTAAGGCACTTTATTTCTTGAATCCTGAATCTTCAGATCCCAGATAGTACATTCTTTTCACAGAGATGCTCAACAAGTCTTAGGTAAATAAAATATAAATGGAGTAAAGTGATATACATGGGATAATTTTAATATTTTGTGATAGTGTGGCATAGGGAATTAAACTTATTTTAATAGTGCTTTTTGATTTTCATAAAAATTGAGAATAATTTTGCCCCCAAGATTTTCCTTTTACTTATATTTTATAATTTTAGCACATTCATAATACTATAAAGTGACCAAGACAAATTCTGGAAGTTTATTGATGACAAAGAGTTGTTTTCCTCTTTCTCATATAGACCCTTTTAAGAAAATGAAAACTGTACTGGCTTGGAACTTTCTGCTTCATTCACACTTGTATTTACAATTATTTTGTTTTTCAGTATCTAAAGAAAGTGGCTTGTTCTGGGCTATTTACATTCTTAATTTTTAAAATACAGTAAATTTTAATACATTGTACATTTTAATTTGGCAGCTAAAGTACTGACTTGAAAGTTTAGCTTTTGAGATGATAAGAACTTATAACTATAGGTTTCGTTTATATTATTAGTGCTTCCTTGTTTGAGTACTTCTAATTTCAGTGGCCTGATTTTTGCCTTTCATATCTTTAATATTCAGAGGAAGTGGTTGTGATTTTTTTTTAAGTAAAGAAACTTAAAAAGTGTTATATAAGAGATCATGATGTCTGAAGCAAGAAGTGGCCAGAAGGATATAGAATATATTGTTTAAAGAATCAAAATGAACAGTTCACATACACTGGTGTTTGTTCA
This sequence comes from Smutsia gigantea, assembly GCA_032199065.1. Lineage (NCBI taxonomy): Eukaryota > Metazoa > Chordata > Mammalia > Pholidota > Manidae > Smutsia > Smutsia gigantea. The sequence goes on along the minus strand of JAVSCE010008249.1, from coordinate 214,340 downwards.
TTTTATTTGTGCAAGAGTGCTGGTCATGTCAGAGGTATTTGAAACGGTTGGTTCAGTAATTTGGCCTACTGTCTTTTTTTCTCTATAACAGTTTTTCTGTTTTCTACTACACCTTGCACATCCACCAATCCAAGACACCCTATAGGTGAGTATTTTTTCTAGTTATCAAATGGCATCACTTGTTCTCAAGACAGTTGCCGCTTCACTAAAACTAGGCTTTATTTTTCTACTCTGAATTATCTGGTTAATTGATTTTACAGAGTGTCTCTTATTCCACAACTTAAATAAGTTACCAGCAAACCACTGAAGAGTTGTTTTTACATTATAGAAAGATCACAACAGGATTAAAACTTTTTTTCTGATTTTTAAAATACTATCTTTGGATCTATTCTTTTTGAATTTTCATTACAAAAACTGGAGAATTAGAACAGGTTGGCTATATATTTAGAGAAAAATATGAAAGTTCATTTTACTATTCTGAGATAACTTGGAGTAAGGAATTAGAAAACTTGTTTTAGTAGAGCTTTTAAATTTTTCTAGAAAAATCTCAACTCAGGTAATTATATATTCATGGGCCAGAAAGCCTAAGCATTTTTATTTTTCTATTAAAAAAAGTCTTAGACATTTTCTTTTTTCTGATCTTTTTCCTCTAGATAATCAAATATAATTTAAAAAAATTCTATTAATAAAGATACTTTCCTAAAGCCCTTAGAAATAAAAAGTTCAATAGAATATCATGTTCATTTTGTAAATTTTGAGAGGATTGAATGAAAAGAGGAAAAAAATAGAAAAAAAAACTCTCAACTCTTTGAGTTGGTGATACATGTATATCTAGTTCAGCCTTGCAAATAAGTTAAAGAACTGATAGTACTGCATTATTTAACTTCTGGCTCTGAAAAGTTTTTTATTATCACTTAACATTCTGTTGCTTTGCCCATACTCGATACTTGTTAGCAGCTAGTTATTCTCAACATATATTCCTAGAAAGCCTAACCTACAAGTACTAGAATGAAAGTCAAAATTTCATTTTTTTTAAAGGCATGTTTTCTCATCTCTTCCTGGGCATGTGGTAACTTGCATGGCTGAATTAGGTGGTTAGTTTTGTGAGATTTTGCAGGAAGCTATATAGCTTATTAGTCTTTTTCATATAATCCCCTTTGTCTCCCTGCTGACTCTCCCTAGTTTTGCCAGCACAGGGTGGGAGCTGGAAAATGACAGAAGGTGGTGGTCACTGTCTTCCATATACCATGCCTGTTTTGGGTGGCATGTAATAAATTTTTGTTTTTTTTTTAGTCAAATGCCTCACTTTGCCTTTGTGCTCCTGTGTGGTTCCTTCCTTTTGCCAATATTTATGCTTGTTTTTCTCTTATGAATCTTCTACAAGAACTTTGGAAAACAATAATCCTTGGATTTTCAAGATCCAGGATAAGAGGGTACGTGTTTGCAGAAAAGGTCAAAATTTGAGAGTCCTGAAGGAGTTGTTCTGTACAACTGTTCTGGATTGGTGGATATGCAAATATTAAAGGAAGGGAAGGAGCAAATATTACTTTTGATGTGAGTGATCATAACATCTATATTTCCAGTTTGGGGGAAAATTTTTATTTGAACATCTTTCAGCTGATTTATTATTATTGGCCATACGTATACGTTTTGTTTTACAGAAGAGGTTTAAAGCTGTATAAAATTTAGTATTTGAAAATTTCATGCAAGTGGTAGGTTTACTCAGTAAAGAAAATAATCCTTCTGATTCTTAGGACCATTTCTGATAATTGCTTTAAATATTAGATTCTTGCTTTTTTATATTGCGCATTACACAGTTTAATTGAAACGTGTTTAAGGGAAAATGGAGAATTTTAGAAACAGAATTCTCACATTAAATTGAAAAGAGAGAATCAGATTTTTATACTTATCCCTACACTTGTTTAAAGTATTGAAGAGATGTCATATTAATCTTGGAGAATTTGTTGATGGGCTCTTGAGCTGTTGTTGACATATGTGTAAGGGGCAGTAGTTCTGCTTGGCAGCTTACTGATAGCCAACCCCATCCTTACTAGTGTGTGTTGGCAGAGTGCAACTGAAGCTATGGTTAGGACTCTACCACTTGAGGAAACTATTTTGTATTTTCTGATGATGGGAGTATCTCAGAGCTTTCTGCTAATTTATTTCTCTCTGGAGATGTAAGGGTATTTTGTGACTTGTATTTTATGGAAGGTTGAAGTAAGGTAATGGGATGTAAATAAATGTTTTAGCAGGTAGTTGATTAATTTTAAGCTCTAGGGTGGTACTTTGGTTAAAATGTTTATTTAATTTGTATGTTTAGAGATTCTAGCAATGTGCACAAACATGTAAACTGTCTTCCTTTTCTTCTTTGTGCTTGCTCTCACTCCGACATGGGTGACATATAGATGCATGTTTACTTCTTTATTTGCAGCATATTTTTAGTGGTATTTTGCTTTATTAACTTTACCTAATAGATAAGTAGAGCAATTTGATACCTTTATACTATTAGTATAAACTGAATAGGAATAGATAATAAAATGGCAAAAAATACTTCTTTTTTGAGGTAGGGCAAGGGTAGATAGAAACTGTATGTTAGGCTTTGCATCATATCTTGAACAAGTTAAATATTTGGGCTACAATAATTCCAGTAACAGGGCTGATACACTTCATGTATTTGGGAACTACTAGGTACACTTTAGAATAATACCGATTTGAATTTTTAATGCCAGTTGTTTCCTTAATTAGATTTTTCGTGAAGCTCGAAGAACAGTACCTAGTATTGTTTACATGCCTCACATTGGTGATTGGTGGGAAGCTGTCAGTGAAACTGTGAGAGCTACCTTTCTGACATTGCTACAAGATATACCATCATTTTCACCTATATTTTTACTGTCTACCTCTGAAACCATGTACAGTGAACTGCCCGAAGAGGTAAGAACAGATTAATTTTTTACCTTTTCTTATTAAATTGTTTTAAAATGGCTGACATTGTAAACTTGATACATTTTAATTACTATAAAGTTACTATTGTCAAGGTTCATGCCTTGGTTTTACCACTTATTAGCCATGTGACCTTAAGCAGGTTGATTAATGTTTTAAGTTTAAGTTTTCTTTTTTGGTATAATAGTGATGCCTGCCTCAGTGCTGTTGTGAAGATTGAGATAATTCATGCTTAGACCAGAAACCAGGTACACATACACACATAAATTACCACTAAGGAGATTGTTGCTGTTTCAGAGCCAATTCCATTATAATTATCCTTATCAATATTAGATCATTTGTTGGAATTTGACCTTTTGGCTTTCATTAGTAAAATCATGTTAAGTTGAATATTACTATTACTGTGCATATTTCTCAGATCTGATATTTACCTTTTAAATTCAAATCCAACTCATATTTAATATATTAGAATCAAAGATAAAGTCACAGTTGTTCTAGAAAAATTAGATCAACTTTTAAATAATTGTTTTAGCACCCTGAACTTACTAGGTCTAGAAATAATCTTCTTTAGAAATGCTTACAAATATTTAGCCCATGTGATACTTTGTATAAAAGGTGTGCATGTTCTCCAGTGCTGTAATATACATATGATTACGTACACTTCTGTGATCAGGGTATTTGTTTATGGAGCTCTTTTGTTCTGTTTATCACTCGCTGTCTTGCGAAAGTGGATTTCTACAGCTTAATGCTATATAAGAAGTCTATTAGCTGTAGAATAATTTATCGTTGGTTATTCACAATCTGATACTATTTGAAGACCATTAATCTCAATGTTTTACCAGAAGGAGGCAATGAAGTTCATAGGCTGCTGTGCATAGTGAGAGTCAGGAACCCCAAGGTTCTGGCATCCGAGACTTTGCTACAGATGCTGCTGAAGTGCTGATGGACAGTCTTACTCTGGCTCCATACATACAGCACAGTGGCCCAGTAGTCACCATATGACCAAGTCCTTTTCTTGTAATGCACTTACTGTCTGTCAGTGTAGAAGGGTGTTACAGAATCATTCACATTATTATCCATGCTGTACTGCTATCCCTGTCACCTACTTATATGTGACTGCGAATTATTGTCACCCTTTATCCCCCCGCTCCCTGCACAACCCCTCCTCTGTGGTAACCACCAGACCCTTCTGAGTGTTGGTGTGAGTCTACTGCTGTTTTGTTCCATTTGCTTTGTTTTTATGTTCCACAAATAAGAGAAATCATAGGGTATTTGCCTTTCTCCACCTGGGTTAATTTCACTGAGCATAATGCCCTCTACGTCCACCCATATTGTGGCAAATAGCGGGATTTCTTTTTATGGCTGAATAATATTCCATTTGGTACATATACCACATCTATTGATGGACACTTAAGTTGCTTCTGTATTTTGCCTGTTGCAAATAGTGCGGCAAAAAACATAGGGGTGAATGTGTCTTTCTGTTTCTTTTATTTTGCTATCATTAATGTACAGATAACATGAACAACATTATGGTTACTAGACTCCCCCTATTATCAAGTCCCCACCACATACCCCATTACAGTCACTGTCCATCAGCGTAGTAAGATGCTATAGAATCATTACTTGTCTTCTCTATAAATACTGCCTGTCCCGTGTTCCCCCCACCCCCCGCTACATTATGTGTGCTAATCGTAATGCCCCTTTTCCCTCCCTTCCCACCCATCCTCCCCAGTCCCTTTCCCTTTGGTAACTGTTAGCCCATTCTTGGGTTCTGTGAGTCTTCTGCTGTTTTCTTCCTTTAGTTCTTTCTGTTCTTATACTCCACAGATGAGTGAAATCATTTGATACTTGTCTTTCTCCTCCTGCTTATTTTGCTGAGCATAATACCCTCTAGCTCCATCCATGTTGTTGCAAATGGTAGGATTTGTTTTCTTCTTATGGCTGAATAATACTCCATTGTGTATATGTACCACATCTTCTTTATCCATTCATCTACTGATGGACACTTAGGTTGTTTCGATTTCTTGGCTATTATTAAATAGTGCCGCGATAAACATAGGGGTGCATATGTCTTTTTCAAACTGTGCTGCTGCATTCTTAGGGTAAATTCCTAGGAGTGGAATTCCTGGGTCAAATGGTATTTCTATTTTGAGTTTTTTGAGGAACCTCCATACCGCTTTCCACAATGGTTAACTAATTTACATTCCCACCAGCAGCGTAGGAGGGTTCCCCTTTCTCCACATCCTCGCCAACAGTTGTTGTTTGTCTTTTGGATGTTGGCCATCCTAACTGTGAGGTGATACCTCATGGTGGTTTTAATTAGTATTTCTCTGATGATTAGTGATGTGGAGCATCTTTTCATGTGCCTGTTGGCCATCTGAATTTGTTCTTTGGAAAAGTGTCTGTTCAGCTCCACTGCCCATTTTTTAATTGGCTCACTTGCTTTTTGTTTGTTGAGGTGTGTAAGCTCTTTATATATTTTGGATGTCAACACCTTATTGGATATGTCATTTCTGAATATGTTCTCCCATACTATCATGGATTTCTTAATGATTGAATCTCTGTCTTAAATTCGTCCCTGAGTTCTTGAATATTTTTCTGTACCTCCATAAGCATGTTTGTGATTTTTATTTTAAACTCTGTTTCAGGAAGATTGGTGAGTTCAGTGTCATTTGGCCCTTTCTCTGGGGTTTGTGAGATTTAGGTCTGAATCAGGTTCCTTTGCCATTTCATAATTCTATGTGGTTCCCGCTAGTGTCCCAAAGCTCTAGTCTCTGGAGCTGCTCAGGCCCTAGAGTGAGATTGGGGGTTGTAGGGGAGCGGCACTTGTGTCTGGGGGGGAAAGAGCTGTTTCCTGATTCCCGGCTGTAGTGCCTTTCTCCTTTATCAGTGCCAGTGGGCCGAGCCCACAGGTGTAAGCCTCTGTGCTTGACATCTCTAGGTGTTGGTAGGTGAGGTCTCCCTCTGGTTGGCCTGATGCCAGTGCAGTGACTGCTGGTGTGCGAACATGTGGTGGTAGGCCAGGAGGAAGGCACAGCAGTCTTTGTGTCACAGTGGGGCACCTTGGATCTGAGTAGTCAGCCGGGGGGGTGGAGCGCCTGAAGCTCCTCAAAGTTCCACACCTGCTGGGCAGAGTGCGCCCAGACAAGCTTGTCCACCTATCCCTTCTCCCACGTAGCAAGCTCCATGCAAACCCTGCCCCTTCAGCAGCCCTTTTGCTGCTAGGAAGCCTCTCAGACTGCCTGCCTTTCCTTTGTCCCGGAGCGGCCTTACGTGGATCCTGTCCTCCCCAAATGGCAGGAATTTCAGTGTCTCAGGCACTCTGCCTGTCCCAGCTCCCCAACCCCACCAACCTCTTGAGTACCACACAATGTAGGTCTGTGCTCCAAAGCAGACCTCCAGGGCTGGGTGTTCAGCAGTCTTAGGCTTCCAACCCCAACCCTCTCCGTTTCTCTTCCTCCCACTGGGGAGCTGAGGTGGGGGAAGGGCTTTGGTCCTGCCAGATCAAGGCTTTGGTATGTTACCCTTTTTTGTGAGGTCTGCTCTGTTTGTGAGGTCTGTATGCAGTCTGGTGTAGCCTTCTTTCCTATTGCTGTTTTAGGGCTAGTTGTATTAACTATATTTTCACACTATATATTGTTTTGGGAGTAATTCTGTTTCATCTCTCATGCTGCCATCTTTGACTTGTGTCTTTTTGAATCAGAGGTCTGGTTTTCTTCAGGTAAATTCCTATGAGTGAAATTACTGAGTCAAATGGTATCTCTATTTTTACTTTTTTGAGGAACTTCCATACTGCTTTACAGAGCAGTTGTACCAATTTACATTCCCACCAAAAGTGTAGGAGAGTTCCCCAGTCTCCAAGACCTCTCCAGCATTTATTTCTTGTCTTTTGGATAGTAGACATCCTTACTGACGTAAGGTGATATCTCATTTTAGTTTTAATTTGCATTTCCCTGATGATTAGTGATATGTAGCATCTTTTCATGTGCCTGTTGGGCAGTTCTATTTCTTCTTTGGAAAAGTGTTCAGGTTGTGTGCCCATTTTTTAATTGGGTTATTTGCTTTTTTGGGTGTTCAGGTGTGAGTTCTTTATATATTTTGGGTATTAACCCCTTATCATGTATGTCATTTATGAATATATTCTCCTATACTGTAGGATGCCTTTTTGTTCTAATGATGGTGTCCTTTGCTGTACAGAAGGTTTTTAGTTTGATGTCCCATTTGTTCATTTTTGCTTTTGCTTCCCTTGCCTGAGGAGATGTGTTCAGGAAAAAGTTGTCCATGTTTATATTCAAGAGATTTTTGCCTATGTTTTCTTGTAAGAGTTTTATGGCTTCATGACTTACCTTCTTGTCTTTGATCCATTTCGAGTTTACGTTTGTGTATGGAGTTAGACAATAATCCAGTTTCATTCCTTACATCCAGTTTTGCCAACACCATTTGTTGAAGAAGCTGTCTTTTCTCCATTTTATATCTATGGCTCTTTTATCATATATTAATTGACCATATATGTGTGGGATTATATCTAGGCTCTCTATTCTGTTCCACTCATCAATGGGTCTGTTCTTGTGCTAGTACTAAATTTTTTTGATTACTGTGGCTTTGTAGTAATGCTTGAAGTTGGGGAGCATAATCCCCACAGCTTTATTCTTCCTTCGCAGGATTGCTTTGGCTGTTCGGGGTCTTTTGTGGTGCCATACGAATTTTAGAACTATTTGTTCTTGTTCATTGAAGAATGCTGTTGGTATTTGGTTGGGGAGAGTGGGCATCCTTATCTTGTTCCCAATCTTAGAGGAAAAGTTTTCAGCTTTTCCCTGTTAAGTTTGATGTTGGCTCTGTGTTTGTTGTATATGGCCTTTATTATGTTGAGGTACTTGCTCTCTATACCCATTTTGTTGAGAGTTTTTATCATGAGTGAATGTTGAATTTTGTTGAATACTTTTTCAGCATCTATGGAGATGATCATGTTGTTTTTGTCCTTTTTATTGATGTGTGTGACGTTGATGGCTTTTCAAATATTGTACCATCCTTGCATCGCTGGAATAAATCCTACTTGATCATGATGGATGATCATTTTGAAGTATTTTTGAATTCAGTTTACTAATATTTTGTTGAGTAGTTTTGCATCTATGTTCATTAGGGATATTGGTCTGTAATTTTCTTTTTTTATGGTGTCTTTGCCTGGTTTTGGTATTAGAGTGATACTGACCTCATAGAATGAGTTTCGAAGTATTCCCTCCTCTTCTACTTTTTGGAAAACTTTAAGGAGGATGTGTATTAGGTCTTCTCTAAGTGTTTGGTAAAATTCAGCTTTGAAGCCATCTGGTCCAGGGGTTTGATCTTAGGTAGTTTTTTGTTTACCAATTCAGTTTCATTGCTGGTAATTGGTCTATTCAGATTTTCTGTTTCTTCCTGTGTCAGTCTTGGAAGGCTGTATTTTTCTAGAAAGTTGTCCATTTCTTCTGTGTCATCCAATTTGTTAACATATAATTGTTCATAGTATTCTCTAATAATTCTTTGTATTTCTGTGCTCTCTGTAGTGATTTTTCCTTTCTCATTTTTGATTTTGTTTATGTATGTAAATGCTCTTTTTTCCTTCCTAAGAATGGCTAGGGGGTTTATCTTTTGTTTATTTTCTCAAAGAACCAGCTCCTAGTTTCATTGATTCTTTCTATTGTTTTATTCTTCTCAGTTTTTTTTATTTCTGCCTTGATTTTTATTAATAATTACCCTCCTTCTACTGACTTTGGGCCTCATTTGTTCTTCCTTTTCTCGTTTCATTAATTGTGAGTTTAGACTGTTCATTTGGGATTGTTTTTCTTTCCTGAGGTAGGCCTGTATTGCAATATATTTCCCTCATAGCATGGCCTTTGCTGCGTCTGACAGATTTTGTGGTGGTGAATTATTGTTGTCTTTTGTCTCCTTATATTGCTTGATCTCTGTTTTTGTTTGGCCATTGATCCATTGATTATTTAGGAGCATGTCGTTAAGCCTCCATGTATTTGTGGGCTTTTTCATTTTCTTTGAGTAATTTATTTCTAGTTTCATACCTTTGTGGTCTGAGAAGGTGGTTGGTACAATTTCAATCTTTTTGAATTTACTGAGGGTCTTTTTGTGGCCTAGTATATGATCTATTCTTGAAAATGTTCCATGTGCACTTCAGAAGAATGTGTTTCCTGTTGCTTTTGGGTGGAGAGTTCTGTAGATGTCTGTTAGGTCCATATTTTCTAGTGTGTTGTTTAGTGCTTCTGTCCCCTTACTTATTTTCTGTCTGGTTTATCTGTCCTTTGGAGTGAGTGGAGTATTGAAGTCTCCTAGAATAAATGCATTGCCTTCTATTTTCCCTTTTAATTCTGTTAGTATTTGTTTCACATATGTAGGTGCTCCTGAATGTTGTGTACATAGATATGTATAATGGTTATATCCTCTTGTTTTACTGACCCCTTTTTTCATTATGTAATGTCCTTTTTTGTATCTTGTGACTTACTTTGTTTTAAAGTCTATTTTTTCTTATACAAGTACTGCAACTACTGTTTTTTTCTCCCTATTAGTTGCATGAAATATCTTCTTCCATCCCTTCATTTTCAGTCTGTTTATGTCTTTGGGTTTGAAGTGAGTCTCGTGTAGGCAGCATGTAGATGGGTCTTGTTTTTTTATCTATTCAGTGACTCTGTGTCTTTTGATTGGTACATTCAGACCATTTATATTTCGGGTGATTATTGGTAGGTATGTACTTATTGCTATTGCAGGCTTTAGATTCGTGGGTACCAAAGGTTCAAGGTCAACTTCCTTACTATCTAAGAGTACAACTTAACTCACTTCATATGCTATTACAAACACAGTCTAAAGGTTCTTTTTTTCTCTTCCTTTTTCTTCCTCCTCATTCTTTATATATTAGGTGTCATATTCTGTACTCTTTGTCCATCCCTTGACTGACTTTAGGGGTAGTTGATTTAATTTTGCCTTTGCTTAGTAATTAATTGTTCTTTCTTTGCTGTGGTTTTATTACCTCTGGTGACAGCTCTTTAGCCTTAGGAACACTTCCATCTATAGCAGTCCCTGCAAAATACACTGAAGAGACAGTTTGTGGGAGGTAAATTCTCTCAGTGTTTGCTTATCTGAAAATTGTTTAATCTCTCCTTCAAATTTAAATGATAACCTTGCCGGGTAGAGTATTCTTGGTTTGAGGCCCTTCTGCTTCATTGCATTAAATATATCATGCCACTCCCTTCTGGCATGTAAGGTTTCTGCTGAGAAGTCTGATGAGAGTCTGATGGGTTTTCCTTTGTATGTGATCTTTTTTCTCTCTCTCTCTGCTTTTAATAGTCTGTCTTCTTTGCCATTTTAATTATTTTATGTCTTGGTGTTGTCTTCCTTTGGTCCCTTGTGTTGGGAGATCTGTGAATCTCCATGGCCTGAGAGCCTATCTCCTTCCCCAGATTGGGGAAGTTTTCAGCAACAACCTCCTCAAAGGCACTTTCTATCCCTTTTTCTCTCTCTTCTTCTTCTAGTACCCCTATAATGCGGATATTGTTCTGTTTGGATTGGTCACACAGTTCTCGCAATATTCTTTCATTCCTAGAGATCCGTTTTTCTCTCTGTCCCTCAGCTCTTTGTATTCCTCTCCTCTAATTTCTGTTTCTTTTATCGTGTCCTCCACTGTATCTTGTCTGACTTTAAATCCCTCTGTTGTATTCCGTAATGATTGGATCACCATCCTGAGTTCGTTCCTGAGTACTTCAATATTTTTCTGTACCTCCATGATCATGGTTATGATTTTTATCTTGAAATCTCTTTCAGGAAAATTGTTAAATTCAGTTTCACTTGACCCTTTTTCTGGTGTTTGTGTGATTTTGTTTTGAACCAGGTTCCTTTGACATTTCATATTTGTATGTGGCACCGTCTAGTGCCCAGAAGCTCTACTCTCTGGAGCTGCTCAGCCCCTGGAGCGATGTGAGGGGTCGCAGGGGAGTGGTGCTGGTGCCTCAGGGGAGGAAAGAGCTGTTTCCTGTTTCCTGGCTGCTATGCCTGTCTCCACTGCCAGAACCAGTGGGCCTAACACACAGGTGTAAGCCTCTATGCTTTGCGTTTGGAGCTGCCATAGGCAGGGCTTCCCTCTGGCTGGCCTGATGGCAGGGCAAAGGCTGCATGTTTGCTAGCCTGGAGCGGGCTGGCCAGGAAGAGGGCACAGTAGGCTGTGTATACGGTGGAGGGCCTTGTAGCTGCAAAGCCAGCCAGTGGGGTTGAGCACCTGAAGCTCCTGAATCTTCCCAACCTGCTGTGCAGAGTGAGCCCGGACAGTTTTGTTTACTTGTCCTTTCCCTGAGCAGTAAGCTCCGTGCAATCCTTGCCCCTTTAGCAGTCCTTTTTCTGTTAGGTTAGGAGGTCTCTCAGACTGCCCACCTTTCTTTTGTCCCGGAGCAGCCGGATATGCATCCCTGTTTTCCACAAGCAGCTGGATTCTCAATCTCTACAGGTATTCCGCCTGTCTTAGCTTTTCAAGCCCAGTAATCAGCAGAGCACCATGCAATGTAGGTTAATGCCCCCAGAGCAGATCTCCATGGCTAGGTGTTCAGCTGTTCCAGGCCTCTATTCCCTCCCTGCTCCATTTCTCTTCCCTCTGTGAGTTGGGGTGTGGGAAGGGCTTGGATCCTGCCAGATCATGGCTTTGGTACGTTACCCTGTTCTGTGAGGTCTGTTCTTTTCTCCAGATGTATGCAGTCTGGCGCAGCCTTCTTTCCTGTTGCTCTTTCAGGATTAGTTGTATTAATTATATTTTTGTATTATATGTGGTTTTGGGAGGAGGCCTCTATCTCACCTCTCACTCCACCATCTTTAATCTTCTCCCTGAAATACTCTTGAATTCAGTGAATGGTTAGATATATACAACAAATTGAGTGGATTAGCCAAAGTTTTCCACAAGTATGTTGCCAAATTTGACATAGAATTTTATGCGTTAAAGTTTAATTTAGTATTTCCATACTATCATGATTGGCACTTCTTTTCCATATTAGTGAACTTTTACCCTTTTTTATTTGCAGCTTCCAATTTGATGTCGGCTGGGAAACAAAATCACAAAGTTTACTCAATCAGCACATGCTTATTAAGCATTACTATGTACCAGGCCCTGTGGTAGGTCTAGGAAAACAGATGAGTAAGAAGTGGTCTCCGTTCACAGGGAGTGTGTCTAGAAGTGGAAAATAGACCTATAAAAACATGTAAATTCAAGTGTATAGACAAATGTGGATGATGTAAAGAAGATTTAAATAGCATATCTTGCAAGGGGGACATGTGGGGTCAAAGTCTTTTAAAAATAGGTGAACAAAGGAGAGGTAGGTAATCATCAGATGGAAGGAACTGAGGGATATGAGAACAACTGGCTTAATTTTGCTTGGGAGTTTTGCATGAAAGGTGGTATTCTTGTGGAATGTTCTGTGAAGAGACTGAAGGTATAGTTTATCTTCAGTGAAACCAGCATTGCAGAGGATATAGTGGAATAGACTTAGTATGGAAGGAGCCCAGGGAATTAGTCAGTGGACAGGAGGTACACAGAAACAGTGTAAGAGGAGGCACTATTGTTAGTATCCTTCCAGCTCTCTATTACAGATTCTAGGTAATTAATTTTCAGGTATTACACAAAAGGCCTTTGTGAAAGTTGCCATCTGAGTATTACAATGAACTATCATTTTTGCTGTTACCTGCTGACTATATAATTAATATAGTATAGCATAATTTATTAATGACTTGGGCAACTGATCATTCTCCTATTCTTCTTTAGTCCATGAGGTTGAACCTCTCAAGAGCGCATAGCCCTAGGACTAGGGTAACCTTCATCCCACATGAATGTTGAATGAACATTGGAAATGGTACTGGAAGTTGAAGAAATTGTAATTTGATATAATTTGCAAGCTTTTAATTCTCTCTATATTTAATATGTTGTGTGTGTATGTGTGTATAGGTTAAATGTATCTTTAGAATACAGTACGAAGAGGTCTTGTATATTCAAAGGCCAATTGAAGAGGACAGAAGAAAATTTTTCCAAGAATTGATTCTCAATCAGGCATCAATGGCTCCACCACGAAGGAAACACACTGGTAAAGTTCCTAAAGCCTTTAGGGAAATGATGGGGAGGCAGGGTGGAGTTAAGAAATGCTTTTTCTTGGAGTCATTGTTCTTTTTCTTAATCAGTTCTTTGTGGAAGTGAAGCCAGTTTTTCAGGTTCATTTTAGGTAGAGACATGTGAAAGTGGCCATTGTGTTCACCTGATTTGAAGAGGTTGGGAAGTATAGCCTCTTGTTAATGCTTTACTAATAGTTGACTGTTAATGATTTATTATCCTTATTGAATCCAGATGCTCCGGTAGATTTCACATTCTAAGGCTCGAAAAGTCAAAGAAAAAAAAATGTCCCAGGCTCTGCTCTGTTTTAGTCACTTTAAGTCCTGAGGAATTGAACTGCCAGGTTGAGAGCACCAGGTGTTGTGCTGATTACTTTGCAGGGCAGGGTAGGTTCAATGAGCCAAGAGCTGATTATAACAATTACCTCTTCTAGTTTATTTTATTTATTAATTTTTCAAATATTTATTGAGCAGATATTAGGCCAGGCTCTTGGAAATCTGTCATGGCTTTGATTAAAGCATCAGAGTTTTTTTGTATTTAAGTTTGTAACATTAAGAAGGGCTCAAAATTTGTCAGATTTCAGTCCTCTAACTTAAGTAAGGACTGCATTCTAAGTCACTCAAAAGAATTTATTTCATAATGTTAAAGATGGCTAAATATAAGACACCCCTCTTCTAGAAAATAGCAATCATGTTTGTTAAGCATTTTTAAGCCTCTTTACCCTTGTTCTACCTTTTATGTTTCTCATAGTTGTTTTTGTGGGATATTAAATATATTTTCCGTCCCTCCCAAGTCCTTGCTTTTCTATATCCCTTCTACTTCTTTGTTTTTCATTGGTTATATTATCCAACAGTTTGTTAATTTTATTATCCTTCAGTGACTTCTTTCCAGATTTTGTCAGTGTTTTAAAAATGAACACTTACTGAATGTTTATAGTTGTGGTTTTCCCCCAGAAACTCTGGGGATCCTACATGGAAGTTACATCTTCTGATTGTTGGTTGTTGTCTCCTGTTAAGCTAAATAACAGTATTTCATAATATTTCATTATGAAAATGATTCACTATAATAAGGTATCTTGCAGGGTCCTATATATATTTTTGTCCCATAGATGTGAATTTTCTATGTTAAGGATTAGCATAATTCTTTTGTCTTTTTGAGTTGCTTCTGTTGACATTCATTTTTCATCTTAGGGGATATTTAGAAACAGCCAGATCCTTAGAATTTTAATTGAGGTTCATTGTGATACTAGGAAAATCTTATAAGGAATTAGAGAACATTGTGATTAGGAAGGTTGATACTTTTACCTTTAAAGATTTTTGTTTCAGGGTGTATAGTAGTTATCATAGGTTTTATTTAATATAACATTTTAAACTGGGTTTTCTATCTTTCCTATGACATTGGGGTGCTTGTTTAGGTTTCTTTTTTTATTTTGCTCCCTACAGTTGCCATTCACTATCATTACTATGTTGTACTGAGAATATGAGGGTAGCAGACTTGTTTAAATCAGAATTCTTTTGGGAATGGGAAGTATCAAAGAAGTTACTTGCCCATTTCGCGTTCATGCATATAAGGCAACCCATTAAATCAAATTATTTAAAACTGTATCAGTTGCCCTTTAAAGGAGTCTACTTTTGAGTTATTTTATAAAGTAAAGCTATTATTCCCTAATGTACTTTTAGTTTCCATTCAAATTTTTACTTGTTGGATTTGCATGGTTCACATATATTTGGAATTCTCCTTTTCAAAGAATATTTTGTGAGAATGCCAGAAAGGTAATTGAGGGTCCTGGTTCCATGTTGGAACCTTAACATTTTCTTCTTTTTCCTTTAGGTCTTTATGCTATGGAAGTGCTTCCTCTTGCACTACCTTCTCCACCTCGTCAGTTATCAGAATCAGAAAAAAATCGGATGGAAGACCAGGAGGAAAATACTTTAAGAGAGCTGCGGTTGTTTCTCAGGGATGTAACCAAGAGGCTGGCCACAGATAAACGCTTTAGCATCTTCAGCAAACCGGTGGATATTGAAGAGGTCTTGTTTCAGTAGTGTGCAAACAGTGAAGTTGAACTGGCTAAAAGAAAAAATATTGACATCTTTTTTTGGAAGGAAAAAAAGCAAAGGCATGGATGAATATTACCCCTAGCCTGTAAAATTTTAATCCATGTGAAAATTACTAATGTCATCAGCAAACATCTGGTGACTTCTGGATGAAATTAGTGACCAATTTGTGTATGTCCACTTAATTAGTATGGATCTTTGTGATCTCTTACTCTTCAGTTTAAGAAGAGGATTAAAAGTAACTTGAGTGAAATGTCCATACTAGACTATTTTTATTCCAGGATAAACCCTGCTCTCAAAATCATATTGGTATTAAATAATCAATACCAATTAATATTGGCATTTCCTAATTTATATATACCTTGTTGAAAAAGATGACTGAGAAACCTCAATATGTCTTTCATATTTTGGAAATAACCTGTGACTGAGATGCTATTTGAAGTTAGCCCATCCTCTGCAGCTAAATTTATTTTTCTCTCCAAGGATTTTCTCTGCTTCCAGTGGAAAATTTCTCACTTTTTATGTGTATTGTTTTGTGTCCTTGTGGGAGCATGGTTTGTGATAATGAGAAAAGAAATTTTCCATTTGGAATCTACTATAATACTGTTAAAAAAAATTTTTTTTTTTATCCTGGGATAATATAGTGTGTATATGAACACAATACAGTCGTTACTGGCCGCCTTCTTATAGTTCAGACTCCATGTTTGAACAGCTTTGGTGTTTAAGTTTTAATTTTTTTGTCATCTTTTTAAAAAATTTGAATTATGAAATGATTCAAAGTTTAATGTTGCGTCCTTGTTGTGAAATCTATACTTCAGGAAGTGAGCAGATTCCTTTGGAACTATTACCTCATCAGTGACTGGCAAGAATGAGCTAGCATCAGTTTTTTTCCCCAACACTGAAAATAACTCTTTCTCATTTTTTTTAAATAAAGGGACTATCTATAATTTTATTTGTATACTTATCCACAATACATAGTTTTTATCCATTTGACCCCTTCAACACCTTGCAAGGATATTTACTGTTATTCTTACTTTGAATCTAGGAAAACTGAGACTTGTTAGTGACAGCCAAAACTCAAAAGTTTTTAAAATTCAAAGCTCACATTCTTTACATCACATCACAACTACCTTATATCTTTTTCCACTAGAATGACAGGACTTGCCTAATTTGCTTTTATACTTATTGCATATCATTAAGTATTTGCAGAACCTTTTTTTTTCTTCTCATAGTGTTTTAAGATAATCTTAAAACTACTGGCCCACTTTAAAGATTGTTTTAAATGTTTATTTTAATTTCAAATTGGGTTTAGGACTCTGATTCTTAATTGATAAGGGCTTGCCTCCAAGTCAGCATCCCATGCTGGGAGTAAACCAGTTTTGCCTTTGCCTGGGAAAACTCTTTTTCTTTCTAACCAGAAGAGACTGTCAGATTTCAAATACCATTTCTGATAAAGTAAGGCAGTGAACGGGATAGAAAATGGTGGTCACGTAAAACCTTTATTCAAGGGTTATGTTTTCTCTGGTTTCTACTTTTGTTTTTTCTTCTCAGTTTCATTCTGGACTGGTTCTTTGCTCTTCAAACTGAAAACATAGGGGATTCTAAGAAGGCTAGAGAGTAGAAAACAAGAGAATACTGGGATAACCTAAAACAAAAATTTGTTTTACTTAAAAATTTATATTCAAATAATGAATCTGAAATGTCTAAAAACTTTGTGAAAATTCCAAAACAAACTGCAGAGAAACAAAAGTTTAGAAAATAAGCATTGAATTTAAAATTAGGCATAGATGCTAAAATTTTAATCTTTAGTGATATAAATTTATATAATGGTTTACAGTTTATAAAACATCTCCCACATGTACACAGGTATGATGAGTGGCAGAGCCAAGAATCCAACTATTATCTGCTGAGCTATTGCTTATTCAGTATAGCTCCAATAAGGAGACTGACGAGATTTTCAGCTCCTAGAGGTTGAAAAATAAAACAGTGCTCACATACCTATCTAAAATGTTAACATATATAAAATATGTATATGTGTATGTTTTACATATATACATATATATGTGCATTTATATATACATAAATTTTAAAAAATCAAGGTATCAGTGCCATTTACAATGAAGAAAACTAGCCTTTAGTTTCATAGAGCAGAAATTAAACTATCTCCAGTATTTGTTCCTGGACTAAGCCTGCTTTTATATCAGACCTAATTACTTGATTTGAGATTTGCACTGGGAAAAGCAATAGATATATATAGACTGGTAGAGCTTTCTTATTGTCAGTTAATATAAAATATAAAATTTATTGGGCAGACCATGACTTAAATATCTCCTATTTATCTATCTCCCAGAATAAATAGGGAGACTGTTATCTCCCAGAAAATCAGCCTGTAGAAAAAGGTGTATTTTTTGCTTGTAGGTTGTTTATTTAGGGACAAGTCCAGCAAATCTATTACGAGTCATGATTAATTACATAGTTGACTCAACAGGAGCAGACTCCAAGGGAGCAGAATACACTTTCCATGAAACGATTCCCCCTAGGGGAAAACTAAAAAAGAAAACGTTTTTTGTTTAAAGATTTTAGATTTGCCAGAGAACTTGTCTAATAATATAAAATATGTTTCTTTTTATTTTCTTTTAAAAAATTTTTCTTGAGGTAACATTTATTGACTCTTATTGGGTGCCTTTACCCATATATTCTCTTCTCAGGTATGTCCAAAGGATTAAAAAAAAAAAGCTGACACAATTGGTTTCATATTGCAAGATGAGAAACATTTCAGAGTTGATTTAGATTTGACTTGAAACTGAAGCTTTTCATGGAAAGTATGACACAGTAACTTTAGTAGCATAAATTGCTCTGTAATTTTATCCTTATTTGTAATTACTTCTTAGATATCTAGATTTAAATTTTAAATAGCTGTGTGGTTTTTTTAGTTGGTGTTTTTATGAGTAGATTATATGAAATACCAGAAATAATTTTCATTAAAATATCCTGTTTGATTTAGGTTTCAGATTATCTTGAAGTAATCAAGGAACCGATGGATTTATCAACAGTAATAACTAAAATTGATAAGCATAATTACCTGACTACTAAGGATTTCCTGAAAGACATTGACCTCATCTGTAGCAATGCTTTAGAGTACAATCCAGATAAGGACCCAGGAGGTAAGGATAGACTGGGCAAGAAGATTCACTTTGGTGATCAATGAGAAGATAGTTTAAATTTTTAATACTAAAATATGCCTATGTTTCAGATAGATAAATTAATTTGATATACTACTATATTTAGAAACTTTATGAGAAACTCATGATACATTTAAGCATTACATTTATTAAGCAATGTACTTAAGGTGGAGGATTTTATTATTTTAGGTATTTATGTTCAGGGTTTAGTTTTTTCATTTACCTTTCACTTTTTATACTTAGATTCTAATTTTGTTCAGGTAAAGTGGAAAACTGAGTAATTAGGAATTTAATTTTTAAGTTTACTTTTTTAGTCAACATCACCAGTGCTGATAAACTCTGGGAATTTCAGATGTGTGGGAACTCATTACAAGATAAATTTACATATTAAAAGACCTCTTTAGGTAGATTTGCTTGTTCTGTAGATTGTAATTTTATTCTTTAACTCCTAATCCCACCCCACACCCAAGTCTATAGTCCCAGCTCTTTCAGTGCTTTCCAGGGAAGACTGCCAGGAACAAATCTGTAGTTAAACAAGATGAATTTATTGGTTCAGTGTAACAAGGGAAAATGTATATCATGAGGAACTGTCTTGTATTGAACTTGTGTTAAGTGATTTTAGGGAGGGGATTTAAGGAAGGTAGAGCTCTGCATTGGATTGATGCTCTTTGGAAATGGGGATAATTTTATGATTAGGTATTTTAAGAATCTGAAAGGCAAGAAGAATGGAGCAAGGCTAAAAAAGAATATGGCTCTCTCACAGAGTTGACATGGTACACTTACAACTTTCCTCCTTCACTGTTGTGGATGCAGAAAGTGTGATATAATTCAAAAGCATGATTTTGGCTCTGTTCGGATTATTTCATATCTTTAGTCAAGAGGCCTGTTTTTTTCTTAGCAACAGAACCACTTGTTATGTATTAGAAAAACAACCTCAGGGTCTGTTGTGTAGCAAGCGGAAATTACATGAATGTTGTATTACTTTTACAAGCTCCCATGAGTATTTGAAAGCTTACAGTGTTCTGTTTTGCAGAATACTTGGCCATTTGGGAAACAAACTAGTATATACGTAGAAGTCAAAAGCCAAAATTTTGAAACCTGTACATGTTGCCTAAGTGTTTACCCAGATTCTCTCCCTTGAGGATGATGTAGACATAAGTAGCCAGAAGAATTTTACCTTGTCGGTTCTAAATGTGACCAGTATCAGATATTTGACCCTAATCATTATTTTATAGGTGTGTGATATATTATGTTAAACTGTTTTTCTCTTTTTGTGCTTGCAGTACATTCTTTCTCTAGCCCTCAAATATATACATGTACATATCTTCATTTAGCTAATTTTGCTGAAATTTCAGTCCTGTTCTTGTAGCCTTCTCAGAATCTTCCATTTTGTACCAGTTGCTTAAGAATTAAGCTCACCCTAGCTTTTGGAGCCCTGTTTGTGCTATGCTTCAGTCATGCTCATTCATATTTTCTGTTAGTATTTATGAGTACCATGTGCTAGTTACTGAGTTGGGTGCTTAGAATACAAAGATGACTATTGAGACAGATACTCAGATCTGTTATACATATTGAATAATTACTGTGTGGTAGACATTATGCTATATGATACGGTTTTAGTTTACTAGGGCTTCTTAAACAAAATATCACAAACTGGGGCTTAAACAACAGAAATTAATTTTCTCACAGATCTGGGGCTGAAAGCCCAAAATCCAGATGTTAGCAGATTTGATTTCTTCTGAGGCATCTTTCTTTGGCTTGTAAATGGCTACCTTCTTGATGTGTCCTCAAATGGTCTTTTCTTTGTATGTGTGTACCCCTCATAATCTCTTTCTATGTCCAAATTTCCTTTTCTTATAAGGATATAAGTCAGATTGGATTAGGGTCTATTCTCATATGACCTTACTTTACCTTAATTATCTCTGGAAAGGCTCTACCCCAAGGATGGTCACATTCTGAGGTGGGGGTCAGGGCTTCAACATGCATATTTGGTGGGGTGGTGTGCACAGTTTAGCCCCTACCAGTTATATATAGAGGTAAATAAACCAGAGTCCCCATTATCTAAAAACCCATTGCTTTATAGGAATGACAAACATGCAATTATTGGTAACTAAATTATTAAGTGTAGAGGTGGCAATTACGAATTTTGTCTTGAGGTGGTAGCAGATTAATGCAATTTCATAAGGTCTGTATTAAAATTATGTACATAGTGTGAGTGGAACACAGAGGAGCCAACACTACCTAGAGATGAATAAGATTAGGAAGGGCATTTATTCTAGGCCAAGAGAAGTAGTGTACAACGGTATAAAAAAAGAGAATATGGCTGGAGAATAGAGTGCCTGTGGAGGAGTGGTGGGAAATTGATCCACTTCCCTATTACCTGAATCTCCATTCACTGAGCCTCCATTTATGAAATATTCTTTTATGTGTAAGTTGTGTTCATTGTTGCAGATAGACTTTAAGATGCCTAAAGCCTACTTAGTAGAGAGCCCTGCAGATAAATAAATAACAATAGTAATTTACCTATCTTCTTTTGTTCCTGCAAAAGAACTACAGTTAATTCTCTAGATGATAAGGAGTCATTCCATGGTTTTGAGACAGACAGTGGTATGATTTGATTTGATTTGCATTTAAGATTATAATATCACAGGCAGTATCAATTTTGGGGGAAAGGTCAAGGGAGTGGTGAGATGGAGGTTGGAGAACTAATTAAGATTCATTTGCAGTGGGGTGGCAGAGATGGAAAATAAAGGGCTAGGTGACCAACCCATTAGATACAACTGCCAGAAATCTAGAATGATCCTGACTTTCTGGTCTGGGTGTTAAGGAACCTGAGAAGTAAACCCAATGGAGGATTGGATTTATAGGCAATTTGCTAATTTTAATTTTGGATGTGTTAGTGTGCATTACTGTTGGTACACCCAGATGAAATGCAGACATTGTATAGTGGAAGTTGTATATGTGGTTCTAGAGGTAAGGAGACATTTGGGCAAGAGACATGGTTGGAGTCATCAGTGTATAGGAGTGAATGAGATCACGCAGGCAATATATAGAACGAGAAGAGAGGAGAGCTTAGGAAGAAACTTTTCTAGGAAATATAGATCCCAGTTCTCAGTTTAAGTCTCATTCTTACTTTTGGTATTTATAGTACCTTTGTTAAATGTATTGCCTTTTGGGACTGTGGACATTTTTTTCTTTTTAAATTATCTTTATTGAGGTTAAGTTATATGCAAGAAAACTTTTAAAAGTGCATTGTTTTTAAAAACACATTCTTTTATAATCTTACTTACCCTTGAAGGAATATTAAATGCCACTATATCCATAAAGCTTTTTCTGATTTCCTTTTATGTATAAGTAATCTTTTTATTTTGGAATCCTAGCACTATAACTTCTCTGAGACACTACTTTTATTTTCCTAAAGTAGTTACTTGTCTACATATCCTGATCTTTTTTTTTTAAACTCTGAACTGATTGAGAATAGGATCTGTGTAGGTATCTTGTATGGATGATGTTCTTAATAAATGTGGCCAGTGAGTAAATGTTATCAATTGTTCTCTTGTTAGATACTAACTGAAGGAGTCTCAGATTAGGTAGAAATTACAAGATGGAGCCATAATAACATAATGCAAATGTGAACCAATAAATATAAAAGTGTCTTATTTATGAACTACTCTGTGATGAAAAATCATCTCATAAAATTATTTTTTCTTAAGTATTACTAATCTTTCTTGATCATTTTATTGAAAAAAAAAACCCAGCTAATATATTTCTTTCTGCTTGCCAAAATACAAAAGAAACATTGACTCACTGAAATAGTTGTTACTTTCATAAAAGTAATGATTCTGTTAATTTTGTAGACACTCTTAAATTTTTCCTAGAGCCATTGTTTTTTATTGAAGGTAGACGTAGGTGGTAATATCTTTATTTTATAGATATAGGGAGATTGAGGCTTAGAGAGGTTATTTAATTTGTGTACATGCCCACAAATGTTTTATATAGCATATCTGAATGGATTGAAACCTTTCTTAACTTCAAAGACAATGTTTTTTGTGTTTATGTTACTTGCATTTTTCATGGATTTGGAGAATCTTAAGATCTCAAAGCATGAGTCATAGTAAAACAACTGGTAAATAGTAGTTTTTATTTATGCACAGTTTTAAAGCAAGGATTTTAAATCTTGTATGAGAGTCTCGGAACAACCCCATCCAAAATTGTGTGCATGTGTACTTTTCCACTTTGATTATGCTTATAAGAATTCAAGATGATTCCCTAGCTCCTCAAAAAAGATGAATATCCAAGACATGGACATCTCTTCTAATTTTAATATTCCATAGTCTTATGAGTCTATGCTGTGTATAAACTTCGACACTCCTTAAACTAGAATGACTGAAAAGAATGGTAATGATACTCACATGAAAAGGTATTGTTCCCACATTAGATGCAGATGCTCTTTAGAATAAATTCCTCATCTGTCAGGGAAATTTTTATGGAATTTTTTTCATTCATGCATTCTTTGAAAAGAATTCCATCCCTTTTAATTGGGGATGGAATGTGGGTGGGAGGCATGCATTTTAAAAAACCAAAAGAAAGACCATTGAGTTTTTTTAGTGGTAATGTGCCAGATACATGGCTTTATATTTAATCTTACCTCTTTTTTCATCTTTTAACAAGCTAAGGTGGAAAGTTAATGGCAGAAAGTTGTGATACTGCGTGGGCTACAAACATTGTTTTATCAGTTTATAAGTATAGCTACTGCTAGAGATGTTCATTCTAATTTTTTGTAGTAGCTAAAATTTGAAGCACCTTAAAACTACCAACAATGAGTAATAATTTTGAAAAATTAAGGTATATCCTACTTTGGATTGTTACACAGCCATTGAAGTTGGGTTCTCAAAGAATTTTTTAAAAGTTACCAGGAGACTTCTGATTTTGGCCAAGATAGTATAAAAGGGACTTTACCTTTTTTTTTTTTAACCCTCCTATCTGAAAAATGAAAGAAAAAAACGAGCAAAATGTATGAAAAACAATTTTGAAGACATTGGCTATGGAAATGAAGGAAAGTGATCCTCCAAAGATGAGAAACTAAAGCTGTGCACTGCGGTTGCCTGGAGAGTTTCCAGACTGGCACAGGAAGGAAGAACTCAGGCAGAGCCTGGACATCTCCCTGAACCGAAAGATAGAGCTGGGAATGTAAGGAGGCCAAAGTGGATAGAATTCTCAGGGCAGAATATCAGAAAGAAGAAAGCTGCATGGAGAAAGCACTCTGGAGATCTGCCAAAGATCCTCCTCTAGTCTTCAGCTCAACACTGATCATATCGGTATGAAGAAACTACCTGAGGCTGGAGAAAGAAAAGGAATATTCCTTGAAACTCACACAGGGCTAGCAATAGTGTAGCATATAGTTAGATCTAATAAACTAACAAGAAGATAAAATGGAATCATAAAAAAGTACACAATCCAAGAGAAGTGAGAAAAAGGGAACAAAGAACATATGGGACAAATAGAAAATAAATAATAATCATATTAATCACATAAATCAAACTACAGTTAAACTGGCTGCTGGTTTTGTTAATGATGTTTTAAGCATTGGAACATGGCCACACTCTTTTGTTTACCATTGTCTGTGGTTGCTTTTATGCTAAAAGGACAGCTTTGAATATTGGCCAGATAACTTATGGCCTGCAAGTCTAAGGTAATCACTCTCTGGTGGTATACAGAAAAACTTGCTGACCCCTGGCCTAAACGTCCCAAATAAAGGCAGAGAGTGTCAGATTGGATAAAAAAGAAAGAAGTAATTGTGTGCTTCTTATAAGAAACCCACTTTATGAAACTGACATGCTATCTAATGGGTTAAAGAGGCTCTTCTATAGGAAACCACTTTAAATGTAAAGCTACAGATAACTTAAAAGCATGAAAAAGGTATATTTATACCAAGCAAGGAAAACTGGAAGGGTTATAGAAATACCAAAGTAGATTTCAGACCAAAGACTATTATCTGGGATGAAGAGGGTTATTTCATAATCATCAAGTAGACATAACAACTCTAAACATTTGTGCCTCTGATAACAGAGCTTCAAAAATTCATTAGGCAAAAATGTATAGAACTGTTGGGAGAAATAGAGAAATTTGTAATTAAACTTGGAAATTTCAGTACCACTATCTCAAAATTAGATGGAGTAAGTACACAGAAAATCAGTAAAGATACAGAAGACTTGAATAAGCCTATCTATCAGCTTGACCTAAGTGATACACTTTTCCCAGTGAGAGCAGATATACACAGCTGGATTCTTCCACTTGGCATAATTATTTTGAGATTCATCCTCTTGTTGCATGTATCAATGCTTCATTCCTTCTTACTGCTGAGTAATACTCCCCTATTGGACATAACATAACTTGTTTATCCATTCACTTGTAGATGGATATTAGGAATGGTTCTGGGTTTGGGCTATTATACAAAATGTCACCCTAAATACTCATGAACAAATCTTCGTATGCATATATGCTTCTATTTCCCTTGAATTAATACTTATGAATGGCATGGCTAGATCATATAACAGGTGCCTGTTTTTCATTTTAAGAAATTGCCAAACTGTTTTCCAAAGTTTAGAGTGACATTGTTTATAATAGCCCAAACCCCAAAACATTCCTAATGTTCATCAACATATGAATGGATAAACAAGTTACATTATATCCAATAGTGGAGTATTACTCAGAAGTAAGAAGGAATGACACATTGATACATGTAACAGGAGGTACAAATCTCAAAATAATTATGCCAAGTTGAAAGAATCCAGACAAAAATAGAATGCATTCTTTATAATTCCATTTACATGTATATATTTATAAATTTATAAGAATTATATACATCTATACTATTTTATATATAGAGAATATAATTCTCTGTATATTATATAGAATTCTAGAAAATATGAACTAATCTATAGTAATGGAATACTGATCTGTGGTAGCCTGAGGATGAAGGGTTGAGGGAAAGAGTGAAGTGAGGGAGAAAAAAGGAGCACAAGGAACTTGATGATTGTAGTGATGATGTGGATGGATACTTAATGTCAAAATATACCAAAATGTGTACTTTGAACATGTGCAGTTTATTAAATGTCTATTGTAGATCTATTTTTTATATACCACTTAGGGAAATACAGTGTGTTAAATAGTAAATACAGATTATACAGTCATTGTGGTATTTTGGTCATAAATTGTTGAGGCCTACAAAAACTACTGCCTACATGATACCTCTGTTTGGATACTTTTTCGGTGTTTCAAAACTAAACTCTTTAAACTAAGGCTAATCTTTAACTTCTTTTCCTCCTTCCCTCTCTATTTATTCTTTAGTTTTATGCATCTTTATAAGAGACACTTCATTCAAGAAGCTAGGGAATCATCTCTGATACTTAATCATCCTACTTCACCAGATTGTGTCATTGAGAACTCATTTCCTTCACCACCACCACCACCAGTACCTTCATTTAATTAACTGTCCTCTTTCAATAAGAGCCTTCTGGTGATGCTCCCTGGTTTTGTTCTTGACTCCTTCAATCTAGTCTCCAGATAATAGCCAGAAATGATCTTTTAAAGATGTTCATTTAAATCATGTTGCTTACCCTGCTCAGATCTTTTCAACAACTTTTCACTGCTCTTAGGATAAAAATCTAAAATTGTTAAGAGGGGTTGGATTCTCATTTGCCTCTTGCTTATTGTGTCCGACCACCCAGGCTACCTTTCAGTTTCTTGAAATCTCCAAGATCTTTTTACTTCAGAACTTTTGAAGCCTACAGATGAAATTTGTTCACTAGCAATGTAGCCATCCACCTGGCTGAGTTCCTGGTACAGTTGACAATCACATTTATTGAATTAATGTTTAAGGAAAATTATTGGAAGGAAATAAACCCATGGTTGCCTTTTGGGTGCCGCATATTTATTTTTATAAGATTTCCACAGTGAACTCTAATGGCTTCCTAATAAGAGAAGTTATAAATAAGATGTCATTATCTTTATCTACACTTTGTGTCTTTACTAGAGATGACAATCAGATGTTACTTTGAGACTTTAGGTTCTGGTTCCTGATACTATTACAAACTAAGTTGGCCTTGTTATATTTACTTGATTTTTACTATCTTGAAGTTGCTTAACTCTAGGGGCCATGGTTTACATTGTACTGTTTATGAATGCGGACTTCTGGTGTAAAGCAAGACTCTCGTTTTAGTACTAGTTGTAGGTATAGCTTACTTGCAAGGGTGTACTTTTCTCTTGGATCTACCTACAATTTATATGCCATTTTGCATTCTTTAGCTTACAGTATCTTCCTGTATTTGTCTGTTTTTGTCACAGTTTTTTAATGGGTCATCTTTACTTAGGATATATTATATTCTTCAGCACAGTTTTGACCAATTTTCCCTTATGGAGAAAATTACATAAGAATTTCTGAATTCTCAGTATTCATCTATGGCAACTCTGGTGCTGAGTATATAGTGAATATCTTCTAAGTCTTTTAAAATTTTTATTGAAAACTACATTTTTGTTTTCAAAAACAAAAAGCCTTATATCTTTGAGATAATGATTTGTTAAATAGGCTTAGTATTTTGGATTTCTAGAAGTATAGTTCTTAGAGAATTGTCAACTTGATTGAGTAGCTTATTTTTTTACCCATCATTTAAATGAACTTATTTCCCACTTAGAAATGGTTTTTACAATTTCATTTTGCAATTTTATTTAAATGTATTCTTGTACTTCTCTTTTTAGATGTCCTTTGTTAATGTTATCTTATTTGTATGTATAATAAATATGAACCAACTTTTTTAACAGATAAAATAATTAGGCACAGAGCTTGTACCCTGAAGGACACTGCACATGCCATCATTGCAGCTGAATTGGACCCAGAATTTAATAAACTCTGTGAAGAAATTAAGGAAGCAAGAATAAAAAGAGGCAAGTTATATAAATGAACTTGCTACTAAAGACCAAAAGTCATTGGATGATGTGTCTTTTGGGTTGCTGGTATTATGAAAATAATGTATTTTGAAGGACAGTCTTTGCTTAATTTCTGATACTAATATGTGTCATGTAAATCCTCCGAGATACTTTAAAACTTACTTTCTGTGAAAGTTCTAGTGTGAAAGTGCAAATTTCAGGATAAATGCACTTCTTAGTGAAATTTCTTTTGCAGAAGTAACATCTTTGTTAATTATTAAAGGATTTAGGTTGGCTTTCATATCTGAAAAGGTTTATTTTTCATCAGCTTTTATCTAATATGGTCCTTTTTAAAATTTTTTAGGAGTACTGATTTTTTCTTTTCTCCCTACTGAAATTTTTTATGTGTAATTTCATTAATAGAAACATAGACCTAGATTTGGCAAACATGGTTTGTTCATTCAGTGTATAATCCTGTCCTTGAGGAACTCAGACTTTAGTTGGAGAGAGAGAGAAATGTAAAATAAGTCAAGTACAGTGTAATATATACACTGGTTGAAGTGTGTTTATAGCACAGAGAGAGGCCTCTAGTAGGGAAGCAGCATTTTGATCAGAGTTTATGGAATGAATACAGGAGTATTATCTCTAGTGAAGTAGGGGAAGGGAGGCAGTGACAGAAGGAGGAAGTGTTTTTAAGCACAGCAAACAACGTATGTAGAAGCACAGAGATATAGAACAACATGGTATATTAGAAGAACTGCAAACTGGTATTGCTAAAGATCTACAGAATGGTGGGAAATAGAGCCCAAGAGTTGATCTGGGTCCAGGGCATTGAAATTAGGAAGCTTTTTTTCTATCTCCTCAGGGAGGCCTTCCCTGGCCACCTAATGTAATACAGGCCACAGAGCATTTTGTTGCTTTTTGCTGTTTCTTTCTCTTCCTTATGTAAAATACAAGTGCTGTGAATGTCTTCTTCATTGCTCTGCTGCAATCCTTAGAACTATCTAGTATTCAACAAGGTTTCTGTAAATATTTGAATGAATTGATCCCATGCTAAAGAGCTTGGACTTTATCCTGTAGGTCAGTGTTTCAAAATGTGTGTGCCTATTACAACCACAGTACCTTGGACCTAGTGAATTAGATTCTTTGAGAGTGGTAAGGCTGAGAAATCTTCATTTAAACAAACTATTCAAGTGGTTTTTATGTACACTAAAGTTTGAGAACCATTGCCATAGCCAATATGAATCCAATTTGAAGTATTTTAAGCAGTAGAATGAATTGGTAAATTGCTTTGGCAGCAGGAAATACCAAGGTCTCAATGTGACAGGGTCTGAAGATGAGATACCAGTTAAAAAACTGCTGGAGCCAGTTTAGAAAACAGTTTGGCAGTTTCTTAAAAGTTAAACATAACATTTACCATATGACCCAGTGGTCCTACTCCTAGTAATCTACCCAAGAGAAATGAAAATGTATGCCCATATAAAGACCTGTACATGAATGTTCAGAGCAGCATTATTCAGTCACTAAAAACTCAAAACAACCCAAATGTCTGTCAGCTGGTGAATGGTAAGCAAAACAAGTTAGATTGTACAGTGACACATTGCTCAGCCTCAAGAAGGAACGAAGCATTGATACATGGTATGCTAAGTGAAGGAATCTAGTCACAAAAGACCACATATTATATGATTCCATTTATACAAGTACAAAAGGCAAGTCTATAGAGACAAAAAGAGTAGTAGTTGTCTGGTTTAGTTACCTAAAATTGGATTGCTCTCGCGATTGCACAGCTCTGTAAATTTACTAAGAATCACTTAGTTGTACATTTAAAATGAGTAATATTTATGTTAAATAAATTGTATCTCAGTAAAGCCATATGGCCTGGCGGTGGGGGTGGGGGTGCACTGTTGGAGGGGTCCAGAGTGGGAATGGAGATAGGATTAATATGAGAAATGTGGCTGCGGGGGTGGAGGGCACTGTGAAGGAAAGGAAGAGTCAAAATTGGCTGCCATATTACTGGTTTAATGACTTAATAGACGCTAATACCACAAATAGAGATAGGGAATGTGTAAGGATGAGCAGGTTTTTTGTGGGGAAAGGTAAACTAGTTATCTTTAGTTTGACCTATCTTTAGGATATCCATTTGGAGATATCAAATAGGAAGTCATACACATGGGTAAGAAGCTCAAGAGATGTTTGGGCTAAAGATGTAGATTTCAGAATTATTATGTAATGGTAGTAGAAGCTAAATGCATGAATGATAGTTTGTGGTAGAAGATACAGATTGGAGTAAGAAGAAAAAGGATTCCAGAGAAAATCTTGAGAAACATCAACATACAAGTACCATGTAGAAGAAAGAAATCTATTGAAGAAAATTGAGATGGAATGGTTACCCTTAAGATTAATGCAGGAAAACCAAACTTGGTGTGGTGTGACAAGCAGCTAGTATCCAATGGAAACAATTCATGTGAATAGGGTTTAGTGGTCCAGTAAACATTTATGCATTCTAAGATGGCGGAAATAATGACTTTTAGACAGTATATAATCTTACTGTCTCACAGTCATAAAAAAGTGAAATGCATCTCTTTGCTGATTAAATAAGTAAACATCGGTTCATTTTGGGGATTAAATGTAAGCATAGCCTGTTGGTTTATTTCATTTTTAGGATTTTATATCTAGTTTTTCTTTCCCATCTTAAAACAAAAGATAGTATTTTCATCCAAATAACTGTCCAGGTATAATTAATGGCTTTAAAAACTCAGTTCTTTATTTCAGACTTTTTTTAAACCTCATTGGTTTATCTAGCTGGGAATACTTAAATAGTTATTGCTTATCTTCTGCTTGCAGGCTTATCGGTAACTGCAGAACAAATAAATCCTCATGGTACTGGAGCTCGGAAGACAGAAACTAGAGTTGAAGAGGCATTTCGGCACAAACAAAGAAACCCAGTGGATGCCTGGCACAACTCTGCAAATAAATGTGCTTGTGAGTATTTGAGATGATGGTGTCCAGTAGTGGAAACAGCTGAGAATAACGCAGGTTTTTGTTGGGAATTGGGAGCATAGACCAAGTGCTGATGTTTTCCCACAGCTCTTTTAATCTCTCTTTTCAGAGGTGAAGAGCTTGCAGGGTAGGATGCTGAATGTACTTCCTTAGCCTTATTTGTTCTTTTCTACCCCCGGTCAGGACTTGGTGTTGTAATTGAACTAGGTTTGAATATTTCAGTTTTAAACTCTCATTTTTGGATAGAGACATAGAGCCAATAGACTTCCAGTCACCCCTGCCTCCAGTCCTAGCCTCTTGCTTTATGCTATGCAGTATGTTCTCTTAATGGTGGAGAATGGAAACTCCCACTTAGAAGAATGGCTGACTTGACAGTAAGAAGTTGATTTTTCTATGCTCAGTTTGAAAAATCTGTACAGCCTTCTTTACTAGTTTTAAGTTAGATTTTATTTAGAGAGGGAAAATTCAGTGTTCTAGGTTTTCTTCATTTTCCTCAATTGTGGTGATGTGTTAAATTCGTAAAAGACAAGTGTTAATAAACACAGCTTCTTTCTAATAAAGTCCTTATGTTTCACAGAAGATAGCCAGCCATCCTTGGAAAATACATTCAGCTCTGGTATAAAGGTGCTAGTAATGCTCCAGTTGCCAGTAAAGCTGGCCATAATATGTCCTTTCACCAATGTCATTGAATTAGAATGAAGGAACCATACTCGTTTTTGTCACTTGTGATAAGTGGCATTTGTGAGAAAACTTGGAGGACTTAATGGTGCATTTGGTTCCATGAAACTGATTAAAGCTTGTACCTTATATTGTACCTTAAAATACGACCTGGATCATGTAACAGCACTGTAATTTAAACCTTGAAATCCTTTACATTTTCTGTAGCTGATACAAATACTAACTAAACACATTGCCAATATGGCTTTAAGCAGTGTAAGTTCCTTTAACTATTTAAAATGTTACTTTAATCTGCAAATGTGAATTTGTTTCCTCTTACCAGTAGATGGCATATGCGACTTACCATTTGTCTGTTTTAACTTGCTTAAATCATAAATCTAAATGTCCCCAAAGGAGAGTTGCTTTCCTAGGGTCTTAGGTTTAGAAACAAGCTCAAAGAGGCTATAAAACTTGACTCTAAGGATTGTGCCCCTAAGTGGGCTTTTTACACAGAGCACCCCTGAAAAATGAAATGGTATATTAAAGATTAGTTCCATAAATGTAAACTCCTACGACATGCCAAGTGTTGGGGAGACACAGCAGTGACTAAACCAAAAATCCTATTCTTGTGGAGCTTATATGGTCATTTTCTCTTATTTTACCAAAATCATACTAACCATTAGAAATAATCATGAGGGGAAAATATCTCTACTTTTGACCTGCCCACAAATAAACACATTTTCTCTGTTTTTAGCCAGGATGAAGGCATTAGAAATAAACTAACCTCAGTAGTGCTTCTAAGCCTTTGCTTAGTGTATAGGTATCAGATAATTGAGCTGGCTTTTGATTGAGAGTCTAGCCTCTATTTGCTCTAAGAGTTCCATGGCTTAGTGAGGAAAGAAAAGTGGGGAACCTCTTAACACTTTTGGCTACATGGTTGGACAGTAAGTGAGGTCACAACATCAGGAGTAACTTCTCAGGTAGTAAAAACCTAACAGCTCCACCTTTTAGAGAAATAAAAAGCTGAATATTTTTCTTTTGTTTTTAATGTGGACTGGATTAGTTTTTCATATAGTTAATGGAACACTTATGAATGCTTATTACTGACTTGTGTGTAGCTTTTAGCAGTAGACTAAAACTCCAATTACCTTGTACCTGTAAATTGCATAAATAGAAATTGAAAGGGGAAAAAGACATGGAGAGGTGTTTCTAATGATATTACAGTTTTGAAGGCAAAATGTGTTTTGAGGTGAGTGACTGAGTAACTTGAATCTTAGAAATGATTTCAGAAACCTTGAGTAGGTTTATTTTTAGGTAAGAAAAAAAGGTAATATTTATAACAAGAAGTCCATTTCTTGTGAATACCTTGGTGTCTTTACAGAGGCTCAGTAAGGATGAAAAATGTATGTAAATACACTATACACTGTTGATAGATCATGAGTTCATGTTAAGTGGTTGGATATAAGAAACAAGGGTTGTCATAACACCATATTGCCTTCTATTTGTTTTTCAAAAGCAATATTTAAATTGTAGACTAAACAATCTACACTTAGTGATTTCATATTTCTAATTTCTTTTTAAAATGTCTTTGTCCAGGAAGGTTTTCAACTTTGACGTATTAAAAATACATACCATTTTTTAAAAAATTAGGCCAGACTTGACATTATTTTTATAGCTTCAGAACATTAATTATTTTACTCTGATGGCTTTCAACAAATTAATAATAATTTGGTTTTATATACAGGAAGTGCTGGATCTCTAGCTTAAGTAAGTTAGCTTAAATTAACTTTAATAACTTTTATATTAAGATTTCTTTATGTAACTGTCCCATATTGCAAAATCTAAATTAGTTCTTTGCTTATGTAAGGACAGGGAAGTAGACTTGAGTAACCAACTACTTCTTATACATAAAGTTAAAAATTAAAAATCTGTTATAACCTGAAGTACTAGTTGTCGACTCATAAAGTTCATGATAGTTTCTAGTGTCTAAGAGTATATTCCCTACAACTCGTGTAGTTTTTCCCTTTTACATAACTGACAAAGCACTTACCTGAAATGTCTTATTAATGTTGCTGCATTGACAGCAGAGGACTTAGTTTTTCTACATCTGTACATAACTTTTATGAAACTGATCCAGCTAGGTAAACCATTTAGGTAGAGGAGGCTAATAGGTGGCCAACCAGTCTATGCCCATAACTTTCATAGGGCTTCTATCCATGACCATACTCATTGTCGGTGTTTGTGGGTACATGCAACTATTCTGTCTCAATATACTGAATCATGTCTTTGTTTCCTTTCATAGTTTAGGAGCGTTTGGGTGATCTTGCTTGCAAAGCACTCACTATCCTGGTGGAAATCCAGGGCTGTGGTTCCAAACCTTCTAGGCTGCCAGTAATGCTGTCATTCCCTAAATGTGCATGTTTGTTTGGCCCCTCAATGTTAGGAATTAAAAACAGCTATAAGTAGAATCTAGAGTAATAGAAAAAATTAGTGCCGAGTAAACTCATATAGGAAATGAGTTTTTTAAAGTTTTCATTCTTCAGAGTTCATCTCTGACTTCATATCCATGCTACTTGTTATGTTGGTTGTAGGGATTAGTCAGCATGGATGCCAAGAATTAAGTAGTTCTGTTTGTGTGTTACACTGGTATGGGC
This sequence comes from Smutsia gigantea, assembly GCA_032199065.1. NCBI lineage: Eukaryota > Metazoa > Chordata > Mammalia > Pholidota > Manidae > Smutsia > Smutsia gigantea. Next base: position 180,811 of record JAVSCE010008249.1, on the reverse strand, counting down.
TGTTTTCTTTTGGATCTTATTTAACAAACAAACATTTGTAAAACAAACATTGCACTCCAAATTCTACATATCTTTTTTCCTTCCTTGTAAAATAGTTCGAGTTCGGAGAAAATCAAGGCGGCGATCACAGTGGGGTAAAGGAATTATTAAGAAAAGGAAAGTCAATAATTTAAAAAAAGATGAAGAGGATATCAAATTTGCAGACTATGAGAACCACACAGAGGACAGGAAATTGCTAGAGAATGGAGAGTTTGAGGTAAGCACTGACTGCCACGAAGAAAATGGAGAAGAGACTGGAGACTTGTCTATGACCAATGACGAATCATCATGTGACATCATGGACATGGACCAGGGGCAGAGGCTTAACAATGGAGCAGGCACAAAAGAGAACTTTGCATCTACAGAAGAGGAAAGTTCAAATGAGTCTCTACTTGTCAATAGCAGCAGTTCTCTAAATCCAGAGCAGACATCCAGGAAAGAGCCTTTCCTTAAAGGAAGCTGTCTAAATGGTGAGGCCTCCACTGACAGTTTTGAAGGAATACCAGTTCTGGAGAGTCAGAATGGCAAAGCTGAAGTCGATTCTTTCTGTGGTAGTGGAGATAAGTGTAGTTCTGAACAAAAGATTCTGGAGGACCAGTCAAAAGAAAACCCAGAAACTTCTAATGAAAACCATGGAGATGATCCTGAGAAACTAGAGGCACTAGAATGTAGCAACAGTGAGAAGTTGGAACCTGGCCCGGAAGTGGAGGTTAAAGATGCAGAACTGGATAAAGAAGGTAGAGCTCATTTTTTAAAAAAACGTTCTGAAGATTTAAAATCCAGAGTTAATTCATTGCATATTGTGTCTGGTCCCTAGTAGCAGTAGTTGATAAATAATTATACCCTTTTGAAAACCTGTTAAAAGTTTTCATCCCTTCCCTAGAAAAGTGTACACATACAATACAGATTTTATTGGAAGTTTCAGAGGGTTTATGGCCCGGAGTGTGTTGCCTTCCTGGCTGTTTACTCTTTTGCCTCCACCTGAGTATCATCCCGATCCTAATGGATTTATGACTAACAGCTGAGTAAACCCACGGATATTAAGAAGATGGGATTCTAACAAGAAATATTGGGGTGTGGGGAGGAGTTGAGAAGACTTGGATGCTATAGCAGTATGTATATTAGAGTCACATAGGCCCACATTAAATTACCACTCCTGTTCATTATAACCATGTGTCTTTGAGCTAATTACTTACATTCTCTAACCTTGTTTTTTCATCTTCTAAATTGAGAATGGTGTCACTGCAGGGATAAATTAAGTCATGCATATTAATCACCTCTCCTGGTATCTGACACATACTGAGTTATATTCATTCCAGGCAATCACTGTTAGTTGAATCTGAGGGATGTTTAGTCTAAGAGGTTCTGTTGCTTTGTAAGGCCTGTGGTTAAGGAAAACAGCAGAACCCTCACTGTCACATTTACTTTGTTCTTGCAGTCAGAGCACTCTGCCAGCTCCTGACTTCAGTGGCTGTGTGATTCTTTCAAGAAGCAGCAGAGAGGAGGAGTTGAGGTTTCTAGTCCCTTGTGTTTATCATTATTATTTGACCCATAGTGGGATGGGGTGAGTTAGAAACCTACCCTGTTCAATATACATTTCCTTCCTGAACAGGTACTCTTTATACTAGGCTGTCTTGAAATTGATCTTGCTTTCTAAATTGTGTGGAGTATATATAGCTATAGCCTGGGATTTGGGCTCTGAGAATGAGGAAGTAGGAAGGTATTTATTCAAAGTCACAGAATTCTTCTAATAGATAAGGAGGGATGTAGTGTTCTTAAATGCTACCCATTGAGAATTTTTATTTTTCTTCAGTATTTAATAATAGAAAGTAGTTTTAAGAACAGTATAGGCATGCTTTGGAGATATTGTGGGTTTGGTTCCAGACCACCACAATAAAGTGAGTCAAAAACAAAAAGTTTTTGTTTCCCAGTGCATATAAATGTATGTTTACACTATACTGTAATCCATTAAGTATGCAGTAGCATTATGTCTAAAAAAGAATGTACATGCATTAATTAAAAAATGCTTTATTTTTAAATAAAATATTTTATTAAACAAAAATGCTGACCATCATCTGAACTTCCAGTGACTTGTAATCTTTTTGCTGGTGGAAGGTCTTGCCTCAGTGTTGATGGCTGCTGACTACAGGGTAGTGATTGCTGAAGGTTGAGGTGACTATGAAGGTGGCAGTTTCTTAAAGCAAGGTGACAGTGAAATTGGCAGCATCAACTGACTCTTCTTTCAGGAATGATTTCTCTGTAGCATGTGATGCTGTTTGATAGCATTTTACCCACAGTATAACTTCTTCCAAGTTTGGAATCAGTTCTCCCAAACTCTGCTGCTGCATTGTTAACAAAGTTTATGTAATATTCTAAATACCTTGTTATTTCAACAACCTTTACAGTATCTTTAACAGGAATAGATTCCATCTCAAGAAACTACTTTATTTGCTCATCCATAAGAAGTAACTCCTCATCTATTAAAGTTTGATCATGAGATTGCAGTGACTCAGTTTTATCATGAGATGCAGCCATTCAGTCCCATCTTCACACTCCACTTTTAATTCTAGTTCTCTTGCTCTTTCCCCACATCTACGGTCAGAACACACACAGCGTTTATTGATTAAGTTTGCCATCTTACATGGGTGCAGTTCGTGGTGCCCCAAAACAATAGTAGTATCACAGGTCACCATAACAAATATAATAATTAAAAAAAAGTTTGAAATATTGCAAGAATTACCAAAATGTGATACGGAGACACAAAGTGAGCAAATGCTGTTAGAAAAAAGGTGCTAATGGAGTTGCTCCATGCAGGGTTGCCACAAAGCTTCAATTTGTAAAACAAAAAAAGAAAGAAACAGTATCTGTGAAGAACAATAAAATGAGGTATGCCTGTATTTATTCTGGGAACTTAAAAAATGTGTTAAAACTAGGGTTAATAATGAATGGGGCAGAGTGGGGAAAAGAGGAAAGATCTGTATTGAGTCAGAATGGGCATGGGAGGAGGAATCCTTTGTAATGCTACTTTGCTATGATATTTTAGTAAGCTTGCAGAAAAGGTTTAATATTATGTTCAATTGGTGATCTAAAAGCTTTAAAGATATTTGTTATGTAAAAGCTTTACCTTTTATTTGTTATGTAAAAGTTTTCATGTGTAACTGTCAGAGCAGTGTTACCTAATGTTCCTAATCCAGGTTCTCAGGTTTCTAGAACTCCATTGGATGTCGTAATTAGAATCTATATGGTCTTAAAAATACTCAGCATATGTTAATTGAATTATAAATAAAAGGCTTTCACTCTAAAGGCTATCTGAAATGTATAATTTCTCTAGTACATCATGGTATGTTTTGGAACCAACGTTTGGTTCTTTCACTATCTGTATGATAGGCACTGATTGATGAGAAGGGATTGTTCAAAGACTTGGGGATAAGAGGACTAATACAGGAGAGAGGAGGAAGGGTCTCCTGAGTGTCCCTGACAAAGGCCAAGTCCTGGTTGAAGTTCTTAACAATCCAAGTTTGTCTTTGGTTCCTTCGCCTTTGGCCTCATCTTAGAAAGGTTCTACCTAGAGGAACATAGAGCTTGTTGGTCCACCTACTCTATCCACTCAGAAAGTGCCTTATATGCTGTCAAATCATGTTTGGCTGCCCCAAAGTTTCTGTTTTTTCAGTATGGCTGGTCTTAGCATGATGTTGAGAGGAAAGTAATTAGATTATACTGTACTGATTCACCCTAAGGTAGGAAAGATCACTAGCCCTATTGCATATACATTTAATGGGTTTATATTTTTAAGAAAAAATGTTGATATAACCCAGATCAATTTCTAATAGGATTCTAGGCAGTGTTGAGGAAGGTGTTTTATGTTGGGAGGCAAATATGTACACAGGTTGGCCTCACTTTGTTAGTATTTGCTTTTCTATGTTGCTTCCCTTTTTTGCAAATCTGAAAGCTCCAAATTTTAAAGTGATGGCTGTCATAAAGAGAGTGAACACTGTTCATGAGTGAGTGCCTAGAAGTGAGGATTGCTTTTATCTTCCTTTTAGTGGGTATGTTTATTAGATGATCTAGTATGACTTGGCTTTCCTAGTTATGGTTTAGTTCTCTTCAATTGGGGTTACCTATTCTTACCAAAAAAAATTATCTGCATTTAAAGACTATGCCCTTATTCCAAAGAGGATTTGTGGTGTGTAAAAGAATCTATAATTGTTTAAGCCTGATTTTTCTTAACTTTTTTTGCTGCAGTGCATTTTTTTTTCTCAATTGTAGGTGCTACTAAAGTAAAGAAATATCGTAAGTTAATTTTAGAGCAGGCAAAAACAACAAGCCTGGAACTGGTTCCAGAAGAGCCATCTGAGCCTGTGCCACCTCTTATAGTTGATCGTGAGAGATTGAAGGTAAGTTTAGCTATTTGCAGTCAGGTTTAAATGAGTGGAAAGAGATTTGAATATGTTGATAGGCAGTTGGATAAAACTAGTTTGATAATCTCTTGCTTTACCCTAAGAATGTAAAAGTGCCTTAGGATTTCTCATAAAAAAAGAGTTTGTGTGTTTTGAAGGGTTTAGAAATACAAGTCTTGGTAATAAGCTAAATAAGCTAGCTAGAATCTTCTAAATTCAGGTGTTACTGTTAGACCAGAGCCTGTGGTGTCTATTGCCTGGGTATTTGAATGTAACTGTTTCAGTTTGAACAATGAAATCAAACCTCATTTTCTTTTATTTTCTTCTACTTTTTCTTAGAAATTGCTTGACTTGTTAGTAGATAAAAGCAACAATCTGGCAGTTGATCAATTTGAGAGACTGTATTCTCTCCTTAGTCAGTGCATCTATCGTCATCGGAAAGATTATGACAAATCACAACTTGTAGAGGTAAGTACTTAGTTCAGCTGTAGGATAAACAAATACGTAGTTTTATTTGTCCTAAAGAAAAGAAGAAAAAAGTCTATCTTTCAACAAGGAACTGGAGAATGTTTAGAAGATTTAAGATTAGAAGGCTCATTAAGTTGTAGCTTCAAGAACAAAGCCTTTCTGTACCATTTTATCTCAGGACAGAAATAATCTGGGATTCTTTGTTTATTAAAACACAGGAATTCATGGTTTGGGGTTGGCAGATACACAGAATAGCTACCACAGTTCTTCCCTCCCTAGCTTATCACTGATATCACTAATTAAACATATCATTAGAATGTGGGCATGGTCTCACAGTCTTTACCACTGCTCCCTAGGTGGCCACTGTTGATTAAAAAGGAGTTGGCACTGAGACCTATTTGTCACCCATTAATGATTAGAAGAGAACTTAAAGTCATCTTATTTAATCAGATCTCATCCTGTAAAATAGCCACATGGAGGGTTGATTGTCCTTTTGCTTAGACAGTTTAGAGATTCCCTTTCTAGACAACTCTGGACCATAAAAAAGTTGTTAAAATATGAGCTTGTATGTCTGTTCATATAATTTATATCATTAAGTCACATTCTGCTTTCTGAAGTCACCTGAGCAAATGTGAACCCCCACTACCCACTAAATGGCTCAGTGGGTAGACGCTTAGATGCTTTTTGTCCATTTGCTTCTTAGTTTTTCTGGTGGTCTAGTTATTAAATATTTATTGGGTATCTTGATAGTGTTCTAAGTGTTTAGGGTGCAAAAAATGAGTAAGACGAAAAAGTCTCTGCTTTCAAAGAGCATTTCTAGCATATTAAAGATTTATTTGTAGAGGATGTGGTTATTTTTCATTTGTAATAAGGAGTTTGGACTTGAATCAAAGAAAGAGCATTTAAAAGTTACTTTTTAATCACATTTTTACAAGTCTATACTGTCATACAATTTGTAGCAATAACAGGAAAGAACAATTGAGGAAATAAAAAACATCACTTGTATCCCACCATCTAGGGGAAACTAGTCAGTGTTAATCTTTTGGAGTGTCTTCCATCCTTTAAAAATGTCTAGATGTACATAGCATGTATGTAAGTGAACATAATTTAAAAATTGGAATCATATTGTGTATTGTTTTATAACCTGACTTTTTCCCTACTCAGTAATATATGATGAAACATTTAGCAGGAGTGATTTTGATTGATCATATATCAGAACTTTTTGATCTCTTAATATGGCCTATTGATTCTACAGAAATGTAGAATGTAATGTCTTTGGAGGTGTTTCAAGGGGGAAGGGAAAATCAAGTATTTTAGACATATTTGCCATTTGTCGTCTGAAAGAAATGTGTGAGGTAGAGTTCTTTTTTTTATTCTAGAACTTTGTTCACTTGAAGGCATTTGAATAGTCTTCAGCAGTGAAATATCTTTCAGTTTGGGACTTGGAACCCTGTAGTCTAGGGGCCTTATTTAGGGAGGGAAGGGATTGAAAGCAGAATCATCAGTGAGTGGCATTCCTGGTGGTGGTGATGGCAGTCACTTTTTCCGGCTTCTTTTTTCTTCTAGCTCTGATTCACCTGAATGGCAATGGGATCAGGGTGCATTCTAGTTCTGGTACAAGTTTTACTATACTGAATACATTCATTTTGCTTTGGGAGTTAGTCTAATACAATGAGTAAGGAAGGGCTCAGGCGCCTGAGTGAGGCTACCTGTATCCAAATCCTGGCTGCTATTTATTAGCTGGTACATTATATATATATATATATATGTATATGTATGTATGTTTCTTAGTACAATATCTTGCATAAGTACTCCTTGAGTGTCACTAGCATCATCCTCATTAGGCTAAATATAAAATAGAAGGCATTTGGAAGTGTCTGGGGCAGACAGTCTTGCAGAGTAGGTATGGTGTGTTGTAATCAGAGAATATTTAGAGCTTAATTTGTACCCAGAATTCTTTCTCTAAAAAGTGAAATTTCCCATCATACTTTTGTCTTGCCTTAATTGATAACATGCATTTTTTTTTCTTTATAGGAGATGGAAAGAACAGTTCTTATGTTTGAGACATTCCTATGAACTTTTCAAGATGAGTGGTTTATCCTCTCCAATCTGCTCCTGACAGAGCAGTCTTCTGAGCCATTCAATTTCAAATTGCACCAATTATGTGCAGAGCCTTGGTGTAAAGTGCTCTCTCACTCATTCTTTTCTCTCTGTTGAATTTGGTGCTATTGTCTCAGGTACCTGAAACCAACCAGCCTACTACAAGAACCAAACAAAACTTCAGAAATGTGTTGTATTTTCCACAAATAAAAAATACAACCCCACGGATTGGAGATTTTGGTGCTACAGAAACTGCTCTCACTTCTGCTCCTCTTTTCGTGCACTCTCTTTTGGAGCCTTCTCTCTTTGGGAGCAGACCAGCAAACACGAGGAAAATGGATCGGGCAGTTCTAATTGTGTTGAATTGTTTAAACAGTGGGCAACCTGTTTGTTTTTTTTCCCCTCTCTCTCTTCTTTTTACCCCTTCTATCGTGGTTTTGTTTTTTCCTCTGGGTAATGGACTGAAACCTGTTTTAGAGTTGGCTGTGGTATATTCTGGTGGGAAACTGAAGAAACTGGATGAAATTAGGTTAGGCTTTTTAGAACTGCCTTTAATGTGCCTTTTTATTCATTTGAGAAAGATAAGGCTAAACAAAAGGATGGGCTTGTTTGTAACATGAATTAGAATGTTTTCTTCAGTCACAACCTTGAAAATAAGTTTTGATACTGTGTCATTAGGAGGCAACTAGTGTTTTGGTATAAAATGCCTATCTTGTTTTCAAAACTCAATGAAGACACTTGTTAAGCCACATAATATACTAAAATGGTAAGTTTTCCTGAGTGGTCTGTTTCTGTTTAAGAAACATGTAATAATACAATAACAACAACAAATAATACACAGTCTACCAAAATACTTCTTGGTGTTCTGATAGTGAATAGATAGTGGCATTTCTTTTCTTCTATCAGTGGCAATTTGATAGTTACTCATGTTTGAGTTCCCAGAGAAAATGATTTTCATGTATAGTAAATTGTTGCTGTTTTTTTTGAAAGCCAGGACTTGCCAAATGTACAGAAAAGAGAAGTTTGTCAGAAGCTCTATAAAATTCATTTTCTATATGCACAGTTGCAAGTGAGCTCTGGTATGGTCTGTGAATAGCAGTGTTAATGTTTAAATCCCTTACCCAGACCATACCGTCTCAACTATTCATTTTGATTGGAACCTATTTTGGATCTTTTTGAGTGATTTCTGTGAATTGTACTTACCTAAAATTAATTATGGGTTACGAGTTTTACAAAAACTTTTTTAAAGATTTGGAGACAGTCTAGGCAGTTACAAAGAGGCAAAGGGAATGCAGTGACTTTTTTTATCAAATGATTTTTAAACAAAAAGTAGAAAATTTTGACAAGTTGGCTTGATATCTTCATTCATTATAGCCGTTAGCTGCAGGTGTGTCTTTCCAATATATGCAACACATGTAGTTTGGGTTTTAATGAGAGCAAATGGTCTTGGACTACTGCAGAGATACTGAGCTACCTCAGCTTTTTGTATTTTAGTTACCAACAGTGTTTACAGAGTCCTGTAATCACTTTGCCACCGTTTACATGCTGAAGCTAAGGTACTTGTCTCCTGTCTCTGGCTCTTTGGAGTGTGCCAGATGCCAGTGCAGAAAGCACACTTTGGCCGTAGGCTACTGCAGTAATCTTAGTGCTTCTGTGCATTTACATTAACATTTTATGCCTTCTAATTCTAGCTTACTTTTTTTAAATGCCACTTGTTTTCTTTATACCTAGTCTATGAAATTTTCATGATATCAGTTAGTCATATAATTCAAGATGCTACCCATGTAGACACACTGTATTTTTAAGGTGGGCAAGTGCGATTAATGATGAACCATTTTAAAGGAGAGGTTATTTGAAACCTCTAATTTGATTATTGGGAGGATTTTCATGCTTTCTTTAGTATTTATTACCATCATACCAGTTCAAACTATTTTACTGTCTAATACATTAGCATTTTGTATTTTGATGGAAATTGTTACAGAATTTAAAGATTTGATGAAATAAGATGTAGCAGATTTTTTGTAGCAAGTTTCTGGTAAAAGGGTTTTTTGCAAGTCTCAGGTTCTTGCTGCACTATTTTTTTTTAAATATTTATTCCAGTTACTCTAATTCAGAAGCATTCTGTTCAAGTAACAGCAGCACTTGTGAAAGGAAAAAAAAACGCACACGTTGTTAGTAGGTTACTAAATTTGTACAAGTTAATTAAGATTTTAGCCATCAGTGAGTTTGACAAGGGAAATTTATGTTTAGCATTAAAATGCTTCCAAAAGATCAAGTTTTTTTATTTTAACCTTGATATAGATGGAGAAGTAGGAGGCAACCTCATTATGATAGGAACTGCCACTTTGAACAGTTTAGGTCTTAAAGAGAAAGCCAATCTAATGCCAAGGGGAGAAAAATGAGCTGAAATTGTACCACCTCCGCCAGCCCCTTTTCCCCCCAAGGAAGAAACACACTATACCAGTTTTGCTTACTTTACAGATATCTGGTGGTTATACAGTTTAAAGCAGCTTGTGAAATTAACCAAGTGAACTCAATTTTGTTTACCTTTCTGTAAGTTCTTAATTTTTGCTGTATAGCATTGGCAAAAATATGTACAAATTGACCTCTGTTCTTATTTCCTATTGTAAGCATTATAAATGATAAGCTCCTGTGTAAAATCTTGCTCTCAGATCAGTAAAATATGTATCACAGCACAGCCCAACAATAGTAAATGCTCAGCTGTGGGGACCATGGGAGCTTTTTGAAGGTGATGGAACCGCACTAGGGTTGAAACTGATGGCTGTGGAGTTAATTGTGTTTTTGAGCTTGAATCTCCCCTGTGATTAATTTTTTTTTTTTTTGTTATATGTCCTTTCATGACTTGATTTTTCTCATATGCCAATGTATTTGTAGGTTTACTGGATTTTATTTTTAGGGAGTGGGGTGGTAATATCTTCCCATTTTTTGATTAAGTTGATTCAGCTATGGTGCTATTCAGTAGGTATCTTCAGTGTCAGGTTCCGTAGCTGAATGCCATTGTTATTATAATTATTATTTTTAATCACATTGTAAGCTTGAATTTGGGCTTGTACCTGCATCTTTGGTATTTTGTACGTTTGGTTATTTAGACTTTGGGAGTCCTCTTTGGTTTCAGTCATGTATGTCTACTTTGTAGATTAAGTAGACTTCATCAACTATGGTCTATTTTGGGTTTGTAGTTTAATTTAGAATTGTGTTAAATTGATGTTTTGCATTTGACTTCATTTTACATTAGTTTGAAGTAAATTATTTAATTTTCGAATTCTGGAATTTTGAACATTTACTGTAATTTGTAATATAACTGCTGTGAAATACTTGAATAAAGATGACAATAAAAACATGTCTTTCTTTAGCTTAATAATAATTACTATTGGCTTTCAGTACAGTGTTACTTTCCTAGTTGGATGCATCTAGTTTGCAGCTAGAGCATATTGATGTTTTTTAAGCATCCAAGAGAGTTTGTTATAAGATTCTTTTAGATTTACTAACCCTCAGTATCTTTTAGCTAAAAATTTTTCTGTTGAGAAAGTGTGGTTTTAATTTCAGTTGATGATTGTCTGAAATATGTTGTATAGAAGCAAATAGATTGCTTGTAAATTTGTTTTTCTGATTGGAAGACTGTGCTACAATAGATGATAGGTAGTATGGTTAACTTATAGTGTTTTCTCTTTGATCAAGGTAGTTATCAGCATACTTTGAACAGGACATAGAATTTAAGTACAGAGAGATTTCATACCAGAATTTTGAGGGGCTGTTACTTCAAGGGAGTAGAATGTTCTTCTCTTTAGATTGCCCATGTTTCTGTTGCCTATCATGAGACACCTTTTCATGTCCCAAGACTAATAGACTAATCACCCTCAATATATATCCTTAATTTTTCTTGAATCACAGTAAGAAGAACTTGTTGAATTTGAGTGAGATTTTGTTTTTCTTGATTTTGCAGTTGTATAATTTTTACTTTTTTATCTGTTTATCAAAAGACTGGTAATGATAAACCCAGGAAACAGATTTTTAAAATTGTTATCTGAATGTTTAGATAAGAGTTTATAATTGCTTTTGCATCTCAAGTTTTTAGGGCTGTAGAGATGCAGTTTGTTTTATCCAGTTTTAATTTCCACTGGACTCAAAACTACAGTAAAGGGAGAGACTAATCTTTTAGACATCTACTTCATGTTATCCATGTGTCCTAACACTTGCAAAATCATTTATTAGCTTTTAAAGAAATTATCAGTTCCCTCTCTTATATTCACATGTCTGTTATGTCCTAGGCACCATGCTAGGCATATGTGATGCACAGATGACAGTCTCTGTCCTTAAGGAGCTTATAGTCCAATAGGCGAGTTTGCTGCCTATTCCAGTAGTAATGTTTCAGTGGGATAAGGGCTATAACAAAGGAACACAGTGTTGTTCAGAGTTCTGGGGAGGGAACCAATTAATTCTGTTTAGAAATGGGGAACATGAGGAAAGGCTTTAGAAAGAGTTGGCATTTTATTTGCCCTATGCCTCTATCTGGCTTTTCTAGAGTCTAGCCCCACTTTAACAAAACCTTTTCTGTTTCTCGTGACCCTTCATATTATATCACTCTATTTTTACCTATCACCCTGGAGTATGTTTATCTTAACTTGCTTAAATCTTGCTCATATATCAGGGCTGAGCTTAGTTTCTACACTAATAAATCTCCGTTGTTTTATCTTTTCTCCTCAGAACTTAGCTGTATTTGTGTACTGCATAACATAATAAATTACTAATATTATGCAAAACTTAGCCATTTATTCATGTGTGAAAGGGGATAGTAAGATAGTATCATATTCTGTATTCCTTGTAGGAACTTAAAACAATGCTGGACACAGTGGATACTTATTTAATTCTTTTTGGGTTAATTGACATAGCTGAAATTTACCTAAATTACCCTTTCTTGATTCAAATATATACTGAGTGCTCACAGTATGTTAGGCCCTGTTGCAGGAACTGGAAATAAAGCAGCAGACAAAACAGCAAAAGTCCCTGACTTCATGGAGCTTGAATTCTTTTAGATGTAATGTGCCAGATGTCTGCCATGGTTGACCAGGGTTCAGATTACTTTTTAAAGTGTTCTCTCTTTAATCATTGAATGAAGAACTTTGTTAAAAATTTGCCAAGAGCTCCTTTTTCCTCTTATATTCCCCATCTTAGTGATTAGAACCATATCCAGCAAATATCCAAATCCTGTCATCCTAAATTTTAATCTTTTTATGGTGTAACTCATTCTAATACAGCATGTTCTCTTGTGGTTTTTTTTTCCCCTCTAAATGTGTCTCATATCCATCACCCCTTCTTCACTTTTATTGCACTTAGTATGGGCACTGATCTGTTTGTTTGGACTAATATAATAGTCATCAACCTCCTGGAACGTAAACACAGGCAAGACATTGTGTCTTTAACAAGATTTTTGTAATTAACGTTAACATTTACTAGGTGCTAGGGACTGTCCTGAGTGCCTTACAAATACAAATACAAATATGAACTCTTAAACTGTGAGAACCTTATGAGATAGGTGTTACCCCATTTTACAGGGCAGGAAATTGAGGCATAAAGTAATTAGCCCAAGGTCACACATCTAGGATTCAAATGCAGGCAGTCTGGCTCCAGAGTTGATGCTCTTAATTGCTATGCTTGACTGCTGCTTGTGGTGGTAGATGGACACACATACTTGAGTACAAAATGGCACATGTTAAAGTTGAGTTACTGGTAAGGCACAATAGGTGCATGGAGGAGGAGCATGTAACCCAACCTCAAGGAAGCTTTCCTGGGAAAGCTGATGCCTGAGCTGAGGCATCAAGATGGGACAGGCCTGGGCACAGGAGCAGCAGCATTGACCAAGAAATGAAACAGCTGCAGGGGAAAGTACAAGCAGCTCCTATTACCCAGGTCAACAGTCATTTAACAGATTTATTGAAGCAGCTGCCACATGCCAAGCACAGTTCTTGGCATTAGAGTTATGGCTGAGGACAGGACAGCAAAGTCCTAGTTCTCCTGGAGCTTACAGTCTAATGGGCAAGGAGTAAACAAGATGTTATCTGATAGTAGCCAGTGCTTGGATGACAATAAGTATGGTAGTAGTAGTAGCGACTATCTGAGTACTAGGTACTATTTTAAGAATTAACCACTTAATTATCACAGCATCTTTGAGGTAAGTACTGTTATTGGTTCCACTTAACGAAAGGGGAAATGGAAATAGGGTTGATTAAGCAGCTTGTCCAAGGTTACCGAGCTAATGAGCTTTAGCTGGGATTGTATATTGTGTGGCTTCAGATTGGATTCTTAATCTGTTTCAGTTATTATGGTGAATGATAAATTCATTTGTCTTTATCCACGGTTTTATCCCCTATTAATAAACATTTTTTAAACTTTACCACAGAGAATAATGTAACATGCATGTTCCTACCATCCACAATCAAATTTTAACAGTTTGTCATAATGGTTTTTGTTCTTTTTTTTTTTTAATCTGTATAAGATTGAAATCTCCCTTCCACCTCTCCCCAGTCTCATTCCTTTCTTTTCTGCTGCTCTGATGACTTTGATGAACATCCTTCCTGTCTGTGTTTTTAATTCTTTATTTGAGAAAGTGATAGTATGGATGGTAAAGCCAGACTGAGTTTGAATCCTAGTGAATGTCCCTTCTTGGCTGTGTGACATGCAGCAAATCACTTCACCTCTCTGTACATTAGTTTATCTGTAAGGGGGGCGGATAATGAGAGCACCAAGCTCATGGTAGTTGAGTCGACACATGTAAAGCACTTAGAACAGTACCAGGCATCTGGTAAGTGTTCAGTAAGTTTAATCATTAACTTCTCTATTACACCTGTTATAAGTATATCCATAAAAAGGGTCTGGGGGTTACTTACATGTACATAAATAGAAATATTTTACATCTTGCTTTAAAATTATGTATCTTTAAAATTGGAAATGCATGTGTGGTTTAAAAAATAAAATAGTTCTGGAAGGCTTATTATTAAAACTATCAATCCCCTGATTTCCCCTCCATCCCTAAAAGAAATATTCTCCTTAGAGCCATTTGCTTTCAACACCTATAACTAATTTTCTTGACGTGCATCTATGTACTTCTAAATAATAATCTTACATGGCTACTTCTTTATTTTCTGCTTTTTGCTATTTTAATTTCCCACCATGGAAGAGAATAGTCACACTTGTCCCAACACCCCCACACACACCCTTCTTGTCTTCTCATCCTGCCAGTTGGCTATAGTTTTTGTTAGATCATTATTTAGTATTTATATTACCGTGACTATGTAAAATCTATTGACAGCTGAGCTGTTTAGTATACAATGATTAGTTTTCCTTTTCTGTACACTTGTTAGTAATACAGTCTTTGTTGTTATCTGCATAGTTTTCTGAATTAACTGCTAGTTTGTCCCTAAATTCATCTCTAACAACCCAACTCCCTTTTAGTATCTTCAAACATATAACATATTATAGCATTTCAACATCTTGACAAAGTGTCTCCTGAAGCATTCTAACCTTTTCCAGTTCCACGTTGACGGGTGCTCTGGTCTTGCACAACCTTTTCCTTGGAACCTCCCTTCACTACCATCCTTCACCTTTTTCTTAGTGTCATTTATATCCTGTGTTGCTGTGTGAAGTCCAGTGCTGTTGTGACTCTGGAACCATTTTCCTGGTTTGTTTTCCTTTCCTAAAGCTTTTAGAACCTCCACTTTACCCCTGCTGTTCTGGAATCTCACAGACAAGTCTGGGTGGGTATGTATGCTGATTCTGTGGGCCTTCCCACTCTGGAAACTCAATGTTCTTCAGATCTGAGAAATTTTCCTGAGTTATTTATGGTTTGGTCTTGTTTTCTTCATTCATCTCTGAAGAACCACCATTCTTCAGGTATTGGCCCTCCTAGGCTGTTGTCTAAATTCTGTTACTTCCTTCCCACTTTTTATTTCAGTTTTGAATTTTTGAAGAGTTATTTTGGTTCTGATTTTTTAAATGTCACTTTGTTCTTATTTCATGGATGCAAAATGAGCTCCTCTCTCTGAGGATATTAATAATTATTTTTTCTTAGTTTTTCTTCTCCCTGCATACACTCTTCCAAGTTGTTTTTCCTGTTGTTTTGACTATGTTTAGTATTGCAGCTTTTCCTCAAATGTTTGGTAATTCTTTGCTATCAGCTCTATGTAAGTAAGAGTGGAAACTAAAAAGCTGCTTTTGAACATAGGGCAAGAATCTCCAGATAGGAGAGTAGCAGAGCCTTCTCTGGGAAATACCATCAGCCCAAAGCAGAAAGCTAAAAGATATTAACACTGGGGTTCCCTTATGAAATGGTCCAGCCAGATTACCTGACAGAGTTAGATAGATTAGAAATTATAAATACAAAGTTGAATACATGTTGGCTACTTTGGTATCATTCTCTGTTCTTTAAAGAACTGACCCTGAAGCTTTGTAGTTGGGTTGTTTTTCCTAATAGAAGTCTCTTGGTGGAAATGCGTTTGCTTTTTGTTTATTTTTCAAATGATTTTGAGATGTTTGAATATTCGTAAGTACTACTCCTGTTTGCTCTTACCTTTGCCCTCCTTGTCTCCTCTTCCTTTCATTAGGCCAGTGTATTAGATACAAAAACTCAGAGAATTAAAGTGTTCTTTGGAAGATTTTGCCCTGATAGCTTTTCCTCCCTTTAGAAGAGCCACAGTTACCTTCAGAGTGCTTGGAAGTGAGGGAGTCAGGCTTTTTCTTTTCTTTGACTTCTGTTAATACCAGCTGTTTTCCGGACAGTGCCTCGTGTTCCAGAAGCAGAGATGATTGGTCTGTGTAAGGCCACTTGGGTTCACGGTCCTATTATTAATAGCTAATGGGCAGATATGAAGGCCACACACCAAAAGTCAGAAAACACCCAGATTTTTTCTGGAATTCTACTTTTTTCTGGAATTCTGGCTCTCTAGAACTTTTTCAGGTTAGTGTTTTGATTAACACAAGAAGCATAGCTTCAGAGATGTAAGTCATATACTACCTGTTCCTTTCTTGCTCATCCTTGATGAGCTTCAAGCTAGGAAAAATGAAGGCTGGAGTGGAGGAGGAAAAGGTGAGTAAAGCAGAAAAAATAATATTTTTCTTACATATGTAATGCCTTTTATAAGTTAAACAAAAAGTTATCTTGGCCTTTTCTATACTACTCATTTGCTGAAGATAATGAAGTTAGGAGTGTGGCCATCCCATTCAGGTATCCGTTACTACAATGCTTTTACTAGTATACAGCATTATGGATTCATTGCCAGTGAGTTGCTAAGGCCAGCAACTTAAAAGGTCAACCTTGTAGTAATGGTTTTGGAAGGTGGGGGTCAAAAAGTTCTTCTAGAAGACTGTTGTGTAGGCCAGTTTAGAATTAAAGATACATATTTATATAAGGAAGTATGGCGGAAGATAAAGCTATATAGGTAGTTTGGGGTCTTATTATGGAGGATCGGGCTGAAGATATTTGTGCTTTTATCATGTGACAATCCTTGAATGTTTTTAAACAACACCATCACATGATTAAAATGGAATATTAGAAATACTGATTTGACAGGAATATAAAATGGAAAATCACTATTTCCTTTCAACAGGATATGTTGACTACCTGCCATATGCCAAGTATGTGCTAGGCACTGGAGTTACAGACCTAAGTAAAACAACGGTTCCTGCCCTTGGACATAGCTATTCTGTAGAAGAGGATATATTAAGAGAAAACAATTTTAATTAGGTAAGTGTGATCATAATAGTTCACTGAAGTGCTGTTGGAGCAGAGAGGAAGGGAACTTAACCCACCTAGGAATTCATAAAAGGTTTTTCTGGTGGATATGATATCTCAACAGCATCGCAAAAAATGAGGGAATGTATTGAAAAGTTGGGGAAGAACATTGCAGGCAGAAGGAACAGTAAAAGGCATAGCAACAGAGGCAAACGTTAAGTTCAGGCAACTATGGGCACTTTTATTGGCTTTATTCTAAAGCAAAGTAAAGAAAAGAGTGATGTTAGAAGTTAACAAGTACTTTGTATACCTTTCTTATATTCCAAGTGAGAAATGCTGCTGGACCAAACTAGAGAAACTTGGTAGGGATGGTGAAAAAGGCACCATTTCTAAAAAATGTAGAGGTAAAATTATTAGGACTAAGTGATTGGATTTTGGGGGCAAGGATAGTGGAGGAGCCTGGAATTGCTCTTAAGTTTCTGCCTGGGTAATCAGGTAGATTCGTAGTGCCATGAACCTACGATGGAGTAGCAATCGAGTGAATCAGTGTTGGACATTTTGACATCCAGATCCAGCCAGCATTTAGATAAATATATCTGAAGCTTGGGAGAGAGAGAACTATATCTATAGCTAGAGACTTCTGGGGTTAGCTGCCAGAAGTTCAGACCATAAGTGTGAGACCTCTTAGGTGGTGCTTTGAAGCAGAGTGGAAATGGTATATGGAGGTACAGTAACGTTTAAGCAGCAGTAGAAGATGTTTTACAAAGGAAACTGATCATATCTCCTCAAAAGCAGCACAGCCAAAAGAGTGTGTTACAGAACCCGAGGAAATACTTTTAATTGAAGTACAGTTGGTAATATATTTGTTTCAAGTGTACAACATAGTGATTTAACAGTTATATATATATTATGAAATGATCTCCATGATGATCATAGTTACCATCTGTCACCATACATAGCTATTACAATATTATTGGCTATATTCCCAATGCTGTACTTTTCATCCCCATGACTCATATATTTTATAATTGGAAGTTTGTACCTCTTTATCCCCTTTATTTACTTCTCCCATCCCCCACCCCTCCCCTGTGGCTTTGTTCTTCTTAGGAGTCTCTTTCTGTTGTGTTTGTTTGAATTTTATGTTCAAAATGGACAATGTGAAATGCTCAAGTGGAGGCCATTGAAACGTACTAAAATGTCAGCCACTAGGTACGACAATTTGATGATTTTTGTTTCTTAGGAAAATAGGAGTGAGAGTCTCACTAGAGACTACACACGGTTGAGGAAAGAACTTTGATAAAAGTGAAAAAGGCTGAATCTGTTTATATACTGAAGGAGTGGAGATGATGGTAGTGGTGGTGAAGGTAGTGATGGCAGCTAACATTTATCGAATTTGTACTGGATTCCAGGCCCTTTTCTAATTTTACATATGTTAATTTATTTACTCTCCACTACATTCCTGTGAAATAGGTACCGTTTTCTTCATTTTACTAATGAAGAGAGTTAATCACAGAGAATTTGTACATGGCTGACAACTAGTAAAGAGCAGAACCAGCATTTGAGCCCTGGGATTCTGACATAATAGCCCAATTATCTACCACTGTCCTATAATGCCTCAGTAGGAAGGTGGAGGTTGTAGATACGGGAGAGGTGGTAACTAATGGGTGAAGATTACAGAAAGGACTGAAGGGGATAAAATCAGGAGTATAGGTGGGAGTGTGGTCTTGAACAAGAATAAGGATATTTTATTCCTGAAGACCAGGAATTGGGGTTACAGATGGAGGTGGTAAGTTTGGGGATGGGATGGGGTATTGTGAAGTTTAGGGAATTAATACCTGATCATGATAAACTTCCATTAAATATTTGTTTATTGAATGTATACCTT
The DNA here is from genome assembly GCA_032199065.1 of Smutsia gigantea. Classification (NCBI taxonomy): domain Eukaryota; kingdom Metazoa; phylum Chordata; class Mammalia; order Pholidota; family Manidae; genus Smutsia; species Smutsia gigantea. The sequence goes on along the minus strand of JAVSCE010008249.1, from coordinate 162,177 downwards.
TTTTATTGTAAAATATAACAAGTATAGAAAACTTTTTAAAATAAATGAATTATTATACGTTCATTTTGTCATGAACTATTATAAAGTGTTATCAACACCCAGGTAAAGAAAATAACACTTTGTCCGTCATCCAGAAGCTCTCCATGTGTGCTATTACAATTAAAACCCCCTTTTTCTCCTCAAATGTAACCACTATCTTAATATTTATGATAATGATGTTTTTGCTTTTCTTAGTTTATCACCTGTATGCAGTCTAAACACTACACTTTAAGTTTTTCCCTCCTTTTTTTCTCCTTTGTCTTTTAAATCTAGTAATCTACATGTTCCTCCTCATTTTCTCTCTTTTTCCTTGCCATTAATTTGTTGAAGAAACCAGGTTTTGATTCCACTGTCTGGATTTGGCTGATTGAATCTCTGTGGTGAGGTTAATTGAAGTATAGTTGGTAATCAATATTATATTCATTTCACATGTACAATGTAGTGATTTAACAGTTATATATGTTATGGAATGCTCTCCATGATTCATTTGTCCTCTAAATGTCCCATAAATTGGTATTAGGCTCCAGAGGTGTGCTGTCCAGAATGGTAGCCACTAGCCGTATTTGGCTGTTGAGCACTTGAAATGTGGCTAGTCCAAATTGAGATATGCTCTAAGTGTAAAATACACATTTACTTTAAAGATTTATTACAAAAATAATAAATGTTAGTAGTTTTTATATTAATTATGTATTGAAATTATGGTATTTTGGATATATTGGGGTAAATTTATTAAAACAATTTACACCTACTTCTTTTTACTCTTTGTAATGTGGTTACTAGAAAACAAATACATATGTGGCTTGCATTATCTTTTTATTGGACAGCACTTTCTATTGAACAGATCTAGAAGCTTAATCAGATTCTAGTTTTATTGTATTATTATTTTTTACAAGACTATTTCATAAGTATGAATGCATTGTTAGGAGGCAAAATAATGTCTGGTTACTGTTCTTATTGTGATGTTAGCAGTGATCGATACTCAGTGCCTAGATATCTTTCATCAGAGTTTGCTAAACGTGAGTTCTAACAAAATCAATCCTTACTTGTTTATTATTGCCTGGTCAATTATCTGGTTTTCCAGTAGTGCAGGTCATATAGGAAAAGTAGGATTAATGCTTGATTCTTTATTAACTAGTTTTAAAAATTAAAGATCTCCCTATCAAAAAGTGATGAGTTAGTTTTCTTGGTTGATTCCTGAATCCTTTTGACCTTGTCTTTCTTAGCTTTTAATCTGTTGTGTCTGTAGTGATATCCCATCTTTAGTTCCTCATATTGGCAATTTGTGTCTTTTCTCTCTCTTTTTCTTGGTCAGTCTGTTTTTATTCATCTTTTCAAAAAACTACTTTTTGGTTCATGGATTTTTTCTCATTTTTCTCTTCAAGTTTTCTAATTCCTGTTCTTGAGTTTATTTCTTTCTTTCTGCTTGCTTTGTGCTTAGTTTCTTAAACAGAAAGTTTTTATTATTGGTTTGAGACTTTTCCAATATAAACATTTAGTGTTAAAAATTTATAAGCACTGCTTTAGCTGCATCCCACATATTTTGACATGTTGCATTTCCCTTTTCATTTATTTAAAAATATTTTCTATATTCTCTTGAAACGTCTTTTTTAATTTAAATATGTATGGTTTAATTTTCAATAATTGGAATTTCCCATATTTTGTGTATAGATTTCTCATTTAATTCTGTTGTAGTCAAAAAGCATACTCTGTATGATTTTAATTCATTTAAATTTATTCTAGTTTGTTTTGTTACCTAGCATATGATCTGTCCTGGTTATTGCTTTGTGTTGACCTGAAAACAAAGTATATTCAGTTGTTGTTGGGGGGTAGGTTTAGTAAATGTCAGATCACATTGCTTGCTCCTGTTGTTGGGTTCTTCTATATTCTTGCTGATTTTCTGTCTACTTGCATCAATTACTAAGAGAAGAGTGTTGAACTTCCCAACTGTAACTGTGGATTTGTCTATAGTCTAGAAAAAGTCTCCTTTTGGTTCTGTCAGTTTTTGCTTCCTATATCTTGATGCTCTATTGTTAGTTGCATACATACATATTTGAGATTATTATGTCATCTTGGTGAATTGAATCTTTAATCATTACATAATATTCTTTTTTATCCCTGGTAGTTGTCCTTTTTCAGAGTCATCTTTGTTACTAATTTAGCTACTTAAATTAAAAGAAAAATTAGTGTTTGCATGGTATGACTTTTCTCATCATTTTACTTTCTTTTGCCCTATCATTTATCTTTCATATATGTAACTTCCTTCTCCAACAAGAAACATGGCTCTCATTATCCTGAGTATATTTATTTATTTCCTAAATTCTTAATTACATAAAAAGTAGTTAAATAAGAGTTAGCTCATACTACTGAAAAAAACAAAACCTACTAAGTAGAGTTAAAATTCTGAAGGCAGATAGTCCAAATAACTGTTCAGAAGTTACATGAGTTAATCTCTTCTATCCCTATTTACTCTTGTTATATTATTCTTTGAAATAAAATATAGTTAGTTTCTTTGTGCGTGTGACTTTGTGTGTGTGTATGCGTGTGTGTGTGCATGTTTAAGGTCCATCTCATCCTTGTTTATTTGTTTTACTTATTTATTTATTTATTTTCCTCTCATTTTTTAATTAAGGTATTATTGATATACACACTTATGAAGGTTTCACATGAAAAAAAAAGCAATGTGGTTACTACATTTACCCATATTATCAAGTCCCCACCCATACCGCAATGCAGTCAAGTCACTGTCCATCAGTGTAGTAAGATGCCACACATTCACTATTTGCCTTCTCTGTACTACAATGTTTTCCCCTTGATCCCCCATATCATGTGTACTAAACATAATACACCTCAATCCCCTTCTCCCACCTACCCACACCCCTCCCCTTTGGTAACCACTAGTTCCTTCTTGCAGTCTCTGAGTCTGCTGCTATTTTGTTCCATCAGTTTTGCTTCGTTGTTATACTCCACAAATGAGGGAAATCATTTGGCACTTGTCTTTCTCCGCCTGGCTTATTTCACTGAGCATAATATCCTCCAGCTCCATCCATGTTGTTGCAAATGGCAGGATTTGTTTCCTTCTTATGGCTGAATAGTATTCCATTGTGTATATGTACCACATCTTCTTTATCCATTCATCTACTGATGGACACTTAGGTTGCTTCCATATTTTGGCTATTTTAAAAAGTGCTGCAATAAACATAGGGGTGCAGATCTCTTTTTGAATCTGAGAAGTTGTATTCTTTGGGTAAATTCCTAGGAGTGGGATTCCCGGGTCAAATGGTATTTCTATTTTTAGTTTTTTGAGGAACCTCCATATTGCTTTCCACAATGGTTGAACTACCTTACATTCCCACCAGCAGTGTAGGAGGGTTCCCCTTTCTCCACATCCTTGCCAGCATTTGTTGTTCTTACTCTTTTCGATGCTGGCCATCCTTACTCGTGTGAGGTGATATCTCACTGTGGTTTTAATTTGCATTTCCGTGATGATTAGTGATGTGGAACATCTTTTATGTGTCTGTTGCCCATCGGAATTTCTTCTTTGGGGAACTGTCTCTTCATATCCTCTGCCCATTTTTTAATTGGGTTATTTGCTTTTTGGGTGTTGAGGCGTGTAAGTTCTTTATATATTTTGGATGTTAACCCCTTGTCAGATATGTCATTTACAAATATATTCTCCCATACTGTAGGATACCTTTTTGTTCTGTTGATGGTGCCCTTTGCTGTACAGAAACTTTTTTGTTTGATGTAGTCCCATGAGTTCATTTTTGCTTTTGTTTCCCTTGCTCTAGGAGATATGTTCAGGAAGAAGTTGCTCATGCTTATATTCAGGAGATTTTTGCCTATGTTGTCTTCTACGAGTTTTATGGTTTCATGACTTACATTCACGTCCTTGATCCATTTCGAGTTTACTTTTGTGTATGGGCTTAGACAGTAATCCAGTTTCATTCTCTTGCATGTAGCTGTCCAGTTTTGCCAATACCAGCTGTTGAAGAGGCGGTCATTTCCCCATTGTATATGCATGGCTCCTTTATTGTATATTAATTGACCATATATGCTTGGGGTTATATCTGGGCTGTCTAGTCTGTTCCATTCATCTATGGGTCTGTTCTTGTGCCAGTACCAAACTGTCTTGATTACTGTGGCTTTGTAGTAGAGATTGAAGTCAGGGAGCGTAATTCCCCCTGTTTTATTCCTCCTTCTCAGGATTGCTTTGGCTATTGGGGGTCTTTTGTGGTTCCACATGAATTTTAGAACTGTTTGCTCTAGTTCATTGAAGAATTCTGTTTGTATTTTGATAGGGATTGCATTGAATCTGTAGACTGCTTTAGGCAGGATGGCCATGTTGACAATATTAATTCTTCCTATCCATGGGCACAGCATGTGTTTCCATTTATTGGTATCTTCTTTAATTTCTCCCATGAATGTCTTATAGTTTTCAGAGTATAGGTCTTTCACTTCCTTGGTTAGGTTTATTCCTAGGTACTTTATTTGTTTGGATGTAATTGTGAATGGAATTGTTTTCCTGATTTCTCACTCTGCTAGTTCACTGTTAGTGTATAGAAGTGCAACAGATTTCTGTGTATTAATTTTGTATCCTGCAACTTTGCTGAATTCATATATTAGATCTAGTAGTTTTGGAGTGGATTCTTCACGGTTTTTTATGTATAGTATCATGTTATCTGCAAACAGGGACAGTTTGATTTTTTCCTTACCAATCTGGATGCCTTTTATTTCTTTGTGTTGTCTGATTGCTGTGGCTAGGACCTCTAGAACTATGTTGAATAATAGTGGGGAGAGTGGGCATCCTTGTCTTGTTCCCGATTGTAAAGGAAAAGCTTTCAGCTTCTCGCTATTAAGTATAATGTTGTCTGTGGGTTTGTCATATATGGCCTTTATTATGTTGAGATACTTGCCCTCTATACCCATTTTGTTGAGAGTTTTTGTCGTGAATGGATGTTGAATTTTGTCGAATGCTTTTTCAGCATCTCTGGAGATGATCGTGTGGTTTTTGTCCTTCTTTTTGTTGATGTAGTGGATGATGTTGGTGGATTTTCGAATGTTGTACCATCCTTGCTTCCCTGGGATGAATCCCACTTGATCATGATGGATGATCTTTTTGATGTATTTTTGAATTCAGTTTGCTAATATTTTGTTGAGTATTTTTGCATCTATGTTCATCAGGGATATTGGTCTGTAATTTTCTTTTTTTGTGGTATCTTTGCCTAGTTTTGGTATTAGAGTGATGTTGGCTTCATAGAATGAGTTTGGAAGTATTCCCTCTTCCAATTTTTGGAAAACTTTAAGGAGGATGGGTATTAGGTCTTCACTAAATGTTTGATAAAATTCAGCAGTGAAACCATCTGGTCCAGAGGTTTTGTTCTTAGGTAGTTTTTTGATTACCAATTCAGTTTCTTTACTGGTAATTGGTCTATTCCGATTTTCTGTTTTTTCCTGGGTCAGCCTTGGAAGGTTGTATTTTTCTAGAAAGTTGTCCATTCCTTCTAGGTTATCCAGTTTGTTACTATATAATTTTTCGTAGTATTTTTCATACTATTCTCTCATAATTCTTTGTATTTCTGTGGTGTCCATAGTGATTTGTCCTTTCTGATTTCTGATTCTGTTTATATGTGTAGACTCTCTTTTTTTCTTGATAAGTCTGGCTAGGGGTTTATATGTTTTGTTTATTTTCTCGAAGAACCAGTTTCTGCTTTCATTGATTCTTTCTATTGTTTTATTCTTCTCAATTTTATTTATTTCTGCTTTAATCTTTATTATGTCCCTCCTTCTACTGACTTTGGGCCTCATTTGTTCTTCCTTTTGTAGTTTCATTAATTGTAAGGTTAGACTGTTCATTTGAGATTGTTCTTCTTTCCTGAGGTAGGCCTGTATTGCAATGTATTTCCCTCTTAGCACGGCCTTCGCTGCATCCCAGGGATTTGGGGGTGATGAATTATTGTTGTCATTTTTCTCCATATATTGCTTGATCTCTGTTTTTATTTGGTCACTAATCCATTGATTATTTAGGAGCATGTTATCAAGCCTCAATGTGTTTGTGGGCTTTTTCATTTTTGAGTAATTTATTTCTAGTTTCATACCTTTGTGATCTGAGAAGCTGGTTGGTACAATTTCAGTCTTTTTGAATTTAGTGAGGCTCTTTTTGTGTCCTAGTACATGATCGATTCTTGAAAATGTTCCATGTGAACTTGAGAAGACTGTGTATCCTGTTGTTTTTGGATGAAGTGTTCTGTAGATGTCCGTTAGGTCCATCTGTTCTAATACCTTGTTCAGTGCCTCTGTCTCTTTATTTTCTGTCTGGTTGATCTGTCCTTTGGAGTGAGTAGTGTATTGAAGTCTCCCAAAATGAATGCATTGCAGTCTATTTCCCCCTTTAATTCTGTTAGTATGTTTCACATATGTAGGTGATGCTGTGTTGGGCGCATAGATGTTTACAGTATTTATATCGTCTTGTTGGACTGACCCCTTTATCATTATGTAATGTCCTTCTTTGTCTCTTGTGACTTTCTTTGTTTTGAAGTCTATTTTATCTGATATAAGTACTGCAACTTCTGCTTTTTTCTCCCTATTGTTTGCATGAAATATCTTTTCCATCCCTTTACTTTCAGTCTGTGTATGTCTTTGGGTTTGAAGTGAGTCTCTTGTAGGCAGCATATAGGTGGGTCTTGTTTTTTTATTCATTCAGTGACTCTACGTCTTCTGATTGGTGCATTCAGACCATTTACATTTAGTGTGATTATCGATAGGTATGTACTTATTGCCATTGCAGGCTTTAGATTTGTGGTTACCAAAGGTTCAAGGGTAATTCCCTTACTATCTAACAGTCTAATTTAACTCACTTTGTATGCTATTACAAACACAACCTAAAGATTTTTTTTCCTTCTTTTTCTTCCTCCTCCATTCTTTGTATGTCATGAATCATATTCTGTACTCTTTGTCTATCCCTTGGGTGACATCTATTTAGTCTTAAGAATACTTCCATCTATAGGAATCCCTCCAAAATGCACTGTAGAGGTGGTTTGTGGGAGGTAAATTCTCTCAGGTTTTGCTTATCTGAAAATTGTTTAATCCCTCCTTCAAATTTAAATGATAACCATTCGGAGTAGAGTTTTCTTGGTTCAAGGCCCTTCTGCTTCATTGCATTAAAAAATCATACCACTCTGTTCTGTCCTGTAAGGTTTCTGTTGAGAAGTCTCATGATAGCCTGATGGGTTTTCCTTTGTATGTGATGTTTTTTCTCTCTCTAGCTCCTTTTATTTATTTTTTATTTTTTTTATTGTGAAATGATTATCACAGTAAGTTTAGTTAACATCCTTCAACATACATAGTTACAAATTATTTTTTCTTGCGATGTGAACTTTTGAGGTTTTTTCTCTTAACAACTTTTCAATACAAATTATTGCTCACCATGCTGCACATTACAACCGCAGAACTATTAATTTTTTTATTAGTGGCCACACAGTTCTCTCAATATTCTTTCATTCTTAGATATTCTTTTTTCTCTCAGTGCCTCAGCTTCTTTGTATTCATTCCTCTTCTTTAATTTCTAATCCATTTACATCTCTTCTACTACATATAATCTGCTTTTTTTTTTTTTAACAGCTCAAGAGTGATGCTGAGAGAGCACCTCTCACATTTATTGATCAAATGGTTGCTAACAACAATAGAATTCTGCATAGGGAACTCAGTACACTATCATTAATCAATTCCAAGCTTAATTCTCAACAGTCTCCAATCTTTTGGAGCATAACGATTAAGTTCCAATACAGTGAACAAGCTCCCACAAGGTGAACAATGCAAGGAACATAGTGAACAAGTTCTCACAAGGTGAACAATGCAAAGGCAGTCATATCAGAGAAACTAATTCAGTTACTATAATCAATCAAGTCAACTATGATTATTCATATGATTTTTATACTTAAATTATAAGTGAATCCCACATTTCCCCCTTTTTTGTTTTAATTGACGCAAATGCATATGCATATATTTGTGGAAGGTACCAGAATAATGATTAGCTGGGTTCGGCCTGTGACATAGCTTGTCACAGGCAATGTCTCTCTCGTCTGGAGGGGTGAGGTTCTATGCCTCACCTCAGTTGGCCCCCACATTGCTCACCTGAGGTCCCTTGTGACTGTGCCTGTCTTAGGTTGTTCCTCCCATGAGGAATCTTACCCGTCTCTGGTTAACCAGCCATCTCCTGGGACCAAACAGGGAGATAAAATACGAAAGAGAGGACAGCCAGCAGCTATAATTCTGGATAAAATCACAATATACATGATTATTTTCTTGCAGCAAATGCAGGTGGGGAATCAGTATATGATTTCACAAAGTTGTTTAAAAGGAATCACTTATTTCTTGAAGTTAAATCTTGAAAATTAGCATATGCTTGTATTGGCTTTAAAAGACCAACAACTGCCTTCCGCACACACACTAGGAGAAAAGGAATACAAATGCGTAACAGTATTAGACCTACAATTATAGGCCATATCCAATGAAACAAAGAAAACCAATTTAACAATCCAGGCATTTGTGGAAACTTATCAATAACATGGTGAATGTTGTCTATTTGATCTTGAATAGTATGCGAAAAATCAGACAAATTAAAACAACACATCCCTGGAAATTGTTCACATCCCATATGTTCTTTTTTTTTTAATCACTTATTCTTTTATTAGCTTCTCCTAAGTATTCTTTTTTTTAAATAATTTATTTTGGATCATTAATCTACAATTACATGTGCAATATTATGATTATTAAACTACCCCCTTCATCAAGTCCCCCCCACCAACCCCATTACAGTCACTGTCCATCAGCATAGTGACATGCTATAGAGTCACTACTTGTTTTCTCTGAGTTGTACAGCCCTCCCCATGCCGCCCCAACATTACATCTGCTAATCATAATGCCCCTTTTTCCCTCTTATCCCTCCCTTCCCACCCATCTTCCCCAGTCCCTTTCCCTTTGGTAACTATTAGTCCGTTCTTGGGTTCTGTGAGTCTGCTGCTGTTTTGTTCCTTCAGTTTTTTTCTTTGTTCTTATACTCCACATATGAGTGAAATCATTTGATACTTGTCTTTTTCGGCTTGGCTTATGTCACTGAGCATAATACCCTCTAGCTCCATCCATGTTGTTGCAAATGGTAGGATTTGTTTTCTTCTTATGGCTGAATAATATTCCATTGTGTATATGTACCACATCTTCTTTATCCATTCATCTACTGATGGACACTTAGGTTGCTTCCATTTCTTGGCTATTGTAAATAGTGCTGCAATAAACATAGGGGTGCATCTGTCTTTTTCAAACTGGGCTGCTGCATTCTTAGGGTAAATCCTAGGAGTGGAATTCCTGGGTCAAATGGTATTTCTATTTTGAGTTTTTTGAGGACCCTCCATACTCCTTTCCACAATGGTTGAACTAATTTTCATTCCCACCAGCAGTGTACGAGGGTTCCCTTTTCTCCACATCCTCGCCAACATTTGTTGTTGTTTGTGTTTTGGATGTTGGCCATCCTCACTGGTGTGAGGTGATATCTCATTGTGGTTTTAATCTGCATTTTTCTGATGATTAGCGATGTGGAGCATCTTTTCATGTGCCTGTTGGCCATCTGAATTTCTTCTTTAGAGAAGTGTCTATTCATGTCCTCTGCCCATTTCTTAATTGGATTATTTGCTTTTGTTTGTTAAGGTGCATGAGTTCTTTATATATTTTGGATGTCAACCCTTTATCAGATACGTCATTTATGAGTATATTCTCCCATACTGTAGGATGTCTTTTTGTTCTACTGATGGTGTCCTTTGCTGTACAGAAGCTTTTCAGCTTGATATAGTCCCACTTGTTCATTTTTGCTTTTGTTTTCCTTGCCCGGGGAGATATGTTCATGAAGAAGTCGCTCATGTTTATGTCCAAGAGATTTTTGCCTATGTTTTTTTCTAAGAGTTTTACGGTTTCATGACTTACATTCAGGTCTTTGATCCACCTTGAGTTTACCTTTGTGCATGGGGTTAGACAGTAGTCCAGTTTCATTCTCTTACGTGTAGCTGTCTAGTTTTTCCAACACCAGCTGCTGAAGAGGCTGTCATCTCCCCATTGTATATCCAAGGCTCCTTTATCAAATATTAATTGACTGTATATGTTTGGGTTAATGTTTGGATTTTCTATTCTGTTCCACTGGTCTGTGGGTCTGTTTTTGTACCAATACCAAATTGTCTTGATTACTGTGGCTTTGTAGTAGAGCTTGAAGTCAGGGAGCGTAATTCCCCCTGTTTTATTCCTCCTTCTCAGGATTGCTTTGGCTATTCGGGGTCTTTTGTGGTTCCATATGAATTTTAGAATGATTTGTTCCAGTTCATTGAAGAAAGCTGTTTGTAGTTTGATAGGGATTGCATTGAATCTGTAGATTGCTTTAGGTAGTATAGCCATTTTGACAATATTTATTCTTCCTAGCAAGAGCATGGGATGCATTTCCATTTGTTAGTGTCCTCTTTAATTTCTCTTAGGAGTGTCTTGTAGTTTTCAGAGTACAGGTCTTTCACTTCCTTCGTTAGGTTTATTCCTAGGTATTTTATTCTTTTGATGCAATTGTGAATGGAATTGTTTTTCTGATTTCTCTTTCTGTTAGTTCATCGTTAGTGTATAGGAAAGCAACAGATTTCTGTGTGTTAATTTTGTATCCTGCAACTTTGCTGAATTCAGATATTCTAGTAGTTTTGGAGTGTAGTCCTTAGGGTTTTTTACGTACAATATCATGTCATCCGCAAATAGTGACAATTTGACTTCTTCTTTACCAATCTGGATGCCTTGTATGTCTTTGTTTTGTCTCTAGCTCCTTTTAAAAGTCTGTCTTTATCCTTGATCTTTGCCATTTTAATTTTTATAGGTCTTGATGTTGTCTTCGTTAGGTCCCTTGTGTTGGGAGATCTGTGCATCTCGATGGCTTGAGAGCCTATCTCCTTCCCCAGATTGGGGAAGTTTTCAGCAATTACCCCCTCAATGACACTTTCTATGCCTTTTTCTTTCTTCTTCTTCTGGTACCCCTATTATGTAAATATTGTTCCGTCTGATTGGTCACACAGTTCTCTCAATGTTCTTTCGTTCTTAGAGATTCTTTTTTCTCTCTGTGCCTCAGCTCTTTGTATTCCTCTTCTCTAATTTCTGTTCCATTTACCGTCTCTTCTACTACATCTAATCTGCTTTTAAATCCCTCCATTTTATGTTGCATTTCAGATACGGAATTTCTTAATGATTGAATCTCTATCTTAAATTCGTTCCTGAGTTCTTGAATATTGTTCTGTATGTCCATAAGCATGTTTATGGTTTTTATTTTGAACTCTCTTTCAGGAAGATTGGTGAGTTCAGTTTCATTTTGCCCTTTTTCTGGGGTTTGTGGGATTTTGGTCTGTACCATGTTCTTTTGACATTTCATATTTCTGTGTGGTGCCCTTTATTGCCCAGAAGATCCAGTCTCTGGAGGTGCTCAGCCCCTCGAGTGAGGTTGGGGGTCATAGAGGATCAGAGCTAGTGCCTGGGTAGAGGATAGATCTGTTTCCTGACTCCCATCTGCCCTGCCTGTCTCAGTATCACAGCCAGTGGGCCGAGCACACACGTTTAAGTCTCTGTGCTTGGTGTTTCTGCTGTTGTAGGTGAGGCCTCCCTTGGGCTGGCCTGATGCCAGAGCAGTGACTACTGGTTTGCGAGCCAGTGCTCTCAGGCCAGGAGGAATGCTTGGCAGGCTGTCTATCACATTGGGGGGCCTTGGAGCTGAGTAGTCAGCCAGGGTGATGGAGTGCCTGAAGCTCCCCAAAGTTCCCAATCTGCTGGGCAGAGTGCGCCCAGACAACCTTGTCCCCTTATCCCTTCTCCCACGCAGCAAGCCCCATGGAAACCCTGAACCTTCAGCACCCCTCTCACTACTAGGAAGCCTCTCAGTCTGCCTGCCTTTCCCTTGTCTCAGAGTGGCTGGGTGTGGATCCCATCCTCCACAACAGCCGGAATCTGTCTCTCAAGCGCTTTGCCTGTCCCAGCTCCCCAACCCCACCAACCTGCAGTGCACCACACAATGTAGGTTTGTGCTCCAAAGCAGACCTCCAGGGCTTGGTGTTTAGCAGTCTGAGGCTTCCACCCCCTCCCCACTCCATTTCTCTTCCTCCTGCCAGTGAGCTGAGGTGGGGGAAGGGCTTGGGTCCCACCAGATCAAGGCTTTCGTACGTTACCCTGTTTCATGAGATCTGCTCTGTTCATGAGGTCTGTATGCAGTCTGGTGCAGCCTTCTTTCCTGTTGCTGTTTTAGGGTTAGTTGTATCAACTATGTTTTCACACTATCTGTGGTTTTGGGAGGAGTTCTCTATCTCACCTCTTGCGCCACCATCTCCTCAGTCCCTTTTATTGCTTATTTTTGTATGAAATTACTTTTCTTGAACTTTGAGAAGGAAGCCTGAATTTCTTGGCTCTAGAGCTCTCTCTTGTGTTATTTTTGTGAAGTGTTCAAATATATGACTGCTTACTTTCTGAAATCTCCTGACTTTGTTCCCTCCCTTACTTTTATCTGGATCTCTCTTTTGCCTCCTCATGTTATTCAACTGAGATTCTATCCCTAGTAGTTTTATCTTAGTATGGGGCTTGGTCATGAAAGGGGACTTTGGCTGATTAGTTTTGAGAATTCACAAGGCTCATACTTACCACAGAACCCTTGTATTCACCTGAGAACTGGAGTGTGCAAGATTCCTCCTAGTGCCAGGTGGTCTCAGCCTGCCCTCCGCTTCCTACTCTCCCCCAGAGCTTTCCAGTGAGTACCTGGGGGGTGGTTCTTAACTCCTCCACTGGATGCCAATGCCTTTCTTCTACTTTCGTCCTCACACATCCCACAGCCTTAGTGGTTTGATCCTACCCACTTGGAATTTGGAGTTATGGAGATTCCATATTATTTAGTGTTGTTTCAGGTGTTACCCATGAGTCTGAGTTTCTTATCCTAGTTTCTCTGTCTATCTTTAATGGGCAATTTGGGAAGATTTTAATAACTGTACTGCCACTGCCACCATCCTGCACCTCAGTCATTTTGCCACAAAGGTGTGCTCCTCTGTTACAAGTGAGGGTTTCTAAGTAGGAAATATAAGGGGGAGAAGTGAAGGTTTAGAACGCACAGTGATGGGAATACAAGAGGGAGTTCTGCCGGAACAGATGAGAGTAAGAGAAGGCACAGGGGAGGGTGGAGACCGTGTATGAGTAGCGGTGTCAGCCTCTGTGAATGTGGGATTCCCTCCGTGCAGGTAGCATCCCAAATGCAGCCTCAGTGGAGGCTGATGGTTGGATTAGTATTACAATTAGAATTGCAGGTTTGCCTTGCCTCGTTGGGACTGAAGGGCCAGAATGTTAGGTGGTTGAGATAACTTTTGGGAGAGAAATTCTATTCCTCGGTATGAATGGAAGGGAAACCAGGGTGGGGTCGCTAAATTGGGAGAAAATGTAAAAGATCTAGTGTGTAATAACGACTAAAGGGCAGATGCAATGGGAGGACCCTGTGAATGTACTGGATAGAGACTCTGTCAGAGCATAGAGTTTATGATTTCTTAGAGCAGATGCAGTTTATAAAAAGAAAAGGTCCAGTGTCCGGTGCAGTTTAATATATTTCATCCCTGTAAGTTATTAAGTGCTTTGAAATTTCCAATTTCTCAACAAGTGTTAAATCAGGAAGCATTACTCTAAAATCATATATTGTCACAAGAACTTAAGAGCCAGAAGTAAAACCAGGCTTCAGAAACTTTGGCACTGTTAATTAAAAAAAGAAAAACAAAAAATCCTGAGGCATGTATCTATGGCTATGTGCACAGAGCACAGAGCTTTTCTAACATTCTCATCATGGCAACAAAGCAAAATTGATTTTGATATGAGATAGCATTATTTCTAAACCTTGTGTATAGTTACTTTGCTTATAGCTTGAAGTTCCTTCAGAAAGTGTTGGAAATTAATTACAAGTTTCTATTTTAGCATTTTAATGAGTGCAAAGTGTTGTGATGAGACTTTGCAAAGAGAATATCCTTTTTAAAAAGAAATGTGACAGTCCATACTTAACATTATACTTAATATGTTACTGAAACAAAGGTTATTTGTGTTGGGAAGTCTCAAATTACTTAACATATTTAAAGGAAACATTATGCTGTCAGTTCTATAGTTTACCATAGTTTAATAATGACGTTTCTTTAATAAGATTATGTTTAAAATGGAGCTATGGCAAAGAAAGGAGTTACTGCCTATCAAACTAAAAAATCAGTTTCACATCCTTGGAATGCTTCTTAGCTCTAATTTACATATTATTTGAACTTAAATATATATTCAAAAACAAAAAGATCATCAGAAGCTCTCTTTTTTCTACCCATAATACAATTTTATGGCTGAAATTGGAATTGGATGAAACTGTTTCACTAGTATCATAAATGTTATCTAAAGATATATTAAATAGAATATTTTTATGTTTTAATATATTTTAAAGAGCACTGGAATTAATGTGAAAGGTTTTGAATTTTAAATAGAGGACAAATGATTGATTTCTCTGTGCTCTGCTTATAACTGATTTGTTAAGAGATTATCATGTTCAAAATTAATGAAGTACAAAATGCCCAAGAGGCTTTCCAGAAATTGTCAGGGTCATCCTTTTGCAACTGTCACTGGATATGTGGGTTGGGTATTTTAGTTGTGTGGAGTGGTTATTGGGTGATTATTGATTTCAATTTTTTCAAATTTTTTATCTTATAAGAGATGTGGAAGGCTTTTGGAACTTAGAAAATTGCAGTGAAACATTTTGCTGTATTCAGAAAAACTATTTGGTTGACTTCAAAGAATACTGGCCTTATTTCTTCTACTACCATATAAAAATGTATCAATTTTTCTTCAGAAATATTTAGAGAATTCTAAATTAGAATTTCCTTCTGAATCTTTCACAGTTATTACCTTTACTTTTTGTTGTGCTTCTTTCAAAGAGAAGGGGCACAATGTATCGGCCCCAACTGTTTCATGCATCTACTGTAGTAAAATTAAAATGAATGTTAGTCTGTTTTTGGCTTTGAGAAGTTCTGTAGTAAAGAAATCTGTTTAACCTTGTTAAGCACAACATTTCCAAAATTAATCCCACAACCTTATATACAAATGTTAGTAGCAGCATTATTAGTGGTTAAAATGTGGAAGCAACCCAAATGTCTAGATAAATAGATGAATGGAACATTCATTTTTATGTGTATCCATTTAATATATCCATTCAGTGGAGTATTATTTGGCCATTAAAAGGAATGAAGTAGGGATACATACTAGCACGTGGCTGAATCTCGAGAACACTATGCTAAGTGAAGGAAACCAGAAACAAAAGACCACATATTGTGTGATTCCATTTATATGACATGTTCATAATAGGCAAATCCATTAGAAACAAAGTAGATTAGTGGTTGCCAAGCACTGGGGTGGGGGAGATGGAAAGTGACATCTAATGGATTCAGGCTTCTTTTTGAGATGAAAATGTTCTGCAAGTAGATAGTGGTGATAGTCGTTCAACTCTGAATGTACTAAAACCACTGAATCGAACACTTTAAAAGGGAGAATTTTATCATGTGAATTATGTGTCAGTAATTATATAATACATTTATTTATTATATAAATAATAAAGTTGTTATTTAATGAACAACCATAAAAAAGAGGCTATAGCAACAACCAAGGCAAGAAATGATAAGGGCTTAAAATAAGGCAGTGGTAATAGAAGGGCCCTGGAGAGTACAGGGGCTGACTGAATAGCCTCAAAGACCAACTTTTACTAACAGGATCACTACATCCCTAGGGCCAAAGCCCTATGGAGATGGGGCTGATGGAACCTATGGCTAGTTTCACTCAATATGAGGGAGTTCCAAACACAAAGTACATAAAAACTCTTTAACAAGTTATTGCTTCTTTAGTCATCTGTAGACAACAGGGAGGGCTAAAACAGTACACAGAATTGTGACCTTGCCTTTATACTTTTCATAACTTTTCAAAATGGATGTACATAACTTTTCAAAACATTTTTCGTGTACGTCACTATTCATCAGGGCAAGGTGTCATGTGAGGGGTGACAGAGGACATGGCCCTTGACTGCAAAGAATATAGTCTTAATGACCTAATATGATCCACTCAAAAGCTGTGCTCACCTTTCATGAAGAAAGACATTACGTGACCTGCCACATGTTACAGGCATGACAGCAGAGCACTTGGATTATAAATTTGGAAAAGTGGACGCAGATTTTTGGATTGTCTTAATTTTTGCCATCATGTGGAAAAGGCAGATTTCTTGGAGCTGGGTCCTCATTTTAGTCAGCGCCTTGACCTAGGGGGAAAACACTTTGACCTTCTACCTCCTTGAGTGCCAAGGTCGTGATACACCCTTTGGGGCAACCAGCACTAATACTGTTATCCCCTTTGCTTTACTTCCCCAGGCTGGGGGTTATGGTTGGCAAGAATGTTAGGAAATCCTTCGGAATTAATTGCAGAGTAAAGGCTCACAGGAGGGGTTTCATATGAGGCAGCAATGGATGGTCTGGTATCTCAAGTCAGGGGACTCTTTCCTTCCCCCAGACCCAAGTTTCCTGTGTAAAGCCAAAACCTTCAGCAGAGGAAGCCAGTGTGTTGCTGAGATTCCTACCAGGCATTTGAAAAGTTGCTTCTAAAGAGGACTGTGTCTAACACAGAGCTGAATGTCTATCATATTCACAAAATTCTGTTAGTGCAGATTTCTGAGGTAGATTGGGGAGGAGGAAGGAGCCTTAGTCTTGGAGTCATGAGAGCTATTCAACTCCAGGCAGCCATGTGGAGAGGCCAGGTGATGAAGCACGGGCTCTGTGGAGTCTCACTGAGTTGGGTGTGAATACAACTGTGCTTTAGACCATCTCTCTGCTTCATGTCTGCAACCTGTGGTCTCATGTGTATCGGGGATATCCATCCTTGGCAGACTGGTGCGAGGATTAAATGCAATATTGCCTGGAGGACACTTGGGGCATGGCAGGGTGGAGGGCAGTCTTGTGGGACAGAGCCTTTCACCTGGGGAATCTGGTGCTGTCTCTGGGCAGAGAGCATCAGAATTGAGTTCTTGGCCACCCTGCTGGTGTTCACGAATTGCTTGGTGGTGTCTATGCGAGAAGACCCCGTCCCCAGCAAACACACTTTGAAATTGGGTCTGGGAACCCGAAAGGAGTTAAGCACACCCTCATGACTCCTCATACAGTGGACACATGTCTTTTATGGTAAAAGTATATAGACTCTTCATGGACTCAGAGAACATGTTTCTCTTGATTTAGAGAAGACAGAAGGAGCTAGCAAAACTCTTGCTTGGTTTTTATAACAGATTATATTTCAGCTCCTTATGATTGGAATCTTCTAGGAATTCTCCATCCCTTCCTTTATGACTGGTGTTTCTGAAGATCCCATTCAGAGAACAGCCTCAGGAGTGACTGAGGAAGCCAAGAAGACAGGAATAGGATAGAAATCACACCTTGGGCTCCTGGAGGAAGTGTGTGTGTCTCTTCCCAGGCTGATGAGTTGGAGCTGCCGTGGGGCTTTGCCGTAGTCCCTCAGGAAAGGGCCCCAGGCACAGGAGTTAGACAGTGGGAAGCTAGCTTTGAAGATTTCAGCTGTGCAAGTGAAATAAAGAGAGCCCTTAGAACTGAAGGAAGACTCTCATGGTCAATTCCAGAGTGTCTGCAAGCCCCTTGCTAAGGAGGCCTGACCTTCCCAGTCCTGCACTACAGTCTGAGAGCCCGGACGGCCGTGCATAGAGGAAGAGCAGGCCCCTCTGGGGCTTCTCACCACTGGCAGGGACGGCGGCACACAGAGGCATTGTGTTGGCTTCTGAGTCTAGATCTATAAATATATTTATTATAATATAACAAGAACTTAACAATAAACATATACTATGTACAATACCATTACAGAGAACCCTGTTTTATATCATTCACAGAAATAGCCAGTTTTGCTCCAGTGTGATAGATGAGGAGAGAAACGGAATTTCAATGTCATCTGTGTTGAGTCTTGCTGACCACTAACACCTCCTTTGGAGGCAGGCACACACCAACACTAACAATAGCCCTGCCCCAGGCAGTTAGAAATTTGTGCTCCAGTCCTTGGGTTCACACTTGCACCCTGTTTGACATAAATACTTTAAATGACATACAATGTATGTAGTTTTGTGCTTATTACTTTTTAAAAGAATAAATAATATTAAAAACTGCATAACGAAGCTTGGTATCTTGTCCAAGTGGGAGCCACACTTGTAGTGCTAGAAGTTGGACATCAGAAGTAGAATTTTGTGTCATCAAATACTGAAAGATGGAAAGCATGTCCTGTCCTTGTCTCCTTATAAGTGGTTTTCATCACAAAATGACAGCAGTTGACTTCCCAGATATAAAAACGGTAAATGTGTATTTGGTACCAACTTCAACTAAACAGCGCGGTGGCGGCAGCGTCCTTCTTGCCCTGGCATGGGAACTGATCACTGCGTGAGGTTTAAGGGTCTGAGGACTAGCAGGAAGCCTTTCTCTTGTGAGCCACGGTGCCGCCTCCGCCCAGCTTCCCTTTCTCAGGTTGACAGGCTGCCAGAGGAGTGATTTTGCTCTTGCCCCGCAGGCCGTGGCTGCCACGGTTCATCCCAAAAGGCCATCCCTATCCTGAGCGCTCTTGTGGCAGGTGCCTGAATATATCGCTATAAATATCAAAAATAACCTCCTGTGCTTTGCAGACATCTATTCTCCCACCGCCCCTCCTTCCCTTCCCACCCGGCCTGGAGCTTTACCTCATGGAGGGGCTGGAGTGGTGTCCCCAGCTATACCTGGTCTCCTTCTAGAACAGAATCTTCCTTCTCTGACAGCGCCTCCATGAGGCACGGCTTTTACGGGGCTGTCTGAGAGTTACTTTTTCCAAAAATAAAAAGGGGGCATTCACCGCCCCACTCCTCCCAGGAGAGATCCTCTAATTCTGCACATAGAAAAATTAGAGCAAATGCCCCACTCTGGCAGCACCTGCAAAGAGCTTTGGGAATTCGCGCATTATCCCTCTCATGGCCTCTCACTACTTAAAAATAGGCTTTTATTTATCAGCAAAACACCTCGGAAATCTAAATAATTCATATTGGATAAGAGAAACCTAGCACAATCTTCTTGTCCGTCTCCAGCAAAAACACGATAGAAACACCCATGGAGGACAGACAGCTCTCCCCAGCTGCCCCTGCAGTGCCGCCCCAGCCACATCCTGCCCTGCACAGTGGCTGGACCTCTCGGCCCGGCGGGGCCCCGCAGCCTCCTGGGCCTCGCGCAGCACAGTATTGTTCCTTCTTTTCTCTCGGCCACTGAAAAGTGTGGATTGGTTAAAAACAAAAGTAGGAATCAAAGTGATAAGAACACTTTGATCTTATTCCAAGAGAGCCTGATGCCTAACATTGTCGTAGGATAACTGATCTGTGGTTGTTCGGGGATCAAGCTTGCTCTGCAGGAAGGAAAAAACAGCTTCTCTCCCAGTTGAAAAATATGTGAAACTATTGCACCAGGCAGAGTGAGCACCCCCGTTCAGAGCAAGCGTCTCCGCAGGAGCCCAAGGCCCCGCTCGCTGGCTTGGTGGTTGCGGTTCCTGCTGCTCAGAGCGCTGTGCCCCCGTGTCCCCCAAAGGCGAGGATGATTTTCTACATTCAATGTAGAGAGTAATCAAAAATGTTTAGCTCAGTGAGTTCCTTGACTGTGTCTGTCGGCCTCTGATTGGCTGCGGAAAATTGAACTGTGAGGAGCATCTGCCTCCCCAGACTCGTCTACAGTGTCCCTGGGGGCTTTCTGCTTGTGTCAGCCGCTTTGAATATATTTCTTTATCACGACGCAGCCGTGTCTGAACACAGGGCAGGGCATGTGGGGTAGCAGGGTCCATGTGTTGGTTGTGGGTTCATAGGCTTCCATGTTGCCCAGGGCAGGTCCCTCACTGCTCACAATGCCTCCGGTTGCATAAATCTTGCCATCAAGCACCACGGCACTGTCAAGGAAAAGCGGGAAGAGAATTAGCCATTTGATTTCTACCTTGGACCTGGAGATGGATTCTCAATACCTTGTCCTGGGGTCAGCTGCCTCTCTCTCCTTTTGCAAAAACTGTAAGGTATCTTGCTGCTCTTCTTTGCCCTCTGACCCAAGCTGGTAAAAGAAAAACACCTTTCCTCCAGGGCCAATCAGGACACCAGGCAATACTGCCCTCTGAGCTACAGGCGACCCTTGTGTACACTGCGCGTCCCGGGACCCGCCGGGCTGACTAAGGGAGGCTGGGAAGTGAGCGGGTGCTCGGATCAGTTCACTGAGCATGGATCATCACTCTGTGTGGCCTGCCCAGAGCCTTCCTACCTCTCAGATCAAGTCGTGAACGTGCCCCGCAAGAATGTTAGCAGACAGGATGGGATAATAAGGAGTAAGCTGTAATTGAGTTCCTTGACTGGGGATTTCACCCTTGCCAAGGTGCTCAGAGTCAGCTTCCTGCTGCATTTCCCTAGCTGCTGTGAGGGCCCAGCGTGCCCTCCGCAGGGCAGGGACGCCTTGGTCGTGTTGTCCCAGCGCTTCCCACCATGAGCTCTGCCTTCTACACTGTCCGCACTTACTCCCTGACTGCATTTCAGCTATTCCCCTCACAGTCCGCTTACCCAGCCCTGATTTCTCCCTCATTTCAGTGAATGGCCATTTTCTTCTTGGCTACCCCCTGAAACTGAACAGATACCCTTTCAAAATCTCCACTTGTTTTTGACATTTTGAGGCTGGAACAGAACATGTCAATCCAGACTCCTTACCAGACATCACAGGTTCCAGCCTTCTCCCTTATGGCTCATGCCATCCGGGCCCCTCTCAGTTGCCCTTTGTGGCTTATCTTTTCCCTGCTTTTCTGCAAGACCCAGCTTAAGTTTCCCCTCAGGCCTAAAGTCTTTCTGTGTCCCTGTAGTTTCAGATGAGGCATGGGTGTCCTCCCCACCAGCGGAGTCCAAACTCCAGGTGTCTGTCTCGTGGACAGTGTAGCCAGAGCTGCCCTGCACTCTGCCACCATTTAGAGTATGTGACATGAAAGTAAGACTAAACAGAATCTTCATGCTAGCAGGAACTTTGCAGTTATCTAGTCCCCCTGCCTGGTTCATAAATAGGAGAACTCCCCAGAGAGGAGAAGCTACTTGCCCAAGGTCACAGGACATGTCAGAAGTAGGTTATAGCTTTTCTAGCTTTGCTGCACAAGCAGGGCCTGGTCTGGGTGGGTTTCTGCCTAGTCAGCCTTGAGACTCCAGGGCAGCTGGACCTAATTCTGCTTGCTGGGTCCAGCTCCAAAAGGCCATCAGGTTCAGAGCATTCCCCGAAAAGCCACCTGTCCCATGGGTATCACACAGCTTTGGACCCCGTCTGTGATGGGGCAACAGTCCTGGGGGAGAGCTGACCTCACAGCAGCGCCCTCACCTCTCGTGAGAGAAGGTGTGGCCTCAAAGGACCTGGGGCTGGTCCCTGTAAGAAGCTCTTCATTTCTGCCTGTGAGGTGGAGCCACAGTGTTGGGCTTCTGGGCCATGGGCTGCCCTTGGGCGCCTCCCACTCTGCGCTGGCACTAACATGCACCCCTGTGGTGGGAGGGGGTCCTCCTCTGGGCCTGGGAACGCTTTGGTCATTGAATGGTGGGTGGTCACTGTGCTCGAAATCCTCCTGCTGTCCTTCCTCCCTCCCTCCTCCTTCCCAGCCCTGGCCGAGTCCTGGGGCCTCCTCACCTGCAGAACTGGCGAGAGTGATTCATATTTGGGCCCG
Organism: Smutsia gigantea; assembly: GCA_032199065.1. Taxonomy (NCBI): domain Eukaryota; kingdom Metazoa; phylum Chordata; class Mammalia; order Pholidota; family Manidae; genus Smutsia; species Smutsia gigantea. The sequence goes on along the minus strand of JAVSCE010008249.1, from coordinate 140,328 downwards.
CCTTGATGTTCCCTTTCTCAGGGTCGTAGATGGTAGTGGCTCTGGCATAAGCCCCGCCCAGGATGAAAACGAAGCCATTGAGAGTGACGGCAGGGGCGTACTTGTTGTCTGTGAGGAGAGCAGAGCAGGCAGGTCAGGCCTCTCTTCTTGGCCTCCCTCCCGTTTCTTCCCCAGTGCGCCCTCTGGAGGAAGGGAGCTGGACAGACCCCCAGTCACTGGCGAGCCCGAGAAGGTCCCCAGCGCAGGGACCAGCTTGCCCTTCATCCAGGTAGCGGGATCTTTAGCTGCCCCTGGGCCAGGGGTCTGCCTCCCTCTCCCACCGCTGGACTTGGGTCTGCGGAACGCTGGGCTTAGCTGACCTGCTGGGCTGGGGATACTGAGACTGAAGAAAACAAGGTGGGGAGGCTGGTTCTCACCAATCATTGGGGACTCGATGAAGCTCCACGTGTTGGTCTGTGGGCTGTAAGACTGGAGGACGCCCGCAGCTCGGCCTGCCTCATTCACGCCCCCAAACACGTAGATCTTGCCGCCACACACAGTGGCTGCTGCAGAATGAACTGCCTTGGGCAGAGGGGCCACTGCCTCCCACTGGTTGGTGATGGTGTCGTACCTGTTGAGAGAAAGAAAGAGGGTCAGGGGTGGTCCTTGGGCAGGGCTGGGGCCACAGCCGAGGCTGCAGACATCGCACCAGTCCCAGCATCTGCTTCCTGCTTGGCGTTGCTGGCAAGGGGGCCCCTGGGATGGGTCACTCCAGGCTGCCAAGGCTCGGGCCCACACCATCCCTCTCGGCCTTGCTCCTGAATCTCAGAGGGCTCTTTTCTCCTGGCTGCAAACTCTGTGCAGACTCTTGTCTCCATTCCTTTGCTCACGCAGAGCTTCCCAGCGTCTGGGCCCCTTCAGCCCTCTCTGTCCAGCTCCTTTGTACCCTGTCATGCAGCATCCCCATGTCAAACATCTCCACTCTACCCAGGCTCTGGACTGGAAACGGCTTGGACCAAGGAAGGACAAGAGGAAGTGGGAATGGGAGCGGTGAACTGATAGGTTTCAGCTACTAACTGATGTTGCAGTTAAGGGCAACAGCTGCCTTTGACAACTCGGGGTCTCAGGCTTGGGAAACTGGATGGAGGGGGAGCGATTCATGGGACAGACAATTTGAGGCTGGGGGCATCTAGGGGAGGATGATGATAGGAGTTTTATTCATGGAGTTTAAAATATCTATGGGTGACAAACTGGGGATGCACAGCGGGGACTGGGTATACTGATCTGGACTAAATATTCAGTTTTGGGATCCTCAGCACACAGACGGAGACCGAAGATAAGGGAGTTCGCAAGGGGGAGTGTGTGGGCCAGACTAAGGCTGAGGACACCACTGGGGGAAGGCGGGCCTTCAAGAGGGAACTGAGTCTGTAGGGGAGTGAGGAGTTGGCAGTGCGGCAAAGCTCCAAGTCTGGAGGGTGTGATGAGGGGCCAGGAAGACCCAAACAGGTCCCCAGGGCCTTGTCAAGGGTGCTTTATGTGGAATGGTAGGTGTAGAGCTATTTGTGCGTCAGGAATGAATGGGAAGCTGGGCAGTGGAGATGGCTGGTGGAGACTTCTGCTGGATGAAACTTTGCTAGGAAGACTGGCAGAGATGGTGAGACCTAGAAAGGCAAATGGAGCTGAGAGGTGGGCTTGCTGAGAAATGTCTACAAACCAGTTCTCCAAGGGAAAAAACGTCCTGGTGGGTAGCATTTGCTGATTTCTACGATGAAAGTCCTCTCACCGCGGCTGATTTCAAGTTACCGAAGGGACCTCACTGAACGGGCAGTTGGGAAGAGAGGCACAGTAGCTCCCCATCAAACAGAATCTCCACCCTGGATGGATTGTGGGTGTATCTAACCTCCAGAGCATAGATAGTATATGTTTTGAGTTTTATGTGTTTTAGGTATGTGCTATGTGTTTTAGGTAGTGATGAGTTTTGAGTATGGATTACCTTTGTTTTTAATAAAATTATTTAATTCTAAGTTTATATGATTTAAGTTTTAATACCTGTAGCTAACAACTGGCTCGCAGAGTCTGAACATTTAGCAGTCAGCTCTCACAGGCTAGTCTGAACCAGCTCCAGCACACCACAGGTTTTGTTTTAATTTTAGGGGCCAAGGTTTAATTGTGTTCATATGCTGATAGAAAGTAGCCCAACTGGATAAGGAAAGATTAAATACATGTGAAAGAGAGTTGAGAGCTGATGATGGGCAGCTCCCGGAAGGTGGATGCCAGTGGAGCAGCGTGGAGAGGGAAGCGGCAGCCCTTTGGGTGTGAGAGAGCAAGGTGAGGATGGCAGTGTCAGCGCATTTGCAGGGGTTATGGTGGGATGGTGAGAGAGTTCCTGACTGGCGGCTCCATCTGCTCTGTGAAGCAGGGTCAGAGCCAAAGTATTGGAAGAGTCTGTGGGGTCAGAGCCTTGAGGAGAAAGGTGAAGATGGCAAATGCATGCTCTTGAGAGTTGGAGGGACTGCCAACAGGGACACAGAGAAAGATGCCCTGCAGCAGTAAGGGCTCCTAGCGGCTGTAGGACTTGTTTGCATTGGGGCTGGTCTACAAGACTGTGGGACTTCTCCCATGAGCAGTCAGCCCCAGGGGCGGTGTGGAGAAGGTGGAGGGTTCTGGGATTGAACAGACCTGCTGCGTGTGCGTTCAGGGTGGGCGGTGGTGGAACACAAGCTCCAGACATGGCCAGGGGAAGAGAGAATAGGAAGTAGGGCTGAAGAGCAGAACCGAGACTGAGGAGACTGGCCGAGGAACTGGGCTCTTTGGTACCTTTCTTCCGGGGAGCTAGGACCTCAATTTGCAGCTTCCCTGTTAATGGTTTCTGAGGGCTGCCCCAACAAGCACTCCCTCTGGACTTTCTAGCTGGTGCCCATCTACTGCTCACCATGTGGTCTTCTGCTTTTTCGTGTGTTCTGGACCCAAGGCACGGTCTCTGCTGTGGGCTTGTTGCACTTCCACACATGGCTTTTCCCAGCACAACTTTCCTGGCAAGCACTCGGGGCTGTTCCCCCCCCCACCGCCTTGAGCCTCCTTGGGGCATGAGCCATAATACTGTCCCAGCTCGGGGACCCTGGGTAATGGTCTCTCTTAGCCGGTGCCCCTGGCCCAAGACAGGGCTGGGGGAGCTGCCGCTAGATGTCCAGCTCTGTGCTTGCCAAGGCTCAAGCTTTGAGAAGAGGCTGGAGTACCGTAAAGGGTGGCAGGGGTGATTCAATTAAGCCCCAGACAAATGATATGTGGTTAATAGGCAAAGGAGTAAGTGTCATTTTGGACAGTGTCAGAAGTTCAGATAACTGTTTTTTAAGCCAATATGGCAGACATCCTAAGAGCTCCTGCAGAAGGAGCTGGGCGACAGTGGAAGATTATGTGGCTGTTAGTCTTCAGGCTTTCAGTATAATGGCACATTCCACCAAACGCGAATTTCCCGAGAGCTTGTTATTCCAGGTGGCTGATTGCCAAGCCACAAGCCCTAGTCAGCTCAATCTGTCAGCTTCCTGCTTGAGAAGGATATGCTAATGACATGCAAATGACCCCACAGAGTGAGGCACTCTGCTATCGTTTATCCCACAACCACAGCTACTACAATATATTGCTACAAAGTATTAGACCCAGTTATTTATATAATGATATAATACAGGTTTGTCTATTGCACTGTTGTTTTAATCTATAATTATATAATCTTGCTCTATTCCTGTAATACAGTAATGTAATGTAATTATAATGTACCATATATCTCGTTCATTATCGATACAAGAGCAATTTGTACCATTAGTGCTTCCTGGGAAACAAAGCATCCTCGCGCCTGTCCCCATTACCCTGACCTTCCTGTCACCCTGAATGCTCATTGTTGCCATCGTGTGGCACAGAAATGGACTTGCCCAGAGGGGCTTCAGCCATGTGCCCCGGGAAGCAGTGGGTGCCCCTTCTGTCTGCACCCTTCATCCCCACTGTGTGCACAGGGGTCTTCAAATCTGTGTTCTGCCCCTACAAAGACAGCTGACAGATGCCAGTGGGCTGAGGCAGGGCTCAGGGCACCTGTTGTCCTGGACTGCTCCTTCCTGTCCTGGGGATCCCTGGGTGGTCTTGCCCCACCTCTGTCTGAGCAGAACAAAGGCCTAGTCCCCTAGGGAAAGCCGGTGCAGGCTGCTCCCAGGTCCAAGGGGAGTGGAGCGTGTCCCCCTTCTTGGTGCCTTTGATCCTCGAACAAATCCCCGTATTTATCAACAAGTGTTAAGTTTGCAAAATGAGTAATCAGCATCTTAGTAGATTAAAAATAGCTGACATAAGCAAGACAGGATGACATATCTAGCTCAATTTATTCCTACATAGAAAATGTCTCCTTTTCCATGTGTTTATTATTGGATGACAAACGACTGGAAGCTTGTGCTTCCAGAAGGCTTGGGGTATGATGGCCGTGCTGTGGGTCCTCCTGCAGGCTGTCAGCATCAGGGCAGACCCAGATTCAGCAGCAGTATTAATATCTTTATAATCACACCGGGATTCCCCATTATCTCCAAATCAATACGACAATTAGCTGTTGTTGCTGAGCTCTCTCTGGTTCCACTTGGGGGAGTTAAAAGCCCGCAGAGAACATCCAGAGCCCAACTCTGAAACCATCTTCACTGTAACATTTGTCAAATGTCCAATTAGCCACTGAAGGGAAAATACAAATTGAGGGGTATGTGTGGCTCCACAGGCAAAAAGCTGTCACAAGGGAAGATGTGCTTCCTGTGACAGCTGATGACACGGGCCAGGGCAGTGGCCTGGTGTGCAGGAAGGGCCTGGGAGAAGGGCTCCGGTGGTCATAGCTGTGACCTCCTGGATTGGAACCAGGGGCCGGCTCGGCACTCTGGGGGGCGAGTTCCTCCACTGAAGCCTCCCCCATTCCGCTGCTGACTCCTGAGCCTCCTGAACCCTTCCCGCAGCTTCTCCCCAAGGTGTCTGTGCTCTGCAAGCACTGTCCTCCCGACTCAAAGGAAAAGAATGAGCATTTCCACCCAGAGAAGTGCCCACATCCAGGCTATACCCCTCCTGCCTATACACGATTCCTACACTTTGTGCGGTCAGTTTTAAATGGCGTTGGTGAGGAAGCCAGCCTGCGACTTCCAGCAGAGGGCAGACTTCCATACACGGCTCAGGCCGATTGGCTTATCTTTTCTAGAGAATTCTATACAGTTGGCCAGACCTGTGTGTAGTGACCCTTCCCTGTGTTGCAAGCAGATTTCCTGGGATGTGTGTGGAGGGAGGAAGGGAGCTCCCGGAGGGGTAGCCTTCCTGGCCCCAAGCCGGGGAGACAGCAGGGACACAGAGGCACAGCCACTGGCTTGGCACCGTCTGGGCCATTGTTGCAGCTTGGCCCTACATCCTGGCAGGTCTCTGGGCTGGTGCTTCCTGTCCCAGGAAGTGCCCGCACCGCCAAGTCCGTTCTGTGCCTTTCCGTGAGTGGGCCTCCTGCCTCCAGCTTGTCTGACCCCTGAATGGGACCAGAGTGTCCCATTTCAGTGACTAGGCAGCTGTCACCCTTCCTGCTTCTACCTCCCATCGCCAGTCCTCTCCCTTTGCTGTGTTTGAAGAGCCTGCGGCTGTTGCTCTCTAGCCAGTCTCAGTTGAGTGGGTGTTGGGGAGGAGGAGTGGTGTGATTTTAGCTTTAGGTGAAAGAGGACGACCCTGCCATGACCCTGGCCTCATTACCTCTCCACGTGGTCCACGTTGCCTGCCATGCCAAGTCCCCCGAGGGTGTAAATCTTCCCATCGTAGACAAGGCTATTGTGCCGACAGCGGGGGACCGTCATTCTGGAGACGAGGTTCCAGTTATCGAGCAGGGACATGTAGCACCAGACATCAGCCAGCGTCACCCCTGATTCCATCCCACCTGTAGGCAGTATGGGAAGTCCAGAGAGTGGGCAAGGAGTAAGGAGGGGCCCAAGGCCAGGCGGGCCCAGACCCCGGGTCAGGAGGAGAAGCCTTCACCTGACAAGCAGACCCTTCTGGGCCCTGGCCTTCCTTAGCCCTTCTCCCAGGCCCTTCCTTATACTTGTTATTGTCCACATGTACAGAGTACCTTGTCGTCTGTCTGCCCAGCTCGTTCTGGGCTCTGGGCCCCATGACCCTGTGCTCCTCCCTGGTGTGTGAGGAACCCCCCTTGGGAAGTCTGTGCCCAGTCCCCAAGCCAGCCCCGAGGGGCCTCACCTGAGAGGTAGATGTTGTCCCCGGCGCTCACTACACTGAAGAACTCACGGTCATAGAAAGGCAGTGAGGCCAGGGGGTACCACTTGTTGTTCTGTGGGTTCCAGCAGGTGACAGCCACCAGGGAGCGCTGGGTCATCCCCACCATCTGACGGCCTCCAACCAAAACGATGACCTCGGCCACACCTGCAGGAACACGGATGGGCACCCTCGGGACACTGTCACCACTGTGGTACCCAACACTGTCATCATCTGCGCCTGGTGCCTCTCTGGGGACCACCCAGATTTGGGCTGACCCGCTAACTAACGGCCCCTGCGTTTTGGGGGCTTGGGGGTGTCTCTCAATACCTGCTGAGAGGCGGGGCCGGGTTCGGGGTGTCTGCATCTCCTGGCGGGCGTGGGGCAGCATGTGGTAACGTTTGGCCTCATTGACCAGGTCCCGACAGGCTTCTGATGACTTGATCAGCTCCTCGTTGTCAACGACATTGAGCAGGTAGCTGGGGTGGATGAAGGGGAGGCGGACCACCGCCAGGAGCTCTGCTGCATGCTGCAGGATCGAGGAGACACGAGTCTCAGATTATACAGGTGGAGCCGCCTCTCGTGAGGTATGCACGGGGCAGCAACTTGGGAGCAGGTGGGAGGGCCCAGGAAAGCTGATGGTGGTACCAAGCGTCCCAGTCACTTCTGTCAGAACCTGTGTTTAACCCCCAGCACCAGCAAATCCTTTCAGCGGCCTCCCATCGCCGCTTGGCCCCTGGGCCCTCTCTCCTTCACTGAAGGCTTTCCATGGACCAGCTTGAACCACCCTCCTTCTGCTGGGCTCAGTGGCTGGACGGGGGTGGAGAGCTATCTCTGCATTCTGTAGCCACCTCATGCCACTGACTGCAGCCCCTGGCCCGTTCCTTATACTTCTTATTGTCCACATGTACAGAGTACCTTGTCGTCTGTCTGCCCAGCTCGTTCTGGGCTCTGGGCCCCATGGCCCTGCCCTTCTGTGTGCGGCTTTCCGGGTGGGCTCTGAGCTCTCCTGACAGCTACCCGTGTGTCTGTGCTAACACCCTGGGGCTGCTCATGTGTGAGAAGTGAGGAGATTCTGTATGAGCAGGGCCTTTGAGCAGGGCTTTCTGGTCCTGCTGGGGTGTGCTTGATCTCGTGACTCTGGTGCCCCTGTGGGGACCCTGTGCTCCTCTCCTGCTCTGGACTCTGGCCCTGGTTTCTCCAGCTGTCCCCTCCAAGGAACTTGCCCTCCCTCCCATCATGTGGTCCAGGTGCTCCCACCCACGGCTGGGTTTCCTTCTGCTGCGTCTGAGCTTGGGGCCCCAGGGCACCTTGGCTCAGGCCTGTACCTCTCCCTGCAGGCCCTGGGGCTGTGCACCCAGCCCTGTGACCCCTTGGTCAGTGCTCAGGTGGAATGCCAGCCCTTGAGAATCCTCTGGTGACTGATTTCTCATCTCTCATGCCTCCCTTCTGCTGCCCATGGGAGAAGTTCCAGCTTCCTCCTGCTGGGCCCACTGGCTCCCATAAGCTCCCGCTGCTGGTCAGACCAGGCAGCCCTGTCTCCTTCATTTCCCTTCATCCTTTTCCCAGACAGAGGGAGAGGGGCGGCTGGTGGGGCAGGCCCTACCTGTGCTCGGGACACGGGGTCCTTCTTGATCCACTTGATGACGGTCTCGTACACCAACTCCTCGGCCTTGGTGTTGAGGCTGTCATTGGAGATGTAAGCGATGAAGTCGTCCTTGGAGATGCTGAGGATCTCCTCCTGGGCTGCCACCTCGGGGAAAATCTGCAGTGCGAAGGCCTTGGCCATGTGGTAGAGCTCACTGCACTGCATGGCCTCGGCCATGGCCAGCACTCCCAGGCAGTTGCTGGCTGTCAGCTGCTTCTCTGGGGGCAAGAGCACACGACCACTGACCAGGGGCCCCGGAAGGCATTGTCACCTGTTGCCATTGCCTCTCTGAGCCCATGTCCCTGTGACCTGTCTCCAGCACCCAGTGCCCCTGTGTCTTTGGAGCTGTAGATCCATTTTCTGGGTTTGTTTTCCTCTGCCCTGTTTCATGCTGATGCTCTGGGAGGTATGGAGTATCAGTGCCTGGCTTGGGGCTTCCACACTGCCTGTGAGTGAAGGGGGCCTCAGAGCCCGGGCCTGGACTGGGGGCAAGGGTCACACTGAGGCTCACGGGGTCTTCCATGATTGTGACAGGCATGTCCGGGGTCACAGGTTCCTAATGTAGAGTCATGCCAGCAGGAACACCCCTCTTATGTCCACCACCCACCACCTCCCAAGGGCCTCAGCCTCACCCAACCTGACCTTTAGATCTGGGTCAGTCTGGCCGGCTCTCCTGACATCCCGCTGGTGGTTATTCTAGCCTAGGTGTGTCTGGGTCCAGGAGCTCCTCACTTTTGTGGGCCTAACTCTGGAGCTGTGGTTCCTGACTCTTCTAGATGGCTGTGTTCCCCCCAGGTCACTTCTCAGGCCCCTGGCTGTCCCCACCTGTCCTCAGCCCCTACTTCTTTCTCCTTCACTCCGTGTCCAGGCCCAGGGTTCTGGCAACTCTCATTTTTGCCCCTCCCTCTCCTGATCCCTTTGGTTGGCAGCTCCGACTGTAGAGTAAATGTGTTCTGTGGGTCTGGGGCTCGCTGGAAGTCCCTGACACTCAGATCTCTAATCCTGTTCAGCAGGTCTGAGTATCCAGGGGACAGTCGCATGTTGAGACCTGTGTGGACATCTTCTGTGGTATGGGTATTACTAAGTTAAAAAAAAGTTTTGTGGCTCCTTTGTTCAGTGTTTAGATAATAGGGCTATGAGGCCAGGGCACAGGCTCCCTAGGAACAGAGCATTCACACAGCCCCGTGGCCCCATTTGAACTCACAAAGCTGCGTGGGCCACAGTGTGGCCTCTGCTGCCCACAGGTGAGTGACGCCAGGTATTCTCTGTTGGGGTGAGTAAAGGCATTCAGTTATCTGAATTCTCCTCTTAAAACCTCTGTGTGAAACCCAGCTACACGGTGAGGTGGTCTGGGTGTGTACACACACAGCCTGCTCCTCCCGCCTGAAATCCTTGCTGTTCAAATTTCTTGCCCATCTTTTGCATGTTTTGCACTGTTCCCCCCAGGTGGCACATGCGCCCCCTGGGCTCACCAAGAAAGGACACGCAGACTTTGCAGAAGGTGTGGAACTGGAACTTGCTGGCCGCCTCCAGCAGCGTCTTGGCATTGGCCGAGTCGATGACCAGGGAGCCCGTGTAGACAAACTCCAGCAGCAGCTCGAGGACGTCAGCCTGCAGGTTGGACAGGACGAGCTCCAGCTTCTCCCGGCCGCACTGGCTGCCGTCTTGCACCGACCTAGGCACAGAGACCAGGGTGTCCTTACCTGCCACCCAGCGGCCACAGTGCCACCTCCTCACAGGGCTAGATCTCCCTGCACGCCTCAGTCGTGCCCTTCACTTTAGGACTCAAGGGACACGGCCTGACACCTGGACCTAATGACCTTACACGGGATCTGAAAAAGAAGAGTCTGGGCAGAGACGCCCAAAAGAACAGAAAACCCTGCTTCTCACTACTCGGCATGTCCATGCAAAAAAAGATGCAAATCAAAAAGCATGAGCTGTGGATGGGGACGCGGACCAGGACTGGCCTCAAAGGGAAACAATACGGTTCAGCCCGCTGCTGGCCCTGGCATCCACCAGACAAGGCCAGCAGGTCCCAGGCCCTGGCGCCCGTCACATTCAATGGGAGAGTCTTCACCAAGGCCGAGGCTCCCGGTCAGCTGTGATCACAGCCAATCTGGAGACGTCCCTGGATCGCCCCAAAGACTGAGGGCCCCAAGCTGTCCCGGAACCCCAACTCCAACCCCACCTCTTCCCAAAAACATATTGTTTCCTTTTAGGCATGGAAAGGAAGCCCTTCATGACATTGCTTTGAAACTGAGGACGAGACGAGATAGATGGACAGAATGGTTAGAGCTGGGAGGTGGGGAGGGGAGCAACCAAGGACTTCCGCCACAGACAGCCAGCAGCCATGACCTGGGGCCTGGCCCGGGGCGGGGCCCTCCTGCCACATGGAACACGGGGTCAGAGGTCAGAGTGGCCTGCGTGTCGGGGGTGCATCGGGCTTATGAACTGGGGGGAGCAGGGGAGGGACACAAATATATAAGTATGTTTATATCTGGTGTCTACAGAAATACAAAACCATGGCAAAGGCTCCTAAGGCCTGGCAGCCGCGCCCTAAAGCTGGACCTGGAAGGAAACAGACAAGATGAAGCAAAAATCACACCCGCACGGAGGAAAGACACCCAGAGCGTTACAAGTCAGGAGGCAGGCTTCTCAGGGGCGCCTGGCTTGGCACCCCGTCTCGGCTGCTCTGACCAGCCCTGCTCCCCACACTGAGCCTGGTCCTGCCCGCGGCTGGGTTCAGCCATGTGGCTGAGAAACAACCCTGGCATTGCCCACAGTCCCGGGAATGCCAGAGCTGAGCCTCCTGTGACTGGCCCCTTGGGTGCACCTGTGGCTGGCCGTGCTGCTGAGGAGGTATGTGGAAAGTGAGCAGGCTAGCCCCAGAGCAAGGCCAACTCCTGTGTGGGCAGGGAGCTAGGGGACCTGGGTGCCCCTGCTCTGCCACCAATAGACAGGCCCCCTCGGCCTCTCTGGCCCTCAGGCTCCTCTTCTGCAAAACAAGAGGATTGAACTGGATGAAGTCTAAAGTCCCATGGAGAGTTTACATGACGGAAGCTGACTCTGCTCCACACGACAGTACTTGAAATGCCACCATTAGAGCAACATTCTCTCCAGTTAGGCGTTGGCCTCCCAGGGTCTTTAAAACACAAGTATGAGCAGGCAGGGAGCAGGTGAGGCTGGGCTCTTGCTGCCAGAGCAAGCTTCCAGGGCTCCCTTCCCAGGGAGGCTGCAGTGAGCGCCCCCCACAGAATGGCCCAGAGGGGCATTCTGCCTCTGAACTCTGGGTAGGTCTGGGCCTGGGAGGGAAAGGTGCAGCTCAACAGAGGGCCTGAGCACAGCCCCTTCTCAAGCCCAGAGACACACTGTGGTGTTTTTAAAGTGACTTTACATACCTAGTCTTCTGTTGTTGGGGTGGATTTCCATGTTTGGGTGCCTTTGTTAAATATAAAAATAGTTCATTATGTGATCACTTGAAACCACAGAAATTCTGAAACCCTCAGGCCACAGGGGCCACCTGGCCAACCTCTCCCCTTCTTTGCTGCCTCTGCCTTCATTCCTACATGCCACTGTCTAGCCTTTCCTCCTCACGCCCTTCATGCTTGGTGGAGGTCACACTGTGCCATAGCCAGGGCAGGGCTGAAGGGACCCAGGTAGGGCCATTCACCTTCTCCCAAGGCCCCAGACCATGCTGCCTCCACCTCTGGCCTGCTGGGCACAAGATGTGTGGGGAGTGGCTGGAGCCCTCTGGGGCCAGATGTCCCATGTGCTGAGCTGAATGACCATTCCACTAGGCCACAGAGGCTACCTGGGAACACAGTAGAGGCTCTGTTGGTGGCCGAGTTCAAGATCTGTTGGAGATGAGGCTCCAGACAGTGAGGCCTTGTGTGGCTCATCTGAACGTGCATGTTTATCGTCCACACATGTGTACATGAAATGTGGCCCAGACAGCTGTGGCTGAGGGAGGTCAGGGGCTGCTCTCCCTCCCTGACCATCAGACTGTCTTGGGACTGGACCATAGGGCTCCTTGGGAGTCCTCCCTCTGAGCAGGGATCCCCTGGAAGGCACCCCCCTGATGGGTGGCTCTGGTCACCGGTGGGGAGCTGTGTCCTCCACAGGTGACCATTCTGTCCCTGTCCTAACCTGGCTCTTGGGTCTGAGAATCATGTTCCATTCAATCATTTGGAGTATCTGGGGGGCCTCTGGGCATTCGGGGCCATGACATGACCTTGGAGGGACATGCAGCGGGGTGGCGGTAACCTTGTCAGCTTGGAGCCTTGGACCTGACACTTGGGGGTGAGCCTATGGGTTCTATCAGAGACTAAAACTTCCTGGGATCACCTTCTCCCAAGAGGGCTGTGGCCTGGGGAGAGCCTAGAGGATGGAACCCTGCTCTGCAGGCCTGGCTCTGTGGGTGTTCCAGGGATGCCCTTTGAGATCCCAGCCTTAAGTGATCCACTCACCTGGGCTAAGAGCTGCCCTCTCCAGATTTCATCAACCCTCACACACCTCAGTGAGCAGGTGCCTTCAGCCTTGAAGTTGGATGTGGACTAATGAGAGGGAACTGCAGGGCAGAGGTGGGCGGGCGGCGTCATGGAGCAGGTGATGAATGTGGCTGCTGCCCTGTTCTGCTCAGGAGGGTGAGCCTGCCCTGCCAGTGTGACTCCCATCCTGCTGCATGTGGAGGGGCTTAGGCATGTCACGTCATCAGCTCCAGGGCCCAGACACGGGCACACACCCGACTCCCTGGGCCTGAGGACTTGCCCAGCTCACATGGGTGCGGGCCCACCCATGGCGGCTTGGTGATGGGCCTGACTCACGTCATTCTGCCAGCATGGAGATGTGTGAATCTCTCCTTTGTTATCTGGTCTCTAGCCACACCTATTCTACCAGGAAAGGGAGCAGAGTGCCACCCGATATGCCCAGCTTCGCAAGGCAGGAGGGGAAAGGCAGACGGCTTGATTATTGTGTTAAAATCCACTGGGCTCCCCTATGTCCAGGGTGCCACTCAACTGTGTAGATCCTTTTAGCTTCCCCAGGAAAGGAAGATGGAGTGAGAAGCCCAGAGCTTATACACAAGCCCAGAGGCTTGTGAACATCAACTTGGACAATCAATCTGTCCATCGAGGATATAACTCAAAGGTGTCATTGGCTCCGACAAGCTTTGTGAGATTTAGGTTTGAGCTGGGAGGCAGAAGCCAGGTCTGTGTCCCCTTTGGTGCAGTGAGGGTCTCTCCTTTGGGGCTGGGCATTTTCTCCCACAGCCAGCTGTGGGGAATATGTTCAGAAATGCTGGCAGGGAGGGGACTCTAAAGAACGGTCCCCTATCCTTTCTGATAGGGCCTGCAGCCTGCCCAGCTGGTGAGTGCATTCCACGTCCCCTGTGGCACTTTGATCTCAGGGGATAAGCAAAGGGACTTCTCCTTCATGGGCCCAAAAGGAAGTCTAGGGCAAATCTGGATTGTGCTCATGGGGCTGAGAAGTGACTCTGGAGAGGCTGCCACCCAAGGACCCCACTAGGTCTAGTCTGTTCAAAATGTCCTCCCTCCTTCCCTGGCCTGGGGCTCAGCCCACTGCCTCTCATCCATCAACCCTGCTGGGCATCTGCCTCTGGCCTGGTGCAGGCAGGGCATGGTTCACATCACCCAAAGACGAGCTGCGGCTCCTTTTCCTGCAGGGTTTTCACCCTGATTGTCACAGGACTCCGATGGGTGCAACAAAAGGATGGCGAGGCAGGCCTGGCAGTCTCAGCACAGGCTTTGCCCTGAGCTTCCCCATGGCCCGTGGCCTCTTCCCATGGCCCTCAGGCCTCCTCGAGTCCTCCCCATTCCAGAGGATACACCCTTCCTGGGCATGGGGTGGAGCCTGCGACTTAGCTACTACGTCAGGTGGGGACTGTCTTCTCTTGGGCAGATACAGTAGTAAGTGTTCCCAGCAGATACGCACACACACACAGGCACACACACACACGAACTCTGCATCTCTCTTGCATGTCTGTCCACACTATCAACCCTGAGATTTCACTTTCCTTCTTACAGACTCAGTGCACAAATAAAAACTACATTTTTGTTTTTCTCCAGATTAGCAAATGCATGATGAGAGTGCGAACTTTGGAGTCAGCCCTCATTCAAATGCCATATCGACTGGTCACTTAAAATTCTCTGGGCCTCAATTTCTGCATCTGTAAAATGGGGATATTAATGGCACCTGCTTCTCAGGGTTAGGGAGAGGATTTCTGGGGTGACATTAGACATCTCTGCAAGTCTCCTTGTGGGCTGAGTCTTGCCCTCATCAGAGGAAGAAGACATAGAGTTTGAAATGAAGTAAGGGAAAACTAAGGGAAGGAAGGTGCTGCCACTTCACCAAAAGCACGAACACATGTGAAGAGAGCACACACGGGTTAAGGGGGGCAGCCTGGAGAAGAGGGCTCTGGGCAGGACATCTGCCTGGCCACCGGGCTGATGGGCAGCTGAGCTGGTCAGGAGAGGACATTGGGAGACCTGGCCCTCCCACTCCCTGTCTGTCATCAGCATGAAGCAAAATCTGACCTGCCAACGCCAGGCTGAACACCAAGCCCTGTGGTTCGGCTCCAGCCTCCTGCACTAGCCTCGTTCTCTCCATCTGCACCTTGCGCCGGGCATGGCAGCAGCATGGCATCGCATGCAGCACCTCAGCCCCCTTGTGGTCCTGGGGCCTTGTGCTCACTCGTCTCCTGTCTCCGGTGTGCTCTCCCCCTTTGACTGCCAATTCCCATTCTTTGTTCAAATCCCACGCCAGACGCCAGCTCTTCCCAGGGACTTCCCAGAGAGTTAGGTGCTGTGCCTGTGAGCCTCGAGGTTTCGTCTGCTCTGCCAGCCATACTTCTTTACAAGGCCTCCACCAGACTTTGGGCCCCCTGACTGCGCGGCCCCATCTCATCTGGTGAATCGTGCGAGACTGGCACCCAGGAGGGGCTCCTGCTTGTTTGCTGAGTGGAGAGTCATGCATGACCTGGTTTCCCTAGGTTTGTCCTGTGGTTCCAGGATGGGTACCCACCTGGGGGTAGGGCTGGGTGCTGGGGCAGTGTCCTCACTCCTCACTGGGGCTGGAGTGCTGAGTGTGTCACCTGCTCCAGGCTGGAGGGGGGGAAGAGTCTAGCTTGAGTCTCCAGGCCTGGGGCTCCTGGGACAGCAGAGGTAGGGTTACCTGCCTGACAGCACTCACCTAGGCCCTCAGGAAGGTTAGGACTGGGACAGCGTGTCCACAGATGGTTGCTACTCCCTCTGCATAATCTGAGCCGCTGCCTGAGAGGGAAGCCCTTGCACGGGGGGCTCCGTGGGGGGGCCACATCTGTGCGGCTGCTGCGTGTGAAGTCTGCAGAGCCACAGACCCCAGGAGACTGAAATGACACAGTAACAGTGTGAGCTGTGCCCTGACCACTGAGAATATGAGCTTCTCAAGGGTTTGACATGGCCAGAAAGGAAACCACCTTGCTATACAGAGTCTGCTTTCCTCCCCATAGAAAGACTCTGTTTGCAGCTATCAGCAGAAATGGCGAAACGTGCCCATGGTCAGGACAAGGGAAGTAAAGCTTAAAATGCCTGCAAATCCACATTGTGATCTTCAACCACAAGGGCACCTCTGGCTGTGATGTGGCTTCCCTGCTCCCTGAGTGACCCTCATGTACACTGAAGGCCCAGCCCTGTCTCTCAGACCTCAGACCCCTCCTGGCTCAGGTCCATCCAGGCTGCCCACCAGTGTCTCTGCTTGGGTGGCCCGCAGGCTGCCGCAAACATTCAATTCATCTTCCCCCAGCTCTCCTGACTCCAGCCCAGGGGGACCTGCTTCCCTCTCTGTGGCCGCACCCTTTTCATGCCTGGGTATTTGCCCTTGGGAAGCCTCTCCAGGGGTGGCTCTGCCCATCCCATTGTCACTCTGGAATGTCAGAGCTGGAAGGAAACCTGGACATCATTTAAACCAACTTCCTGTTTTACAGATGAGAAAAACTGAAGGCCTGAGAGAGAGGATGGCACTTGCCTGGGATCACAGGACAAGTGGCAGAGTCAGGTGTATAACTCAGGTCTCCTAGCTCCCAAGGGGCACCCTCTTTTCTCAACTGACTACCTCTTAGCCAGCACCCATCATTTCTAGTTAGGGTCACTGAGGTTCTAGTTAGGGTCTCCTACAGTTCTCCCACCTTCATCCCCTCTCCACTTCACCTGACTGCCCCCACATCCTCAGACCAAGCCCAGGGCCCACCTACCCATCCCACCCCAGTTCACACCCATCTCTTGGAAGGCTATCTCCTTGTTCCCATGGCTCATGATTGTCTCTGTTCCCCAAATTCCCATTATAGGAAACCCAACTCTTGCCTGGAAAAATTCTAGAACATTCCAGGCAACCCATCCCTTGGCCTGTCCAAGATACCTTCACTGTTTTGGGTTCCCACCTAGTGGTGTCTTCTCTGTTGTATGCATGAGTTGGCTTTACCTGTAAAGTCTCTGATGGGCTCCTATGATCCTCTTGCCCACATCTTTCTAGCCCTGGGTGGAGCCATCACTCAGCACCAACCTGCCCCTGTATGCCGCCTTCTCTATGCTCTCCAGCTAGTCTGGAACAGCGACCAAGGCCGTAGGATGCCACATTTGCACTCCAGTGGCCAGGTGCTGGCCTCTGTTAGTTCCAGAATTTGCCAAGAGTGGCAGCATAGAGACCTTCCTTGGCCTCAAGGAGCCACCGGACATTCCCCTTCATCCCAGAGCTCATGCACCTGACCCCTATGCTCGGACAGAGAGATCCCAAGCATTGAGGCGGGAGACCCCAGCTGTCCTTCAGACTGGAGGTTACAAAGAGCCTGCCCCTTCCTGCATGGCTGGGGCCTGTGTGGCTGGGTGGGGCTTGCACGCCGGGCAGCTCAGCTCTAAGTGAAAGGACACAATGGGTTGGAAAGGAGATGCCAGCCAGTGTGCCATCCTGAAACAAAACACAGTCACTCTGGGGTTAGTTGGCAAGTCCAAACACAGCATTGGGAAGCAAGCAGAGGTCCTGTCCTCCCACTCTGAGCACAGTCCCGGCTCAGCGTCCGCCCCGGAGAGGCTGCAAGGCAAAATGAGCAGCGGCATTAATCTGCTGATGGGTGAGAGAAACAGGAGCATTACCCTGGGCTGGCCCCTTGACTACTCTCCCTCACTAAGGAACTAGGAGGTGGCCCCTGACTTCTTTGCAAGGGTATGAAGCAGACCAATTAAAAAAATCAATATAATGAAAAAAAGATGCTCATGCACCATTAAGACATATTCAGGTAGAAATAGCCAGGGCAGAGGGGAAGGGAGCAAAGGCTGAGAGAGACCGTGTTTAGGACACACCTGGTCTGTGCTCAGACAACGCCGGTTTAGGCTCAGTGTACAAGTATCAAGGCATGCAGAGTGAACGAGCCTTTGGCTACAAGTATCTTCTCCCTGACTCAGGCTGTGGAAAAGAGGCCCCTTGGGCACCTCATTCTCATCAGCCGGGGACTGTCTGGCCAACGTGCTTTCCTGGTGTTAAGTTCACCATCGCCAGCAGTGATGATGGCGCCAGGGACCCTGTGCTGGCCCAGCGGGGGCAGTGTGCAGTGGTCCCTTAAAGTGGAGTCTACAGTCCTCCTAATCTCAGGGAGGGCTTGTGAGCCACTGAGAACTTGGGATCCTCAGGTTAAGGCAGGGGTGTTGTCTACTGCTGGCAGAGGCCCCTGGGACCAGCAAAGCTGTGTGGGGCAGGCTGGGGGCAGTGGCTGCTCTGCGGCTGTGTGTGAGAGGGCACTTGGTAGGAGGAGGAGAAGGAGAGATGGCTACTGGCTCTGTGACAGGGAGTCACGCTTCAGGAACCTGCAAGAGAGGGGAGGAGAAAAGCGACACAAAAGCGTCCTACAAAGGAACAGACCCGACCACAGCTGGAAGGAAGGCAAACCTTTGAATCAGGTCCTTGAAATACAAGCTGCAGGAAGCTAGAACATTTTGGTGGACTTCAAACTCTCTGCCTTCAACAACAATTTTCAGGTCTGTAAACGCTTTCGCTCTGCGCTGCTGGTTCAATTCCTTCAACATTTCTGCAGAACAGAGAAGACAGACAGGGCCAGGTTCCCATTAAGAGGTTTTTTTTTTTAATTAAAATTTTTTTCAAGAAGTAGAGAAATAGGAAAATACTTGATACTGTTTCTTGGCAAGACTGGCTCAACACTGACAGTCAGAAGGAGTCACAAACATAGTGCGTAAACAAGCGGCAACCGGGAGGGGCTACGTAACCAAAGGACCAGCAACTTCCAAAAGCAAATAAACAGATAAAAAAAAAAATCAAACCCAGAAATTGAACGGCTGGGGGAAAAGGTTCCCATACTGACAGTCAGAAACATAGAGAATACATTATCACAGACAACTAAAAACTGTTAAATAGCTATGGACAAGTTCTCCAAATGCCAATGAGTGTCGATGTATTTGATACCAAGTAAAGCATGGCATTGTGATGTAAGATGGGCTGGATATGGTTCAAAGGAATAAAAACCACAAAACCTGCAAAAACAGCATCCCTTATGTTAGCCACTCATCGCCATGGTGGGAGGGTGAGTTTCGTGGGGACGGACCCTGAGTGAAGTGGGGGCCGGGGAGCACTTGCTTCCATCACACACTTCCAGGACCGTTCTGGGAAGCAGGCAGCAGGCAGAGGCTGTCTGCACGTCCTTCCATCCCTGGGTTGTTCTCTCAGGGTCCCACCCTCTCTTGGGCCTTCAGCATGAACAGCCTGGCTTGCAGCCCCAGCAGATCCCAGTGTGTGGCCTCTGGGGGCTTCCCACCCTGATGCACACCTACCTTTGCCCGGTGTCTTGGCCCCCTGGGGCTGGCCCAGAGAGAGCCCCACGCCCGTGGGGTCCGAACCTGGGGATGTCAGAAGCTTCTCCCAGACCCACCTCAAGGCTGAGAAGTGGGGAGGAGAATCTGACAGCAACTGCTTAGTTTATATAAACTCATTCGTTTGCAAAAGTTAAGGCCTTCAGATGACCAGTGCTCTCACCAGCCCTGCCTTGCCTGCCTACCCCCTGGGCCCGCTGGACAGAACCTGCCCTAAGCATTGCTGCACATCAGAGGCCCAGATTCTTGGGTCAGAGTGACCCATTGTGAGACAGGGTTATGTCCTCTGGCAGGTGAATGGGAGAGAGAGGTCTGTAGAACTGAGCCGCACCCTGGATGCCCTCCACCATCACTCTGAGCCCTCTAGGCCTGTGCTGACCTGGCTGGTATTCTGGAAGGACCCTCCAGCTTGACCAGTTAGTCACCTCTGTCCACATGGGCCAGCATCAGCTGCCCACCAAGATGCTCTGCTGAGCCCAGCTCTGCCTCTGACACCTGTTTGTGGACAAGCCCCTGCACCCTCTGTTTCTACATCTGTAAAACGGAGATCGAGGCTCCTGCTCTATTTTTGGAGCCTGGTAAATATCAGGTGCTCAGGTTCATGGGTGGGCAAGGGCTTGTGGACTTTGAGGTCAGGTGGGCCCTTTATCAAGAGGATCACTGGGCTTGGCTGTGCTGAGGACCAAGGAAGGCCTTGAGGTGGGGGGCCGGGAGCACACCCCACATGAGGGGACTGAGGTGTGTGGGCAGTGCTGGACTGCTGACCCACTACCAACTCCACACCAGGCTGAGCTGGAGTCATAGCAGGGCACCTGCAGGGGTGGGGGGGCCTTGAGAAGGATCCCCATGGGAGTGCTCAGACCTGGAGCAAGGGAGACCAGCAGGGCACAAAGCACCAGGTGGAGGGCGTGAAGCGCTCCTGTGGGGCAGATACAGGGAACAAAGGGATGCAGTGGAAGGGCAGAAGCGGGTCAGATGTCAAGAGCCTTTCCAGGGGGCTTGAGCTTAACCCTGTGGGCACCAAGGAGTCGCCATGGTTCTGTGCAGGGGAGCGACCAGCTTAGACGTGGGTTCAGACAAAGTACTCTGGCAGCCACACGAAAGGCTGGACAGGGAGTGATGGCAGCTGGGAGGCAGCAAACACCGTGCAGAGAGCTGGGCCTCTGAGCCAAACCTGAGGCAGGACCTGAATTCAGCCTCCAGCAGCCATGTAACCTTGGAAAAGTGAATCAACATCCCTGAAGCCTGGTTCTTTTGCTGAAGGTTAAATGAATTAGTCCGAGGTAAGCTGTCAACCGTGTGCCTGGTGAACAGTGAGCGCTCAGCAGGTGGCAGGCTCAGTGTCACTGGTGGTGGTGGCTGATTGCTTCATAATCCAAGTGAGAAATGACAAAGGCCTGAACGAAGACAGGAACGGAAGGGCAGAGAAAGACAAGGATGTAGGCTACGGATGCTACAGTCCTCAGGGCTGCAGGGTGTGAGTGTGGGGACCATTCCAGGTTTCTGGAGGGACACCGGGAAGGGAGCAGGGGATAACTTCAGCTTTGGGGTTAGGGCTGAGGGCCTGTGGA
The DNA here is from genome assembly GCA_032199065.1 of Smutsia gigantea. Lineage (NCBI taxonomy): Eukaryota > Metazoa > Chordata > Mammalia > Pholidota > Manidae > Smutsia > Smutsia gigantea. The sequence goes on along the minus strand of JAVSCE010008249.1, from coordinate 120,013 downwards.
GAGAGGTGCAGGAGGTGGTGGCTGGGCCCCGGGCTGGGCAAGGCAGCGGCAGCCTGCAGCAGGAGCGCCTGGCCTGGCCGGGGGCCAGCTCAGGGAGGGCCTGCAGAGTTGGGCTGGGTTAAGGCTGAACCGCTGAGCTCACACTTCAGCTCCAAAAAGAGCCGCCAACTGAATTTCTTCTGAAAGCACGAGCCAGGTGTCGCCTTTCTGAGGGAAGTTGTATATGGGGAAAAGATTCTGGGCTGGAATTACAAAGATGTGGATCCTGGTTCTCACTCCAGCTTTGCCACTAATGGGCCATGTGATCCTGGGCAAGTTGCTCCACTTTCAGTGCTCAGTTTCCTCATGCGCCAAGGGGCCCCTGCTCTGCTGCCCCTGGTCGCCGCACTGCAGTGAGGGACAGATGCAGCCCCACATGCCTGCTCAGTTAGCCATGCTCAGGGGCCAGGAGAACACAGAGGTATATGAAATGCCAGGCCCACCTCATTCTGACTGCTTTGGAAGATATGACTTTAAACTAAGGTCCCAGCAATGGCTACCTCTGCAGCTTGGGACCTGAGCAGCAATGCCTCCTGCCCTGGGAATTCTGGGCAGGATCTGGAAGGTGCTTGGAGAGCTAGGTCATTGCTGTAAATGTGGGCGCTCTCTACTCGGTGGAAATCTGGATTTAATAGCTGGGCAGGATTACTCAGTTTCAGAAGAATTTTTCAATTTATAAAAGTGCTCACCAGGGGATTCCTTCTCACAGCAGGGCCCCAAGTGCATTCTAAGTATTGATCAATTGGTATGTGCTTACTGCTGCTGGCTAAGTGCCCAGTGGAGAGACGGTATTTCAGCATCTCAGGACATCCCTACTCAGGATCCATGGGAGGAAGCCAGCACCGGCTCCAGGCACAAGCTGCCTTCCTGCCTACTCCTGTCTTGTCAAAGGGCATCCCCTTTGTGTGTGTGAGGGGTTCAAGGACTGGGGGCTCCTGGGGAAGACTGCCAAGCAGCCATGCCAGTGCTCAGGTTGGGTGGTGTGCAGGCCTGGGGCAGAGCCTGGTGGGGGCTGGGTCTTCAGAGGGGACTCCAGCAGCACCGGGCGCCGACAGATATGGTGGCCTCAGGCTTATGGAGGAGCGGACGTGACCTCAGCATCAGGGGATTGTCTGCTGGTCTCCCCGGCTTTGAGTGGGGTGGCCACCTGTGCCTTTGGGACCCCCACCCTTTGCCTCACCCCCACAACGGCTGCCCCAGGCCTGGGCTTTGCTCCTCGGTGGGGAGCTCTCTGCAGCTGGGACCACCTGGCAGAAAGCACAGGCCGGCTCCCTCACTAGGCCTCCTCTCTGACTCCCTGGAAATGGACTTAACACTCTTTTACATTGCCCGGCCTCTTTTACATTATCCCCCTGCCCTCCGTCTTCCTCACATGCTCCTATAGCACTCTGGCTTACTTCTTTAGAGCATACTGTGTTATGATTATTTATTTACATGTATGTCTCCTGCAGTAGATGATTTTTTATATGTATCTTCAACACTTAGCAGAGGGCCTGGCATATGTATAGCCGGTATGGAAGACTGCAAAAATTCTTTGCAGCCCCTCGCATAAAAGTGTGGAGTTCATTTCCTCACCCTTTGAATCTTGACGGGCCTTGTGACTTGCTTTGGAGCACAGAATGTGGTTAGAGACATTCTGGGAGTGTGAGCCATGGCCTCAAGAAGCTTTGCCTGCTTTTGCGCATTCTCTTGGGGCCCCTGCCACCGCTACTATATGAACAAGCCTAGGCTAGTCTGTTGGAGGGTGAGAGAGCATGTGGAGCAGAGAGGAGCTGTCCCCAAGGGGCCATTTATGCCGGCCGGCCCTGCCATGGTCAGCTGAGCCTGACCCACATCAGCTGAGACCAACCCAACTGCAAACCAGAATCATAGTCTGAATGGTTGTCATTTAAGCCACTGAATCTTAGAACTGCTTGTTATGCAGTAAGAGCTAACTGATAAAGAAGGCATGAATAAATGATGGGAGTCAAGTGCTCAGAGAACTTTCTCCTTTGCTGGTTCAGTTTGAAGCTAATTAAAAAAAAAGCTGTGTAAAATTTACCACCTTAACCATTTAAAAATGTACAGTTCAGTAGTGTTAAGTACATTTACACTGATGTGCAATCAATCTCTAGAACACATCATCTTGCAAAACGGAAACTCTATACCCCATTAAGCAACTTCCCATTCCCCTCTTCCCACAGCTCCTGGCAGTGAACTACCATTCTACTTTCTGTCTCTATGAATATGATTACTCTAGGTATCTCATATGAGTGGCATCACACAGTATTTGTCTTTTTGTGGCTGGCTTATTTCACTTAGTATAATGTCCTTAAGGTTCATCCATGTTGTAGCACGTGTCAGATTTTTTTCTCTTCTAAGCCTGAATAATATTGCATTGTATTTATATACCACATTGTTTGTCCACTCACTTGTCTATGCACACTTGGGTTGCTTCCACCTTTTGGCTATTGCGAATAGTGTTGCTTGGAGGCCAATTCTTAACACCCAGTTATGGACATCCCTAAATGCCCTGTCTCAAACCCTATTATGAGTGGTTAGGATGCTCTAACTAGCTCTATGGGCCCAGCAGCAAGGGTCATCAGAAGGAAAGGGGTCACTGGGGGGGGTCTGCCTGGGGTTGGATGCTTTGCTTAAAGGCCAGTGAAGCCACAAACAGAACCAAGACCAGAGATGAAGTTGCAGTCAAACTTCTGCATATTTCTCACCAAACAACACAAGTTATTTGTCAGAGACTAATGGGCTTGTTCCAGCTGGACGAGAAGGGCTGTCTGAGGTGGTAATAAAGAGGAAAAGATGTCAAATATGAAAAGGCAACGAATTTCAGGGTCTTTGCAGCAGAGAAGTCCATTAAATCAGAGCCCCAAGAAAAGTTGTGTGGCCAAGTAATTTTTCTCAGCGCTCAAGTAAGAACCCAGAGAGGTGATAAATGCCCCTATTTCCATTGGTATTTATGACACATGTTTGATAAAGTACCTGAAAAAATTATAAACTCAGAGCAGTTGTGAAATATACTGAGAAAGCCCAGTGAAGACTGTGTCATGCAGGCTCAGAGGATAATTCATCCAGGAACAGAGGAGCCCGACATGTGCAGACGCTGTGGGGACAAACTGGTGGCTTTACCCAAACACACCCGCTTGCTGCCGCTTCTCAGCCAGGCCACCACTGGCTCCCAAGGTGGATGCTGCTCTCCCTCCTCCCCTCCTCCCCAACAGATCAGATATACACGTCTCCCTTTTCTCCTTTTCCAAAGAACTGAGCTCAGAATCAACCCTGAGGGCCGGCTAGGCGCTAGCTTCCAGGTAGGACAGAATAAATCAGCTATGGACTGTACGCCCAGCCTGAGTCAGAGGGGTAGGCCCTCGACTGGGAAGTCACAGCAGCCCCAGCCCTGTGGCCCCACATGGGCAAACCCCCCCAGGTGGGGTCCTCTAGAGAAGGGAGGCGTGAATGGCTCAGACTTCTTGTCTAATCTAGACTCTTACGAGGAGACCTTCTGGTTGTCCTGTTGTCCAAATGGAAACTTCTGCCATCTATCTGCAAAGGAACAGAAGACCTAAGAGCAGTCCCCACCTCTCATCAGCCTGCCTTTTCCAAGTTGTCCCGTGCTGGCTGACAGACTTATTTCTCAAGCAGTGATATTTGTCACTAAAGGCCCTTTCTGTCCCTACAGCCCCTGACTCATGGCCACACACAAGTGGGTGCTTGATATACATTTGTTGTGCAGAACCAAAGATTACTTTCTGGTTCGAATATTCTCATGCCCTCCAAGATGGTATAAAAGTTGTTGAAGTCTTTCTTTAAAATTTTTGAAATCCTCATAAAACAGAAATATCCCCTCTCTGTGTCTTGGTTTGTGCTCCTGCCTCCTCAGTCCAGGGACTCACCAGAGGCAGCTGCCAGCCTAGGTTTGGGGGCAGCATGATGGGGGAGATCTAAGTTAAGCCACAGAATCACCATGACTCCCCTGTGACCTGATATAAGAGCTCCTTCTCATCTAGAGGCCCATCTAGTCGAGGAATGCCTGATCCCTTATTTCTAAACTCCTCACCTTTGGCTCTGAGAGACTTCTATGACTATTCTTATCTTTATCTTCTCTTCCTGTTCCCACATGCCCCCCAATCCTTTCTCCAAGCTCATGCCCAGTATGTCCTGTTTCTTCATTTTGGTTGTTTATTTTCCTGCCCCTTTGGCCAAGTCTTCACTAACACTTGTTTCTTAGGGCCCCATCCATCCCATAGCCTCAGCTTAAATCCCATCCTATAAGAATTCCTACCAATCCCCAATCACAGACCTCTCCTGTGGTCCCTTGAGACCTTGTTGGTGTCTCAATTGCAGTGGAGCTCCCTGGCTGCCTAATTTCAGAGGAATGTCTGTCTGTCTGCCTCCTTTCTAGGTTGTGATCCTGGAGGGTTTGTCTTTCTGGCCCCTCAAGCACCTGGCACCAAGTTTTGCACAAAAAGTTCCTCTCTGATTGGAATTCAGGGTGAGTTATGACCAGATGCAGCCATAAGATCCAACAGAATCATTTGAAATGTCACACTTGGGTGAAACTTGATGCAAAGAAGAATGCAAAATCAAGCCCCCTGTAACTTCAGGAGACACCAGTGTTAACACCTGTGATGACCCACAATTTGTATGGCAATCTATGGTTGCTAATTCATTGTCTGTGTCCTCTTTGGAGAGGGCCTGTCCACTCTGTCCAGCTCCAGTGGCTTTGTAGGGCCCTAAAGGGCCCTCTTGGGAAAGACTGATAGTAGCTCCAAAACAGATAAAAGGGAATGGTCTTTTGTTTGGGAAGAGATGGGGGAAAACAGGTGGAAGACTGTTAGGATCCCAGCACCAGTCTAAGGACCTTGGCCAGAGGGTGTGTCTGGTCCCAGGGAATCTGATGTCCCAGGGTGGGGGTGGGTACTCATTCCTGCCTCTCATAATGCTCTGTGCCCCCGTGACACTGTGTTCTGCCTATAGCATATTTATAGACACTGCTTATTTTCCACTGGAAGGTAAATTCTTGGAAGCTAGGGTGGCAGGGGGGTGGGTGGTTCTTGGCCGGAGGGACTAGGGTCGAGACCAGGACAGATGGTTGGGGTCAAGAGAGAAAACCAAGTTCAGCACCTTGGAGAGCTCTAAGTGCCCAGGGAGAAAGCCGGAGGGCTCTGGAGAGCTTGGGGCTGCCCTGGGGCAAGCAACTAAGTCCACAGCCCAATGAGGCTGAGGAATGGACATTCCCTTCCTGAGGCAGACTCAAAACTTCAGATGCCTTGTGTCGTTTGGCCCATTCATTTATTCATCAAACAAGGGTTGTTTGTCTCCTGTGTGCTGGGCACTGGGTGGGGTCCTAGAGTCACATGTGAATGGACGTGTCTGCAGACCTGAGAGGCTCACAGTTTAACAGGGGACACACCAAATGACTGTGACACCAAGTGAGAGGAGTTTTAGTGTGGCAAGCACTGGGCAAGGAGGCACAGAGGAGGGCTGGCTGGCTCTGTGAGGTAGAGCATAGGGAGGCTTCCCTGGGGGAGGGGGCGGGGTGGTTAAGGGAACGTTGGAAGGGTAAGCAGGAGCTCCCCAGCTGGGCTGTAGGGACAAGGTGTGGACCTCATGGATGGTATGTGTGTTGTCTGAGTGTGTGGTGTGTATAAGGATATAGACATGAATGTATGGTGTGTGTGAACATGTGATGTGTGTATGAGCATGCATGTATGCATGTATGTATGTGTATGAGTATATGTGCGTGCTTGAGCACATGGAGTGAAAGGCAGGCCCAGACTGTGAAAGAAACAAACCCACAGTGGTCTTTATCCCCCAGGAGGCTGTGGGCCATTGGGGGATTTTATATGAGAGACGGTGAGACAGGTTTGTCTCTTGTGCTCAGAATCAACCATGAGTGGTCGCACCCCACACATTCCTCCTGCCCCCTGGTCCTGTGCACACCATCAGGCGCTCCCATCTACTAGATTGCCTCTCTGCTATTCCCACTCTGATGCCCCTCCTCTGAACCACACAGGCAACCAGCCAGAGCACATTTGTCAGGTGTCTGCAAGGTGTCGGCCCTGGGCTGAAAGCTGGGGTGGGGGTGGGGGCTGAAGAGGAGGGAGGGGTGATAGGTGAGCATGACAGTCCTGGTCCCAGGGCAGAGTACAGCTCAGTAGGGACACAAGGTGCTCACAGTGAGAAGCTGGACCAGTTATGGAACAGTCTGCAGTAGTGCTAAAGGCCTTCTGAAAAGGGAGAGATGGGGACCTGGGGAGGGAAGGGTTGGGTGGGATGGCCAGGAAGAGCAGAGGGTGTAGGGGGAAAGCCAGCTGGGTCACCATGGAGAACCAAATGCACATGAGGAGGAGCAGTATTCTTAACTTACGTGCTCATGGTCTAGTGCACATTTACTGAGGACCTATTCTGTGCCGGGCCCTGGGCTATGGAGATAAAACGAGTTTTCCCTCCTCAAGGAGGTCAGTCTGATGGGGGTGGGGGTAGACACTGCAGTGGACATAGGTGATTTTGGTTGCTTGGCATTGGAACCCCCTTTCTACTGGGGAGAACCCTAAGATGGGAGGGGAACTGGGCCCTGTCACTGCGGGAGTTGAGCAGACGTGGCTCCATGGCAGCTGGCATGTGGCCATGAGGCCAGGCTTGGTTGGTCCGATGCTCACGCCCTGGACTTTGATACTCCAGGGAGGAGTGCAGGGCCAGCTGGTGATGACAATGATGGCCGTGGTGAACTGGTGGAGCTGGTGGCCCAGTGGCACATGGGAAGCTGGTACCAGTGTAGGGTCTCCAGCAGACCATCCCTGTGGCGGATCTGCCTGTGCTCCCTGAATTCCAGCCCAATTCCCAGCCTCAGAGAAACACCTGTTCTGCTTAATGCTGTCAGAGCTGTGGTCTGTGGCTGGCATCCCAGGACCCTCACTGGTACAGATACATGAATGCATTCGTGCTCCACGGTATCACGTGCGGCATGATTAACACTCCTTGCAGCAGAGCCTGCCTGAGGTGCTGGGGGCACAGGGTGCAAGTGGACGAGGGAGGGCCCCCCACTTGGCCTGCTCTCAGAGGTGAGTGGGATTTGTTAGACAGGGAATTCTTATTAGGACCTGCCTGTGCAAAGGCCCAGAGCCCAGAGCTGTTGTAGAAGCATACCGCAGGGGCAGTTGGCAATTGAGTTAGGGCTGGAGGTGGGGAGGCAGGCAAGTCTGAGGCTGGAGTATAGGCAGGGTCACCATGACAGGCTTCATAAGCTGCATTAGAGAAATTTAAAAAAAGGATCCAGGTCGCCTGGGGTTCAGAGGGGAAGGACGGATGGAGGCAAATGCCTGGAGATAGCGAGAGCCGCCCCGAGCAGCTGCTGCTGTTAGGCAGGTGAGCAGTGAGGATGAGGCTGGTCCTCGAGCCTGGAGGGCAGCGGAAGAGGCCTCTGAGCTCTGACAGGAAGCAGGAACTCAGGACGGGGAGCATCTACGTGGGACTGGGGCCAAGGGGGGGGGTGGCTGCCTCTTCACTCCAGCATCTGTGGGTGAGCCCCTTGATTATGGGTGCTCAAGCACTGCTCTCAGGCGGTAAGCAGAGAGGACCTTCTATGAGGAGCGGCCACCAGCCTGCCCTCTGTCTTTGGCTCTGGTCCCATTTTACAGTTTTCTGTTTTACCTTTCACTACTTTAGGGGCAAGATGTCAGATTTCCAAATATAAATGAGACTCTGCAGCCAGCCCCTGCCAGAGAATTTGAGTAAAGACGTATACTGAATGGACAGAGCTCCCCTGAGGCACCTGGGGGGCTGACGGCAGCGCCCACACCTCCCAACACAGCCCAGCCCCCTGGTGGAGAAGACGGTTCCAGGTCCTGAGCCTGGACGTGCACCATCGAACACATGTTCCTCATCTGGTGCACAAGTGGAGAATGCTCACCGCCTCCCATTCATGCGCACAGGGGCCCCGGCCTCCCTCCTTCACAGCCCTACACCCCCAGAGGGGCTGGGCTCTGCACCCCTGACCCACTACCACCACCACCCCCTGTCCTCTTTCCATCCAGAGGCCCTGGCTGCCCTGCCTTCCACCTGGGTGCCTGGGAAGCCTGGGTGAGGTCGCTGTTTGAGGGGGTGAGCTGAGGGCCTGGCTGGGGGAGAGGCCCCGTGAAGGGCCCCAAGGTTTCGGCATCCAACACCGCAGACCCAGCAGGAAACAGAAGAGCCATAAGGTCCAGATGAGAAACGGGCGTCTCAAATAACCCAACGGCCAGATACAACCCTGAAGCCTAAATTCTCATGTGCTCTGTCCCCCAGAAACTTGCTCTGTTCCGAGTTTCCTGGAGACTTAATCCCAGCCTGATAGGGTTTGGGGAAAGTCAGCCACCTGCCTCAGAAAGGGACAAGGGTTGGGAGGAGCTGGGGAGGATGAGGGAGCGGGCAAGAGAGGGGGAAACACAGCCCTCCCCTACCTGCTTTAGCAACAGCCAGTATTTCCCCAGAATTCTGAGCGGCAGTCCCAGAAAATCAATCAATACTTTTAAAGGATTTGCAAGAATTAGTGCACTGGAGCTGGAGTACAATCAGTTCAGTTACTCAGGTAAAGAGGGAAATGAAGTGGAACCTCCAGATGCCAGGGGCTAAGGGCAGCTCCGGGCACTGCGAATCACACTGCCCAGGAGCAGTCCCCGCCGAGAGAACCTGAAGCGAGGAGACAGGGGAGTTGTGGTCCTTGTGCCCTTGGGTGCATGTCTGTAGGGGGATGGGGACCCACCTCAGCCCCACTGTGCCCTCTTCATCTCCCGGGAGGAGGCATCTCTCCGTGGCTGTCTGCCCCTGGGTCTCACCCCTCCTGCCGGGCCTGGCCAGGGTCAAGTCTGGGGCAGCATATCACATCCTGTCATTTCAGGCGAGGTGTCATTTCTGGTAGTCATTTCAGTTTGTCATACTGCTAATGGCCTTTTAATGATCATCAAGTAATCACCATGATCATCCTAGGTAAAGCAGGAAATAAGCAAAAGAGAAGAAAGTGGGGCTCGCCTTCAGGTGATAAGGCCCCGGCACAGAGTCGGAGGTCAGGTCTGCTTTAAAGTGCCCGGGCTGGCCCAGGCATCACACCTGTGGAAAGACCACGACCACCTGCAAGAAGCCGGCCCCTGGTCCTGGGCCTCTGCCCAACACACTGGCCAGTGGGGTCCTCGGCATGCACCGGTCTGTGAAGGAGGCACCCAGCCTCGGCCCTGGAAGGGTCAAGGTGGGCTCTCCTGACATCCCCCAGTCCCATCCCCTTTGACTGCCTCCTGTCTGCCCTGATTTAGCAGGCTTCCACCTGGCCAATCCCTCCCTCCTCGCTGTGTAATTTTTGCCTGATGAATTCTCTCTCACATTAGACTGCGAGCTCTGGTGGGGCAGAGATGCCACGGTTCTTCTCTGAATTCCCAGAGCCTGGCACAGCCTCTGGACCCCTGGGGATGGGTCTCTGTGTGGCCCCCAGGTGATGAGCGACGACACACATGTCCAAGACCACGATGTAGGAAGGACAGGCCTGTTCAGGTACCGGGGCCCGTGCTCCTTGACCTCTTGATTGCCACCACCTGGGACCTTTCACAGTGTTCATCATTTCAGCTGAGCTGCTAGCGGTGATGATATCCGTCTCAGCCAGGTCCCTTCCCCACAGGTATTTAGCCTGGCAGTCTATCTTTCTTGAGAAGCTGAACCTGTGAGACTCTGTAATAAACGCTCCCTGGGAGTGATGACCCAGAGGGACCGCCCTGCTGGGGTGGGGCTGGGCCTGCGTCTCCGTGCCCCTCTGCTCTGGATAGGCTGCATGTGGAGGGGGAGGGGCTCCTGGGGACCACCCACTGACTGAGGGTGGGCACGGGAGGCAGCTCCACCCCTGCATGGACACAGAGGCTGAGAAGCCACAGCCCAGTCTCCCAGACAGGCTGGGTCCAGCATGGATCATCCTACATTAATGGAGCACCACTGTATACATGGGGGCAGGAGACCAAAATGACCCAGCTGCCCTATTTTCTGCTTCTCCAGGTTTCTTGGCACAAAGTGCGATTACACACTCACTGGGGGTGATTCCTGTGGGGGGGGTGTGTGTGAAGGGTGTGGTGCGGACGTGGAGGGACAGCCGCCGGACTGCCTTGTGCATATGCTGTTCCATCTGGGACACTCTTCTCTTTTTCATCAGAGCACGTCTACCATCCTGTAAGACCATCTCTGGTCCCACCACGTGGGGCTCCCCACACTGCCAAGGTGAACTTCGCAGCTGCCAGCTCTTGGACTGTGCGCTGCTCAAGGGCAGGGACCCCGGCACTGAGCACCAGGAGGGGCAGGGAGGATTTGCTGACAGAGCGAACGGCTTTGATCAAAAGAAAGCAGAGTCCCTCTGGACTCGGGGGGGTTAAGGCACTGCAGTCTGGCCACATGGAGGGGTTTCTGACCAGCTGGGTCTGCAGTCCCCTCGATGACACAGAATGTGGCAGGGAGTCCTCCTCGGCTCTAATCACAGCCTTCAGCTGGGCCCAGGGATGGGGGAAGCACTATTGGGTCTGACCTAGGGGCTGTCCCTGTCACCCGTGGACCCAGGCCTTCCTGCCCAGCTCTGTCCCAGTGGGGAATAATGGTGTCCATTTGGTGCTCCAGCTCCTTTTAGGAAGGGAAGCCATCTCTAAGCTCCCTGGAACTTCTACAACTCTACCGCGGTGCCCAGGCGGGCTCCCTCTTGGGGTGAGTGTTGCCTCTCACGGTGGGGTGATGAGGGGTCTTCAGTGTGATTGGAGGGTCTGGGTGGGGCCTACAGCCAGGCCTGGGCAGGCTCAGGGGGAGGCTGACCTAAGGCTTGGGAGGGTCTGACAACCAAGCTATGGGGCTCCCTGAGTCCCTAGAAATGACCCCATGTGTCCCAGCAAAGGTGGACTGGGGAGAGGAGTGGGCTGAGCTGCTCTGGCTGCCGTCAGAAGCTGTCCCCTCAGCTCCCTCTGCTCCCCTCTGCCTCCTGAAGGTTCTGGGACCAGTATCCCCCTCCTTCCTCAACCTCTGCAAGACAAGCTACGGTTGTGCCCATCTCCTGTTAGCAGAATCAGCAGGACCTATCCCGCCCGCCCTGAGCAGCATCTAGTGACGTGGAACATCAGCACAGCAGGGAGAGACTGGGACTTTCCATTTCTCTGGTAGGTGCCGGGAGGGGAATGTAATGGGCTTTAATCACTGCTCAGAAAAGCTCTCACTCCTTGGGAAAGCTCTTAAAAGCAGAGCCTGGATGTGACTTGTCTCTGCTCCCCAATGCCTAGCACCCCAGCTTCTGGCCCTGAACAGGTTTCAGGTAAGGTTTGAATGAGTGATGGAAGGAAGGAATGAATAGTTGCTGAATTGGAAAAGGTGTCCTGGAACTGGAGGCACTGGGCTGGGTCTTAAATGGACAGGGTTTGAGCTGATGGCCGTGGAGGAGGGGTGCTCCCAGAGTGCATAGCAGAAGCAGAGGTACAGAAGTGGGCAAGTGCGTGGAGGGACCAGCGACTCTAGAGTCTGGGGCACTGGGGCAGGAGTGATGGCACCAAGCAGGCAGAGGGAGAAGCTGCAGAGGAGCAGAACCCTGGCAAACAACTCCATGCACTGAGGGACGTTAGCATTTCCAGATCTCCAACCTTTTTCTTCCTCTGGGAGCACCCACCAGGGGACGAAAACGCACCCTAGTTCTTGGCTCTCTCCCAGACTAGAGAGAGGAATGGGGGGAGGCAGGCAGGGCTGGGTGGGCTCCCCCCCTGCCACCCCCCGCCACATGCACCCACTTCCTAGGGATCTGGCCAGTGATGGAATCATCAGACTAGAAGTCATCTAGGAGAAAAACGGGCCATGTGCCTCAGACAGAGCAAACCCTGGGCCCTATCCTGGAGCATTCACTACTCCTAAGGCTGATTGGAGGCCCAGGTAGAGTCCAGGGTGACCCAGATGGCAGGGCCAGGAGGAGCAGCCAGGTCTCTGGATGCTCTAGTTCTGCATGAGATGACACTGTACGGCAACAGTGATGTGAAGAAGGGCATGGTGACCTTTTACTGAGAGCCTGCTGAGTCCTGGTACGGTCCCTGTGCCTCACATACCTCCCCACACTGAAGTTACGAATGTCTTGTGCATATGTGGGAGGTGAGTTGAGACACCGTGTCTCCAGCTGGAGGCTGAGACTGGTTTGATCTGACAAGGAAGGGCCTGCCCTTGTCAGGTTAAGGCATCAATTCTAAACCTTGGCCTTCTTCATCAGGAAGCTTCAAAAAAATATGGATGCCTGGTCGCCACCCCCAGAACTTCTCTTCAGTAGTATGTGGCCCAGTCTAGGCACGGGATTTCTAAAACCTCCCCAGGATATTTTAATGTCTAGCAAACTTTGAGAACCTGTCTTATGACTAATGCTGTTGTTGTTTTGCCTTTTTGTTCTTATTCCCAGTGTCCAGATCTGTGCTCAGAGCTCAAAGAAATTTGCTGAAAAAATAAAATAAAATAAAATTAAGGAATGATAGCTCGAAGAGCCAGGAACTTATGCAAATGAATGCAAATAAACACACACTTCCATACATATGTTTATGCAAATATTCTCATGGCCCTTGCAAATCACTCAACCGCCTGCAAGCAGCTGCCTTGGGTATCTTGGTGAGAACCCCGGGCAGGGTGCCCGGGTTAATGACAGGTGGTATCACGACCTCCCAGAAAGACATCTCTATTAGCAAACTCATCCCAGAAGTCCTCCAGGGACCTGCTCGCTGAGCCCCAGCTCTGTGCATCAAAAGCCTCTTCCCTACTCGCTCAGGCCTCAGGGCTCACTCAAAGCCACAGACCTGGGAGGGAGCAGCTGCCTAGTGGGCACTTCAAGGCCACCAGGGCTATGGGCAGAGAGAGTGGGGGCCTGGGAACTGCCAGGGGCCTGATAGCTGGAGGGCAGCTCTGATCACCAAAGGCACAGATGGGCTGTCTTTAGTCGTGTGCTAGTCTGGGTGGGCTGGCATGTGGCTGGGCATTCAACCCTGCTTAGGGTGTCCCACGTGTGTGTCTGCCTGACTAGGTCCTGCAGCTGATTTATATAAATCCAGTGGCAGATACTGGACTTCAGAACAAAACTTGCCTCATCAAGATGAGAGATTGGCAGCCCCAGCCACAGTCCCCTGCGGATGCTGACCGGCTCCAGCACTAGTTTGCCACCCCTTCTCTCAGGCCGCATCAAGCAGTCACGACCCCAAACCTTCAGGACGCCCTCACACTGCTGCCTCAAGGATGAGCCAGCGCTGCAACCTGCTGGCCTCTGGCTTTGCTCCCTGAGAGGGCCTGAGAGGAAGGAAGCCTCACTGCTTCCTTCCTGCAGGCTCAGCCCTCCCAGTGGCTCCCTCCTGGAGCTGGACAAACTCCCTCAGCCCTGCCTGGGGTGGAGCGAGTTCCCTGGGGTGGGGTGAGGGGGGCTGGAAGGTGACCCCTGATCCATCTGAGAACCAAGCTCCGGCATTTTGGGATCCTAGCTCAAGCCTGCCCTTGGACGGCCCTGGAAAGGTCACACATAATTTCTTATTTCTATAGTTGCCGCATCCAGGAGGTGGTGGGCATAACCATTTGGGAAGCTTTGGGGAGCTGGAATGTGAGCTCCCTGAGGGCAGTTCTGTTTGTTACGCAAGGAAGACAGCCGCTCACTGCATTTTGTTGGCGGATCGACTCATGAGCATTTCTTCCACAGTGCCCTGTCTCACCTCACTCTCTTCGCCAGCTGTCCTTGTGGTTTCATGCACAACTTGTGGGGGGAAGGCGCGGCTTGTCCCCTGGAGGGTGCTCACCTCCGGGAGAGCAGCGGCGGTCAGTGTCCCCCACGGACCCAGTGTACAGCCCCTGTGGGAAAAGCCGAGCCACCTGGGCACAGCTCTCCCTTTGGGGAGTGGTGACGGCGGAGAGGAGGCAGACGGCTATCAGTCCTTTCAGGCTGTGATGGAAACCCCGGGACTGGTGTTCCACGTGGGGGCTACAAGTCAGTTCCAGAATGATTCTTCTCAACAAAGATGGTTACAGTGACATTTGCCTTTAGCACAAGAATCTCTGAGCTCCCAGTGACAACCCAGCCATTCAGGCCCTAAAACACCCTGGGAATCCAGCTGAGTGGAGTGAAATCCGCCGGGCTGTGTTGGGAGACACAGCTTGGCCTCACTCCCCACCCACCCTCACTCACTGCCCTCAGGGGTCACTTTCAGCTCTTGGGCCAACTTTCCAATAGGAAAAAGAGCTTTCACACTCAGTAAAATCTCTGCCAGGGTACCAGGCGGCCCCAGCGCGGCTACCAGCCTCCCCAGGCACGAAAGACAGGCCCAGACCCTGGAGAATACTACCTCCCTGCTGCCTGCTTCACTTTTGCTGGCTTCTGCTGGCTTCAATTGAGCTTATTCTAGAGGGCAATTTTATTCTTTAATTATTTCAGGCTGACCCTTCACCTCTTTTAGCTTTTCTGGGCTGTTTGAGAGATTCCCTGTGGCTCTAGTCACTCAGTGGCTGTGTGATAAGGGACAATGGAGATAAAGGCATCTCTTTTGGAGGGAAGGGGGAGTGATTAGTCCTGGAGCCTTCAAGACTGGTTGGCTGTGGGCCTGGCTAATAAGTCTGGGTGTGTTCCAGTAACAGGCTGTTATTCTGAGGGACCAAACCGCCCACATGCTGATCCTGGGGCAGGCCAGCCATGGGCATTCTGAATGTTGCCTCTCTTTTTGCTGAAAACTGGCTGGGATGGTCAGAGGTAAAGGGAGGGCACAGGGCATAAATTTTTGTGGCCAGCCAGATCCACCAAGCTGACAGAAAACTATCCAAAACTATTAGGAAACATCCATCCCCTTCTCCCAGCTCTGGACATGGATGTACTGGAGGACCATCTCACTCAGGACCCAGGGAGCCAGGGTGGGTCACCCAGAGTCTAGAGTTGAGAGGCCAGAACCAATCCAGATCCCAGAACCTAGAGATTAGAACAAATGCAGAATTTACATCTAAAGCCCAGAGCTTAAAATTTAGAACCTAAAGCTCCAGCTAGAGCCCAACATTTGACACAGAGTTCAGATTCCAGATTTAAAAACCTGGAGCTCAGACAACTGGATGGAGTCCTGAGAACTCTCCCAGCCCCAGTGCGCTAGAAAGTTTCCTTCGCTGTCTCCAGACCTCTGATTGGCACTTGACAGTGTGTGTGGAGTATTAATTATGGTCAGAGCTTTTCAACATGCAATAAAAAGCCTTTTAAACCATTCCGATGGGAGGTGATTAACTCTATTAAGTGGCATTATGGATCTTCCTATCTGTTGCTTTCATAAACATAGTTGTAGGCGGAATGTTTTATTATGGGCATAAAAATGTCCCACATTACAATGCATAAGCACATATTGATGTTGTATTTCTTCACTGTGCTGCACGCCCCAGTCCCCAACCACTCCGAAAAGAAACTACACGTCTTTATAATTTACGCTGCAAGTTTTAACCAGGATTATCAATGGCAGCTTTTGAGATTTCTCTTTTGGCAACACAATAGATCATAGTAAAAATGCACCGACAAGCGATGTGTCCGTTTGATTTTTTTCACCTGAATCAGCAGCCCAAACTCCAGACACAGCAGTTTAGGGCAAGCCGCACACTGAAGATTTTAAGTCTAAGCATTTAATCTGTTCTTTCCATAAATTTCTGCTGCTTGTGCTTTATAATGATTCTACCAGAGGAAGTTTATTTATATCGCAGATTCTCAGCATCAGCACATTGGAACACAAGGGCGATCGCTCAGTCAATAGCTTACAGCCATGTATACTATCACTCCGGAAATCAAAGCCCATTTGAAGAAAAGAACGCTCAGATTAAAGTCACTTTAAGACATCAATAACTTGGAACTGGCTGAAGAAAAGTTATAAATATCCAACCTGCGCATATGCAAATCGGCGTCGCAGACGCGCCCCCGCCGCAGCGCTCTGGGAAACCTCCTGCGGGCCCTCCTCGCTCCTCGCGGCGGCACGTGCGGCGGCGCGGGGGGCGGGCCCTAAACGTCACTGGGGGCGGGGCGGAGCGGGGCGGGGCGTGCCCTCTCCCGGGGCAGCTGCCCAGCAACCCCGGGACCGCTGGTGTTTGGAACGTGGGCTGCGATTTAAGGCTGGCGAGGAGTAGGAACTCGACATTAAAATCCAATGAGCAGAAGCTAGCTCCTTTCTGGGTTGTTATCACGTGTCAGGAACTGGGCCAAAGGTACTTAAATTATACCCGCCGCTCTCGGCCTCTTTCGGACTCCCTATTGGTCATAAACGCCCAGTTAGTGTTCCCTACCCCGTCGCTCTCTGCTAGTGGGAGGCAAGGGGGGGACGGTAGAGGGGGAGGAAACACCCACATTTAGAAAAGCTCCCAGGGTGCACGCATCCTGCCACCCACCTCTGAAAACCAGTGATTACATCATCTCTTTATTGCAACTCTATGACAGGTGGTCCCCATTTTACAGATGCGGAAAATGAGGCTCTGAGAGAGTAACTTGTCCCTGGCCAAAGAGTGGCAAAAGCAAGATCTGAGTCAAGCTCTGCTTAGTTCAAAGCCCTGCTTTTATAGTTTTAAACCGCTGTATTTCGCTCCCTGCTTACCTTGTCTTCCTCAGGGCAGGGCAGGCCCAGAGGCCTAGGAAGATTTAGGGGTCACTTGGAAAGGTGAGGCTCAGGTCCAGGGGGCACCATAGATGGCTATTATGTAGACAAAGGAGGAGAATGTCAGCCGTCAGGGCTGAGCAGAGCTGGCTCTGGAGGTAAGCTGGAGGGCTGGCTGGTCCCTAGGAGGGTGGAGGGTGGAGGCTGGGTGGGAGGAGCCAAGTCCGAGCACAGGTGCTGGGGGCCTGGGTTCTGGACCTGGGGTGGTGAGGGGATCTAAAGCTTTCCAGAAGGGAGGGAAGGAAAGGTGCATTGGGAGGGCCTCGGACCCCAGGTGGGGCTGGCAAACTCCATGGCCACAGACCAGAAGCTGCACTGTCCTGGGCAACACTGGAAATTGCCCAGGCTTCCGATGGCCCAAATCTCTGAGATCACAAGCCCTCAGAAGAAAGAGGAATGCTGTTCATTGCTCAGGAGCTTGATGTAGTCCTGCTCAGGGCAAGGGTCTATCAAAAAAGTTATCTATGATTAGTGGGCAATAATAAGATAATAAGGTTAAACCCTGCAGAAGTGTCTGGACAAGAGAGAATGTGACAAAAGGCAGAACATCTGAATCAAGGCATACACAGTCATAAGAGTTGATGCCTGAAAGAAGATTTTTTTTTCTGGATGACTCTCACCTAATGATGCCCTAATTCTGGAGCCACCTCTATGTCCTTGCTCAAGCTGCTCTATCTCCCTGGATTCCCACCCTCCCTGCTCTATGCCCACCGCACTGCGGGGTGAATTGAGCACTTTTGGCTATAGTCATTATTCATTTGTTCACTCATACAGTCAGCAAATATTTACTGAGCACCTACTATGTACCCTGCACTGGGGATACATCCACAGACCAAAAGCCCTGCCTCTGTAGAGCACAGATTCTGTAGGATGTTTGGTGACCTCTCTGTCTGTCTCCTCCTTCTCAAGGGCAGGTGTGGTTCCGCTGGCTCATGAGGGCTGGGCTGGCTCACAAGGGCTGGCCAGTCACGCACAGAGATGTTCTCGGGCATGTGTTTGGCTGTAATAGGTCCCAAAGCTCCCAGCAAATGGCTTTTCAGAGCTTCAGGTCTCATGACTTATCATCTCTCTTCCCTCTTCCTAGTGGGCCTGGGGGGTTGCTCATGTTTTTTTGGAGCTCCTTCCCAAGACAAGGACCAATGGGAGGATTGCTACTCGTCAGTGGGTAAGGCCATGTCCTTCGGGTCAATGATCACATCCCGGGAGGGGTTATACACTCATGTTCCCCCTCTCATGCCCCAGTGCTAGGAGGGCTCCACCAAGCCCCAGCTAGAGCTTAGCAGGGTGGGGAGCTGGCCCTCTGATGAGTATAGGTGCCAGCTGTCTGGGGGCTGGGATGCAGCTGGAGCCTCTCAGGAGGGCCTCCTGGATGAATTGTGCATTCAGAGTGTGGGCTGCCCTCCTGCCTGGATCAGAGGCTGGCTGGACCCCTCTCATCAACCCTTCACTGCTACCTGCCCTCAGGGGTGAAGCTGGATTCCCCGGGGGCTGGAACCTCATGGTTGGAGGCTAAGAAGACAGTTACCTGAACCCCATTGTTGGCTGTGAGAAGTAGCTCTTGTTGGGACAGAATGTTCCACTTTTTTGGAATTCTCTGCTCTTTCTGGAACCGTCTGACAGACACACAGCTCTCTTTTCCATAGCTCTCAGGAGGGCTCTCTGGTCAGCTGCAGGGGTTCTAGGGGTGGTGGCTGGGGGACCCTGCTGAGTCACACCTGACTTTCCCTGGGGATGACAAGTTGCGTCAGCTTGGGTGGGAACACCTTCAGGAGTCAGAAAGGACAAAGGCCAGTGTTGGCTGAGGGGGGAGCTGGGCTGACCAGAGCCACACCTTGGGTGAGTTAGATGTGACTTCAGTACACTCTTAGTCAGGGGACTGTTCACCCTTAGGCCCCCACTAGGCTGGGTTCTGGCCCAGGCCCCATCCCCTGGAGCCCACTGTTTGGAGTCACAGGGAAGAGTATTCATGTCAGCCCTAGGCTGGCACTTAGGCCTCCGGTTCCATTGGTCTGGGGGTCCGGGAAGGTTTTCTGGAGGAGGAACAGGCCAAACGCAGGTCTGAATAGGGGTGGGAGCATTGTGAGCAAAGTTCAGAAGCTCAAGTAAGTGTGTCCTTCATGAGGCAGCGGCCCTGAGCCGAGACCTAGGAGCCAAAGGGTGGAAGCAGCCCGTGAGGCTGGAGGAGAACAGCAGCCTTGAGTGACAGGTGAGGGAGCTTAGTGAGAAGTGGGGGCCCCTGAGGAATTTTGAGTAGGGGAGGGCCTGCTCAGATGGGAGCTTTAGAAAGACTCCTCTGACTGCAGAGTGGCTGTAGGGGCAGGCCTGGAGGCAGGGGAGTGAGGAGGAAGCCCTGAGGAGTCGGCAGTGGAGCAGAGGTGGGGAGACAGAGGCCGGCCAGTGGGAAGGAGAGCCTAGATGGGGGGGCGTAAAGGTGGGCTGAGTCTGAGAGGCCCTGGTGAAGGAAAGCTCACAGTCCCGAAGTCCTCGTGGGGTCTTAGGGCTCCCCAGTCCTGGGCACGGCATGGGTCCTATAAAGGGGCCTCCTCAGGTCTGGCAGAAGGATAACCTTCAGCAGCTTCTATGGGGACTCAGTGTCCCTGAACCTCTGAGACTCTGCACCCAGTTTCTCATTTTACAAATGGGGAGGCAGAGGTGCAGTGTGTGTACTGGGGTGAGGGCTGGACTGGGCCAGAAGCCACGCCCTTTCTCTGCCATCAGGGTGAAAACACACTTGCTGGGCATCCTCACGGCTCGACCTGGACTAGGTGCGAGGACATTACCGAACATGTGGGGCTAAGGGCAAGGCTCTGGGGCCAGGCAGCACTGGTTTCCGACCTGACTCTGTCCCTAGCGGTTGGGTAAACACAGGAAATGGCTTCATGCTTCTGAGCCCGTTTCCTCATCTGTAAAATGGGTCATAACAGCAGCCACTTCAAGGGGTGGCTGGGGAGAATTACATGTGTCAACACGTGTGGCAGGCTCAGAAGAGCACCGGGAAGTTAATGCCCTCAGTAAGTGCCTGTCAGGCTGCTTGTGTTGCACAACTCCAGGGGGCGCCTTTCACATGACAGTCATAACAGATTTCTTTCATTCTTGTGACAATTTTTTGGTAGGTGGCAGGCAAGGGTCTTGAGAAAAGGGTATTTTTTGAAATTTCACATTAAGTTGCTAAATCGGCCAGGGGCGGGGGTGTTCTAAAGTCATTCACTGTCGAGTGGGGGAGACAGACATGAAAATAGACCATCAAGATGCTCGCTGGTGAGCGGGTGAGCGAAGCCTGTGCGTGTGCTGGGGTTAGCTGAGGAGAGCAGCTCCTCCTTTTCTGGCTGAGGCTGGGGCCTCAGAGTTCTGACTTGACAATCGGGTGTTTCAGAAACCCTGGCCTTGGGAGTGATGGGACGGAGGAGGAGGGGCTCGCTACAAGGCTCTCCTAGGGTCCTGTCTGGGCTTTACTGAGACAGGCAAGGCCATGAGGCGGCAGCTCTCGCTCTGAGAGACTCGCATCCATTTCCTCTGCCTTGGAATGTAAATGCTGAGTTCCTCCCCCTCCACGTTCAACTCCACTGTGGGAAAGGCGGGCACATGCGAAGTAAATATCCAGACCTCTGTGCACCAGTTTCCCTCCGTCTGCAGAGATTCCTGACTAGCTCATAAGTCACCTCCCATATCTGACAACAAGCCTGGCCCGCAGTTCCGGAGGTGGCCCTCCCAGCTGGCCCACCTCCCCTGCTCATCCCCAGGGAAAATCCTGCTTTGAGGCTCTGTCTGTAGAGGGGACACCGTGGCCTGTGCAGAGCCCATGGAGGGGAACTTTGTGAGCCTGATGTGGAGCCTAGAGTCGGCTGCCCTCCCTGCCTCTGCTGCCTGCCATCTAACCAGCAACCCGTGGAGGCCAGACCCTGCCACCCTCAGACTCAGCAGACCTGTGCTGACTTGGGGACGGGGTGGCTTCCCCTTACTGGGAACCAGGGGTCCGGGGTGACTCCTGAAAGGGAGGGGCTTTCCTCCCAGACCTTTCACTGAAGCGCAGGCTGGGGCTAGACTCTGGCGGTACAGACCAGGCTCTGGGAGACAGGGCCCCTCACCCCTGTGCTGGCCTTTGTGGGGGGACTGTGGGACCCTCAATGGCACTGAGCAGGGGAGGGTAGGAGAGGTGAGGGGAGGAGAGATCAAGTGTGAAGGGCCAGAGAAAAGGAGATTGTAGGCCCTGGTGCTTGGTGGTAATTCTGCCTCTACAAACCTCCCCAGGGCCTTTTACCTCAGTGCCTGATGACCCCTGAGGGCGTCTGTCAGGCAGATGAGAGGTGGAAATGCTCTCTGCGCCTGGGCTGCCAGGGCCTTGGAGCTGGGAAGGTGGATTCTGCCAGGGTGGTGGCCGGTCCCCTCCTCCTGAGGCCCAGTCTTCAGTGCTCCAGGGGAGCCCCGGGACCAGGGGAGGAGGAGATGCCAGCCAGCCTCCACATAATTCTTGAGGCCTCTCTGCGACCCAAGCTTGCTCCCACAGAGGGCTAGTGAATTTTTCCTGCTCTGCTGAGTTCCTTCAAAGACATCAGCACACGGTTAATCTTCCTTCTGTTCAGAAATGCAGAGCAATTTGCCCGAATGGGGATTTCTGCATATTTAGACTAATGTCTGTGTTTAAAGCTTATGAGACGGGGAATTGCTGAGAGATGTCCATTAGCAATATACACAGACTGCAATTATTTCTTTATGGTGTGTGGTTTGACTGCAGAATATTTTATTTCAATGGAAGTAGCAGGTCTTGCCTACTGTGTTTTCTTATGTGTCCCCCAAAATCAATAAGAACAGAAGAGAAGTGAAAAGAGGCAAAAAATAAAAGGACTGTGACCTTTTAGGATTCTGGGAGCCCTGAATATGCTGCTCCAGGAACTGCCTTCATCCTCAGAATCTAAATGCATGCACCCAACCGGGGGGAATTCAGTATGTTTAAGAATGTGGATGAAAACTTGCAAACCCTCCCCAGGATGGAGACAAAGCTCTCAATTTATTCACCCAGGATAAGCAGGTGGGGGGTACCCTGTCAGAGACAAGCAGGAAAAGGGAACAAGAGGTGTCCTCAGGGGACCCCACTTCTGACCTCCAGCTCCTGCCCCAACTTCCCACCCCAGAACTGAAGCTGAGACTGAAAGCAGCTTTTGGTCCGAAACAAAATAAGCCTCCAGCCTAGAGGTTCACAGAACAGGCTTTCTGGAATTTGCTTGGATTCTGGTTGAAACTCAAGCTTTCTCCCGGGCGACGGGGTGGAAGAAGCGAGACTGTTTCAGAACCAATGAGCTGACACAGCCCTAGCCTGAAGACCAGGGGAGGTGGAGTCAGTGGGCACCCAGCCTGGGAGAGTGTGGCCAGGAAGCCAGGGGAACTCCTCCCACCGGAAGTCCATCTCCTGCTCACCTCAGCAACACCTCAGGGCCCACCAGCTGCTCCTGGCTTCTCAACCGACTTTCTGTCTTGGTGCTGAAGAGCTTGAGGCAGAGAAAATTCCCCAGCAGATCTCACAGGCAGATGGGAACTCTGTGCACTCTGGAAGAATGCCTCAATTATCAGCTACTGGAAGGAACTCACTGAGCCTAAAGGTAGTCCCCAAAATGCAGAGCTGTCCTCAAGGGCCTTTTGAATACGAAAGGCCAGGGAAGCCAGGTGGAGGAATGCAAATGAATGATATTTGATGTTATGCAACAGATGTGTGCAAAAAGACCATGACATCTTCCACACCTTCTCCTGGAGCTCCAATGGCCCCTAGTCCTTTCCCTGCCTGCCCTCATGTCCCTCAGTCCTCCCAGTTGGTCCTCTGCACAACTGGTGTCTCTGGGCAGCACCATGGGACCACAACTGCCTCCTTCCCACCAGCATGTGCCATCACATGGCCCCCACAAAGCCCGCATTCATCTGCCACCTCGACTTCCCCTCAGTGGGAGGCACATTCTTTTCCAGCCTCAAAATAGTTTCCTGAAGTCAGTGCTGACTTCTCACTGCCTTCTTGCACAGAAATCTTTCCCCAAGAGGTGCTGGGGTCCAGAAGAGGGACAGATGGTCCCTTTCTTTTTATAACACGGCCAGTTTTTTGAAGTGAAGAGCTATAAACACAAGTTTTGCCTTCAGCAGATGTTCTGTGGGCACAACAAATACCACTTTGTGCTCTTTAGCAACTGTGAGCGGCATTTACTGGGAGGAGACTGAAATTGGGCAGAGCATTAGCGCGTATTCAGGGGGCTCTGGGGCCATGATGTGGGGGGTCCCTGTTCAGTCTGCAACCAGACCTTGTGTTCCTACTCAGCCAGTTCCAGGTCTGCACTTCCTGGAAACTGTGTCTGCTCACCTTCTCTGAGCCCAGCGACCACCCAGCACCAGTTCCTCCTGCACACTGGACATTTTTGAAGGACTGGCAGTCTAGCTGTGTTCTTGTGCACCAATCCCAACCAATCCTGAGGATGGGACTGAGGCTGTGGCCTGGGATGGGTACTCTTCAAGAGATCCATGCTTCGGTTTCATCACTTTCTCCCTTGGGCTATTTACCACGGCGCTGTCCAGTCCCCGTGGCTCTACTGGGCCGACGGGGGGACTTTGCCAAGGACAAGAATGGGTGGCCAGACACGACATCTGTTGAGCTCCCAGGGAGCTGAAGGCCGTGTTATGTGTCGGCAGGAAGCCCAGCCAGACCTCTCTCCTGGTGGTCCCTCATCCGTGGGTAACAGAGATGCAAGGTGTCGATAACTGCTTCTAAGTGGGCATGCTGCTCTTTGGTAGATTTCAAGAATTTAATTCATTTAAAAGGTCATAAGCTCAATTAATAGACCCCGTTAGCTTCAAAGACATATCATCTTTGCATGGAATCGGACCCTTTGTGGGATGACTGGCTCCATTGACTTTACTGCACCGGCAGTACTTTGTACAAGGTGCGGGCAGTGTAGCAACAGGAAGAATCTCCAGGGCCGCCTGACTCCCAAGCTCCAGTGGCTTCCGTGGCGGCCAGTGCACTGTCTGCAGCTTCTTCAAAGGGCCCAAAGTCCTGAACGGATTGAGCTGGGGAATTAAGTCAACCCACCCATCCATCATACATCACTTTTGGAGATGAGGCAAGACTCTAAGAATCATTAATTTGTATTGACAAATATCAGACACATGACCTTAGGAGGCATAAAATGGCCATTGTGGCCCATCTTTAGTCGAAACGTGCCTCGTGACAGTACAGGCTGCAACTGGAAGCTTTGAGGTGTGATATGGTGGAGAGGGAATTGGAGGCAGGTGGTTTTGATATTGACTCCCACCCCCTCTCTACCACTTACACCTGGGCAAGCGTCCTACCCAAAGGCCTTGGTTTTCCATCTACTAACCTGCCTCATGGTGCCGCTGCCAGGATTTAGTACAGAGTGAATATATAATGACTGCAAAACATCCACTCTGTGCGCTTCTGGAAGATAAGGCTGCATCCACCAGCACTGACTGCCAGACCCCTGGAATGGTGTCTGGCCCACACCCTTAGGGGCCAGCTTTAGAGTCCAAGTTGGTGTCATTACTGCAAAGACCCAGAGGGAGGCCACCCGTCTCCTTCGCTCTCTGGGATGAATGACATTAAATGAGGAATTCTCGAGTCACTGCCTACACCAAAAACACTCTGCCTAAGAAAGCTGTTGTTTAGTCCGAGAAGGCAATCATTATTCCCATATAGAAAAAAAGACCAAGAACATAGGAATTATTTTTGGATCAATCAGAATTTTTAAGACTTGCCTGTTCATATGGCCAGATGGACCAGGTGCCTTCAGAACCACCATAGGGCATTTCCTGAACTCAGGGGCCTCCCAGGTCCTCAGTAGCAGGTTTCATCTGGGGTTTGAATGGAAAGCAAGGCATCCCAGACATGCTAACTGGGTCACCATTTTGGTTGTGGAAGGTACTCTGGATTAAAGTAGACAAGGGTGGCTGACCGCTTCATGTTCCCAGGAAGGAGTTGGGCTCCTTAAGTGGACCTCAACTTACTGAAATAATACTGAAGGGCAATTTTTTGAAAGCCACAAATTAAATAATGGAAACTAAACCTGCCAGTGTTTATAGAGACCTGGAGGGCAATGCTGTGCTCAGAAGAGCGCTGAACCAGCACTTCCAGAAGTTGCCCCATCCCGCCCGCCCCATAGAGCCTGAGTCAGAGAATTTGTCCTTGTTATCTTGCCCTTTTCTTCCTGGACAACGTCTCCTCCTCAGTCAAGCCACCTACCTCCCAGGGCCATCGATAACCTTGCCCACTGGAGCCAATGACCCGGCCCCCTGTAAGTGCGTGTGTGTGGGGTCCCTCATCTCCTCCCATTCACACCTGTGGAGCTGGTGTCCATGAGCACAGTGCCCCTGTGGGATGTGCTGCTCTAATCACAGTGGCTTGGCACCATGCACCCCATGGGCAGGGCCTGGAGAGGCAGCCTTGCACACGCTGGGTCTAGTCTCTGGTTTCTGTCTGTGGGACAGAGAAGGCTTCCAGGACAAAGAACTCCTAGCAGCGGATCAAATAATTATATAGGTTACCTAGGCGGTGGGAGTGGTTTCACAGGGGATTTTCCCCAAGTCAGTTTCTTGGGGTAATATGATATTTAGTGACACCTCTGAACCTCAATTTCCTCACCTGTAAAGTGAGGTGGGAGTTTTTAAATAACCTGAAGGTAATATGCCCTGCTGACATTCACTCTAGTGGGGGCTGTGGGGTTGGGAGGATGGAAGGGAGGGGAATGGATTGTTGCTGAGGAGTAAATTCTCACTGATAGGTGTGTGTGTGTGTGAGTTGCTTAGGAAAGCCCAGTTTGGGGGTGGGGAGGGGTAGGCTGGGTGGAAACATCTAACCCCTAGACTTCAAGAGGACATAATTTTTAAGAACTCAGTGGAAGGGTAAACTTGCTGCCATGGCTGAGACTATAGGGGCCACAGGTGCAGAAATGAAGGGAGGCTTTCTGGAAAGGAGTGACCAATAATCTTGAGGCTGAGGAGAAAGAGCGGGGAGGAGCCCCCAGAGAAACCAGTGTAGTGGATTGTAGGACTTCCGAGGGTTTTTTTTTTCCTTTTCTCAGTTTGGGAGTTTGTGGGTGTGTTTTACAAAATAAGTCATGATCATTATAGAAAAGTAAGAACATCTACAGTGTGATGCTCAAGACCAAGGAGGTGACAGTTCCCTCTTCCCTGGGCTGCCCAGCCTGTCTCACCTGGTGTCACTTTAAAAGGCACTTTGACAGCCTGGAGCATGACCAGGAAGGACACCAGTGTGGTTAAAGAACTCTTCACAGGATGAGCACCTGAGGTCACTGGAGATGTTTAGTTTGTAGAAGAGGAAATTCTGCCATCTTCAAACATGTGAAGAGCTGTCATGTAGAACAGAGACCAGGTCTGCTCCTGATGGCCCCCAAGGGCAGCCCCGTGGGAGTTACGGAAGACCGTGCTCCACCACTTCATAGGACACCATCTAGCGATTGGTAGCCCCTGCTTAGTCCCCAGCAGTGGGGGGCAGATTCCTGCTTCTGCTAGGTGACTTCTGGGATCCCTCCAGGCAGGAAGGGTCTCTGGAAACAAAAAATTAACCCCAAATGTGGAGGATTCTAATAATGGAAAATAGAGCCAGTGCTTAGCTAATAGGTATAACAGAGTGAGCAGCTTATAGGTGAACTGTGGTAAAAATCGTAATGGTGCATGTATGAAAAGGTTCAAATAGCTATAAACCATGAAAATATCCAGTTAAGTCGTACGTTATAACTACATAGTAACTGTGCATGTGGTAAGGCCCTACCCTTTCCATTTGCCAATCAGACTGACATGTAGCCTGCAATGTACAATAAACTGTGTCCCCCCTCCGGTTCCTGTGTCGAAGCCCTACCCTCCAAAATGACTTCATTTGAGATAGGGCTTTAAGGGGTTATTAAAGGTACATGAGGTCACAGGGAGGGACTCTAGTCCAGTAGGACTGTATCCACATAGGAAGAGGAAGAGACTAGGGGTGTGTACCAGTGAAAGGCCATGAAGACAGTGAGAGGTGGCCTCCTGCAAGCCGAGGGCAGAGGCCTCACCGGAATCCTGCCCACACCCTCGTCTGGACTTCCAGCCTTCAGAAGTGTGGGGAATAAATTCCTGTTGTTTAAGCCCCCCAGTCTGTGGCATTCTGTCATGACAGCCCCAGCAGACTCATACATTGCCCACTGATCCCACAGAAGGTGGTGAAAAACTGGGATGTGTCCTGGGAGACGTGGAGCTGGGACAACACTGGGAGGTCACTTGGAAGACAGGAGGAAAAGACAGTGAGAAGCCAGTGGGCAAAACCAGACAGTTGACAATGTACTGCATGGCCGTTCAAAGGCTGCTGGGAGAGCTAGAAGGTAAAGAGCATGTTCTTGGTGATGTGCTGATAAATGCCTGGGCTTCCCTCTAAGACATATTTCTTTTTAAAGAAAAGAGTTATGCTAAGAAATCAGGCCATGACAACTGTTTCAATAGAGAGCGCCCTTCCGGCCATTTTTTTCTTCAAGCAATTTACACAATGTTTTGTGTTCCTAAAACACTATGCGTGCATTGTTTTTACCTTTTATGTTTCTAGAATCGTGAGTATGCTCCTGAATGGAATGTAATTTCAATCGAATAAGTTCTCATTAAGTCAGTGTCGTGCCAGGTTTTCTCCAGTTTTGTTTCATTGTTTGAGGTTATCTCCCTATCACATGGGGACAGAGTATGCCACCCCTTTGTCCAGCTCTCCCCTTCTCAAAATTCATTCCCAGTCTCAGAAACTAAAACACCCTAGGGGGCAGCCTGACCGGATATGCACTTCTTAGCAAAGACAGCATTTGGCGTATGTCTGAGTAGTGATTAGGCAACAGGGGATTCACCACTAACTCTGTGCACTGTCACACCCAGTCAGAGGTTAATGGCCCTCGAGGTTTTCCTACCCAGATCAAAGCCCCTGAAGACCAAGGAGGTCTTCAACTTGCGATACCAGAATGGCCTTGGGGACTGAAAAACTGGACTCCATCCTAAGATCTGGGTCCTTACCCGGCCGTGACTCACTGGGAAGGCAAAGGCGGGAAGCTGGAGGCAAGTCCAGGCTTCCTGAACTTTGTGTGCCAAGGGGTCAGGGATTGGACTTCTTGGGCCCTCAAGTGTAAATTACTAGCTGAGCCTGTCTCAGATCAGGACGGGTCCCATGAGCTATTTGAGAAGCAGGGTGTGCGTGTGACTCTAGCATAGATGAATCTATTGAGAAATCATAATTCTGTGATGCTGGCACTTTATCTTAAGCATTCTTCTCTAAGATCTGGCACTACATAGAACTACTTCTCTTCTGCTCCCGTCCCGTCCGTCATTTGACTGCTTTTAGAAGCCCTGTCCACGTGGACCTCTCTTCTCCAGCACCTGCATCGCTTATTGCAGGCATTCCCTGGTCTCCCCAAGTAGACTGCAGGCTCCTTCAGGGAGACCTTCCCAGCACCTGGCATGGTGTCTGGAACACTGAAAGTGTCACCAGAGGGCCTCACGTCCAGTAGGAGCCGAGACTTTTATGGGGAGCACAAGCATGGGGTCTGCAAACAGTAGGTGCCTAATACTACACACATTAGTGCTCAGTAAATGTCTGGAGGTGCAGCAGGGAAGGAGGTGACATGACTCAGGCCCCTGAGTGGCCTCTGAGTGTCAGGGATCTAGAACCTAGTGGTCATCTCTGCTGGCGTCTGTGCAGGCCACCACTCCTGTGAGAAGACAGGGCTTGGGACCAGGGCGCTGGCTTCCTGTGGGTCAGTGCCATTTCCTGAAGCCTCTGGAAAGGCAATGTTCCTTCTCTTTGCTCCTGTCTGAAGAGCCCTCTCATTCCTGTCGGGGTCTTGACTCCTCTGGCCCTGCCTGAGAGACAATTACGGCCAGAGCAGGATTTCTGACCGCGAAGATGCTCAGCAGAGATTTGGAGCTGAAAGCCCATAAGCTTCTCTCAGCTCTGTGTACTTAGCTCAGAGAGGAGAGAGTGCAGGGTGTCTCACTCTAACTGCATCCTGTTGAGCAGTAGGTCCCTGAGAGGGGTGTGCACAGGCTGGGGTACATCCTCACCTGCTCTGCGGATGACACCTTCTCTGGTGGTCTGGCCGCCTTTGCTGCATCTTTCTGCTTGCCTGGTTCACTCATCCTTAAACGATCTGTTAACATAACCGTGAAGCCCTGGACACCCTCCAATTAATGATTAACAAACCCCTTGAGGACAGAGACTTATGGAGGGGAGGAGGGCTTTCTGAGGCAGTGTCCAGGTGAGGAGGAGAGACTTCATGTAGACAGCATTTCAGATTCCATAGGCTAAGACACACACTGCTCGGGCCAGGGTGTGTGCTGGGGCTGGGGCAGGAAAGGGAGGTGAGGGTAACAACGGGCCTGTGGCTTTGGTTCCGAATCTGTGTAGAGGGTTTTACCAGTCAGATTATGGATGACATTGCTTTAGAAACAGTGGCTATCCTGAGCCAAAGGTGCTCCGGACAGTGTTTCTTCTCCAGCGTTCCTTAGAATTTGCTGCAGCAGCAGCGTAACAGCAGCTAATGTGCTGAGCTTGCTGTGTGCCAGGCACTGTGTTAGACTTTACATACATTATTAAATCCTTAAAGCATGTCTACTATATAACAGGCTTAGAGACACCAGTTTTCTAGTGCAAGTTCATTGGGTTAGTGGGGAGCAAAATTTGAATCCTACCCAACCAGTCTGGTGCAGCATCTGGGCTCCTGGCCATCCTCCGAGTTGCCAGCCACATGCTCCTCACCAGACCCTCTGCCTGCAGTGTCGGTTGGATGGTCTGCAGGCGCGCCACGATTCTGTTTGCCCGTCTGTTGATCGGGCCATGGGGGAGCACCCCTGCACTGCCCTTGGCACCCTGCTGACCCGCACAGGATGCTCAGAGCCCCTGAGGATCAATAGGAGGTGCCCTCCCAAGACGAAGAGCTTCTGGAGTTATGGGGCAGGTCTCAGTAACAGCCTGGTCCTCCAGTTACTATGGTGACAGGGCGGTGGGAGGAGGCCATTTCCTTCTGGTCAAAGTGTACCCCTGGGGAACTAGCTCCTTGGAACACCATGACGTTGGCGCGATCTCCCAAGACTTTGGGAGGCAAACCAGCCCTTGGCTTTGTCACGTCACCCTGGTCCTCTAAAAGACCATAGACTCTGAAAGATGGCCCCGGTACTGCTAGCGAACATCATAACCGCCAGCACTTGTATAGCGGTTTGGACGTTCTAGGCACTGCTCTGAGGGCTTTAGGTAATGTAACTCACAACAACTGTAAGAAGTAGCTTCTATTGTTATCCCCTTTATAGATAAGGAAACTGAGGCAGAGTTTCAGACCCCATAGGCTCTGGGGCATGTATTTTGGTGGAGGAATTTGGGTACATGAGGAACTTGGAAACAGACCTTTCTCCATTCCCAGAAGGACGGACAGGTATGGGGAGGGTGACGGGCTTCAGAGTGAAGTCTCACCCTGGCACTTCCCTATATGCTCAGGCCTCAAGTACCAACCTGCCCTCGCCACGGAAAGGGAAGAGGCAGTGAAAGGAAAGTCACCGAACCTGGGTGGGTAATTACCAGGGCTGTGCGCAGTGCCTTCATTCATCTGATGCCTCCTGCGCATCTCCCAGTGCCCGTCCAGGACGCCAGGGGGTGCCATGGGAATGGGATGGAGTCCCTGCCCCACCCAGGGGTTCCAAGTGCAGTTGGTGGAACCGCACAGGAGCACACAAACTGTATTGCAAGCACTCGGCTAAGACACACACACACTGGGACTCCAAGGGGCTGCACGGCAGCCTGTGAGGGGAATGGCAGGTGATGAAGGCGGAGGCAGGCGGGGCCAGACCCTGAGGCAGCATGTGAGGGGTTGAGCACAGTCCTGAAAGTAGCAGGGGCTTTTGGAGGCATTTCACAGGGAGTGACAGGACCTGACTTGCCTCCTGGCTGCATTCCGGACTGGAGGGGATGCCTGTGGGCCTGGAGGCTATCGATGTAGGCCAGAGGTGATGGTGGCCTGGAGGGGGAGTGGTGGTGGGGACACAGGGAGGAGAGATCCAGAGGAGGAATCAAAGGAGTTTTCAGACTCAGGGCATAAGGGGAATAAGGGTGGGTCAAGGACAACTCAGGCTTTAACTCTGAACTCCTTGGGTGGGTTCATGATATCATTTCTGAGATAGAGACAGGAAAAGTGGGTCTGTGGGAAGATGATTTCAGTTTGGACAGTTTGTGCCTCTGGGCCAACCAGGTGTGGGCAAACAGCTTTATCATGTATTGCCAGCTTCTTACAGAATACTGAGGTTGCAGAGGGAGTAGTGTGCTCTGACATGTCAGTGGGGATTGATGAGATCTGTGCTGGGTTCCACAGCCTGGAAGAATGGCCCAGAATACCCCTACCAGGAAGGTGGTGCATGCCACTCCATTTAGGTGCATGACCACGATCTCATTCAACCATCCTCTACATCAGATGAAGGTGGTATTGTCACCCCATTTTAAAGACGAGGAAAGGGAGGCTCTGAGAGGTTAGGAGACTTGCTCCAGTCACATAGCTGCTCATCATGCCTCAGAGTATCTTGACCAGATCCTGTGTTTGCCATTTGTGGACACTGGGCAGCTGCTCTCCAAGCAGAAGGCAGTATGAAGACAGAGCTCTACACAGTGGAGATCCAGGGGCAAGAATGGGAAGGGAAGAGATCTGGAACCATGGAAAGGGGCTGCACATGCCCCATGGCATGGCTCCTGGCCCTAGAGATCCTCACGCATCCTCACTCCAGGCCCATGAAACCTGAAGGCAGAAGAGACAAGCTTCCCCATTTCCAGTCAACGTGGACTTTGCTTTCTGATTCAGAAGCAAGTGGGAGCAGTGCAGCCTGGCTTCGACATGCAGGGGAAAATGCAATGACCTTTCCGCAGCTCACCACTGGGCCTGGGGTCTAGGGCTTTACAAAAAAGGTCTCTGGCCACCCTCTTAGCCACCAAACATCCTTTGTGAAAGGAGGTAGGGGATAGAAAGAATGGCATCGGTAGCCTGTACCTCTGCTGTGATACACACCGGCCGGGCTCACGTTATGCCCGTACAGTGAGTGACATTACACTTTGAGGTCTCACAAGACCTGACATACCTCTGCCCATGGATTAGTTCAGGGTTTCTAATCCAACAAGGCAAACAGCTCAGGTATTTTATAACAGGATTCAAATGGAACAAATTCTTTTTTCCTCCCTTATCACTTTGCACACATGAAATCTATTATAATTAGATTTCAATATATAATCTTTAAAAAGAGAAAAGAAATCTTACGGATTGCTCCCACTCCCAATTGTTCTTAGAGAAAGAAAGATTTATCTTGTAAGTTTCTTAAGAAAATCTATATGTGCTCAATGCATTTAAATAACACTCATTAAGTGAACTGCATGCAAACCAGCCTCTCTAGTCACAGATGAGAGACAATAGCTTGACCCACTGCAAATCAGAAAGCATTTCCACACCACCTTTATTTTTCAATTGGTTAAGTTTTAAATTAAAGTCCCAATGCCATTTTTGGGAAGGCAGACTAACATAGCCCCAACTGAAATTTCAGCTCAGTCAATTGGAAGATAATTGCAAGAAACAAAATGTGAAATTTTAAATCAGGGCACTAATGAAGTCTAAAAATATCGGTGGCCCATCCCTCTGGCTGGCAAGACCTGTTCTTCATGGAGGGGCTTTCTCCATAATTACCCAACCCCGTGAGAGGCCAGGTTGTCACGTCAAACAATAATAGGAAAAAATCTCGGAACTTTAATGAGCTAGATCTCAGGGAGTTCTATGGCGAATCTTATTATAATGCTGCGCAAGCTTTCAAACAGAGAACAGGAGAAAAGGGAAGTTCTTTTTTTTTTTAGAGTGGAGCTCTGACTCGTGTTTCCCACTCAGAGCTAGCTGTCTGTCATTTACGAGTGTGAAATCAATTGGGCTTTGGAGATGTAAGATCCCTAGGGGCAAAATTCAAAGTGACCCAAATCCAAACCCACGTGGTCTTGTCAGGAATATGATTTTCACATGGCAAGTTTCAAAGATTTGGTTTCAAAATTCGGATTTCTTATTTTTAAAAAATGCTGTTGTTTGACATTAGATCTGACAGACAAATTATAGCTTTAGCAATAAAGGTTTTTTTTAAGATTAGAAATGAAAGGAGAAATTACTTAAAAGAAAAAAAAAAACAAAAACCCAGCCAGGCTTGCGTTTGAAGGCATTTGTATGTACATGCTTCATTGTCTTTCTTCACCACAAATATAAGGGAGTAGATCAGCTGATGAGGGCCGTGAATAGAGAAGCGAGTTAAATGAGATTTCTGGGGGAACAGCCAGCTTGTGGAAAACTTTGGAAATCAGCATGATGGACAGGTCACTGGTTGTCACTAACTGGATCTGGGGAGAACTCACTGGCTCAGTAGAAAGTGGGAACGTGGACGCTTTCTGGGTCCACTCCATCCCCAGCCCTCCCTCACCTAACGCTGAGTCTACCCTACAGGGGCTGGAAGAGGGAGCCCCATTATAGGCCTTCTCTCTTCTACCCTTCTGTCCGCAGGCTTGGGCCCACCACAGAGGACGGTCCATGCCCTCTAGCCCCACAAAGATACTACCGGTACAGCTCTACAATGGCCTGGTGGCCCAGTGTGCACAGGGGCCAGCAGGGGCCCATCTCTCCCACCTTTATCTTCCTGACCGTATTGGTTCAGGTGCCTGACAATGATGAGAGGCACCTATGCCTGAAAGCTTTGGGGAGGCACACCCCAGTTCTGTGCTAAGCAACAAACCAGGGACTCTAGTCACATCTGGGCTAGTTACCAGGTACCTTTTTGCAAAGAACAAGTCTTTTTCCTACACGTGTGTTTGAAACTTGGCAAGTCAGCAAGACCTTTCATCAGCCCCAGGAGGCCCCCTGGGGTGGGGGTCTTGCCCCTCATGGGAAGCCAACCCAGTGCCTCAGGCTTTGGCATTGTCTTGGGAGCAGCCAAGACCCTCCCTGTCCAGTATGTCAGAGTTGGCAGCATATGAACTGGGGGTAAGTTTTATTTTTAAAGGAAGAGAGTGCTTAACCAAAGCAATTCAAACAAAAAATCAGTTCAGTCAGTTTTTTAAAAAAAGATCTTAAACAAAGAGTTTACCAGAATTTAGATGTAATTTTCTATAATTTTGTCATTTAAAACTAGTGCTGATTTCCAAAACAAAGGCAGTCGGGGTGCAATCAGATTGGGAATTAAACCCATTGGAGATCTAGACATGGCTTTGTGGTTGGGATGCTTGACAAGGTCTGAAAATTGCTCAGAAGGATGAAGATAGAGACTCATGGGAGCAGGCAGGAAAGAATGGCTAGTTGGAGTCATTGCTTTGCTTAGAGGCAGGGCCCCCGGGATGCCATCCCAAAGGCTGTAACTGGGGATGCTGAGAAGTCGTGCCCAGAGGTCCACACTTCTTAGGACCATTTACTCTCCCCTTTCAAAGGAGGCCTGGAGACCCCAGCAGAGCAGACCACCCAGTGTGTCCCCTCCTTCCTGCACCTGGGTGCAGACCTGGCTGCCGTCCCTGTGCACCCAGCAGGACCAGGGGCCTGGCTGTCTGGAGCTCTAAGGGATGGTAAGTCGGGGCAGATGAACCCCACCAGATCATGTCTGTGCCCCCTATCCTCTGCCCCCTTCCGCATTCCAGCTGGACAGATCCCTCAGACAGACTAGGAGTGAAACCTGTTTGCTGATGCCCTTTGCTCCAACCTCAGGCAGCGGCTCCTCCCTCAGGCTCTGTTCTCAAGGATCTGTCTTGAAAACTGCCTTGGGGCTAGAGAAAGGGGTTAACTGGAGGTCGAGGCGAGACGTGTTGTTTCCCGGAGCCACACAGAGCCACTCTTGGGTCCTCAAACAAAATATTCAGCCAGCTTAGGTGGTCTGGGAGTATCTCATAGGCACACCTAAACCCGGGGGGCCACTCTCATCCAATAACATGAGGGAAGGTGCTTTTTTTGGGGAGAGACCCGGCTCATATTCCAACTGTCCTGATGGGTGGAAAATGGAGAAGGCCCCCTGAAGGACTGTTCCATGGAGCGCTAAGAAGAGGAAATGGTTCTTGCTCATTCTGTACTTGGCCTGGCCTTGGGGTCAGTGGTGAGAATAGCTTGGACTGGAGGTGGAAGGACCCTGGACTGGTAGACTCTGCCCTCCCCTCCTCTTCTCGCTGACTCACATTTCCTCGCCGCGCCCCTCCGCTCTGCCTCTGTCTGAGGCCTGGCTGTCTGGGGCAGGGGAAGCCCCACTGAGGCCTCCAGGTCGGGGGAGGCCAGTGAGGAGCTGTCGGAGAGCACAGGCCCTCAGGAACCACACTCCTGTCTGTGCTGTGTTGTAGTGATCGACGGGGGCAGGGCACAGGCGTGGGCACACAGGGAGTGGGTGGCAGCAGGACTTACCTTTGGGGTGCCCGGGGTCGGTGAACCCATACTTCCCCACGCCAATGGTCCGTAGCATCTGCAGCCCCTGGGCTGAGTCGGTCGTGGGGGGCCCATTGGTGGTGGGGGCATTGCCGGGGAGGGCGGCAGACGGCTGGGCTGGCGGTGGTGGAGGCAGCAGGGGCCCTGCCATGTGGCCGTTGCCCACGGCAGTGGGTCCTGGGCGGGCCACCTGCCCCACTCCGGGCAGCGTGGACACGGCCAGGGGTTGCGGGCTGGCATACAGGGCCTGGGCAGGCATGTTGACCACCACGCTGCTCAGTGGCTGTGAGGGCGGCTGTGGGAGCGAGTAGTGGCCGGGCATCAGCGGGAGCTGGGGCCCCACGTGAGGAGGCAGTGAGGGGGTCACCCCAATGACCGGGGCCTGGACGTTCACAGCAGGGCTGAAGGCGGGAGGCTGGGCCACTCCATAGGAGTGTGCGATCAGGGTGGGCTGGCTTCCGGCGGCCACCGTGGTCACCCATGGCCCTGTGCCTGCAAGGGAGATGGAAGACATGTCATCTGCCGGCTGTACATTCACTCGGCAAGCACCGACTGCCTCAGGCCCTGGGCTGGGCGCCGAGGTCACCGAGGGGACACTCAGATCAGGACCCTGTGATTATGGCAGCACAGGGCAAGGGCTGCGGGTATGAGCAGATGGCTGTGGGGGCTCAGAGGAGGAAGTATGATCTGCCCGGGAGAACCAGAGAGGCAACAAAGCGAAGAGAAAGAGCAGTGACCTTCGAAGTGATCTGGGTGCAAATGTGTGCTCTGCTACTTACTAGCTAAGAGCCTAGGCAAGTTGCTTATTTTCTCTGAGCCTCGTCCTTCCCGTCTGTTAGATGGACCTAGCAACACTTACCTCATAGGTCTCTGGGGAGGAATTAAATGAAGAAAATGTATTTGAAAAACAAATAGACAACCAACCAACCAAACAAACGTAGCAGAGGGTCTGGCATGTGCATCAAATGCTCCATAAATGTTGGTATTTTTTTCTGGAGAATAGCTGTCTGAGGGAGCTGGGAAGAAAGGTGGCTTGTGAAGATAGTAGGTGTTTGCTGGGCAGGGTGAGAGCACCAGAGCCAAGCAAGGGCCGGAGGAGCAGAAGGGAGAGCAGGGGTGGTGGGAGTGTGGGAAGGGGCTGCTCTGCTCAGCCTTGGTTGGGGACCTGCCTTTGTGCTAAGCAGCCTCTGCAGGGCGGGCCCTGGGGAAAGCAAGGGACGTCCATTTTGGCTCTTAAGGAAATGTTGGCTGAACAAAGGTATCCAGACAAACCTCCTGAGACCTAATACAAGGTCCAAGACCAGCTGTGAAGAGGTCAGGCAGAGCAGGGCCCAGGGTCCGCTGAGCTGAGCTGACATTGGGGTGACCTGAGCAGGCTGGTGAGTGAAGCCAGAAGGTACTGTGTCAGGCAAGGCCACTGGGTCGCCTCTGAGCTAGTGAGCCCGGGTCTAGGTCTCCATCACCCAAGTGCCGTTTTGGCTTCCGTGACGTCTCTGGGTGGTAGTGTGAACCGCGGGAGGGAAGACTGAGTAAGAGAGTGGGGGCCATGGACCACTCAGGACCCAGCCCCAGAGGCTGGACCTCTCTCACAGAGATGAGATGGCAAGGCAGGGCAGGAACTGCGATGGTGGGGCAACCATCCAACCCCCAGTGGGCGCTGTCCCTGAGCAGTTGTTCAAAGGGAGAGCCAGTCAGCATGGCGGTGGACTGCCGTGCCTGGAGTCGGACAGACAACACTGCAGTCCTGGCTCTGCCCCTCGCTTGCTGAGTGGCCTTAGGCACAAGCTTCCCCTAATCAGTTTGCTCATCAGCAGTGGGACAGTAACGCTGCCACTTCACAGGGTTGCTGTGAGCATCAAGATGACACCCAGAACGAGGCACATAATAAAATGCAACAAACAGCTCTGGCTTTGATAACAAGAGAGGTTGGAGAAAACAAGAGGCTGATGAATGTTGGTGAAGCAGCGCCAGCAAGGACGGGCTGCTAAGAGGTATTGTCCCCAAGCCTGAAGAAGAGGAGGTGGTATCGATGCAGATCAGTTTGGCGTCTTAAGGACAAGGTATGTTATTCTAAGCTCAGTTCTCTCCAGGATTAGCCAGGGAGCCTGGAAAAAATGCATCAGAGCACAGCTGGCAAGATCTCAGATAACTTTGTAGTGAAGATACAGAAGTGCTGTGCCATGGAGGTGATTGATTAACGAGCTGTGAATGGCCCAGAGGATGCTGGAGACCTAAAGGGGGCGCTCTGTGTGCACCAAGCCCTGCTCACCATTTTTGCCCATGATCTGGATGATGACATGGAAGATATCATAACCAAAATTGCAGGTGTCATAATGCTGGAGGGTTAGGCACAGGTCAGCAATAAAAGTTGGACTCTAAGCTAAGAGTCATATGGAAAGATATTGACAAGTCTTGCCCTTGGGTCCCCACACGCGACTGCCTAAGCCAGACCGTGAGGGGACGAAAGGGGTCAGAGCAGGCACCGCGAGTCTTCGGGTCTTACTGCTGAGACAGCATGTGATGTGGCTCCTGTCAAGCGAGAAGGCATCTAAGGCTTCAGTGATCCAAGCAAAGGAGGTGCTGGTTAGACCACACGCAGAATCTTTGTGCTGGATTCTGGGCCCTGAGGGATGTGGAGAGAGGAACAATTCCTTGGAAGGTAAAGGGCCTGGAAGCCACCCACAGGCTCTGGGGCATGGCTGAAGGACTTGAGGTGTTTATCCTGTCAAGACTTGGAGGTGGAGGAGTGGGGTCTCCAGCGATCTGTAGGACTGTGGTGTGGAGGGCCAGGCAGATGTGTTCTGTGTATCCTGGGAGGTCTGGGGTCAATGGGCGATAACAGGGAAGGCTTTTGTTATGGTCAGACCTATCCAAAAAAGGCCTGGGAGCTGAAGGAGGTGGCGAGCCCCCCGTCTTGGGCAGAGGGAGCATTCTGGTCCTCACTGAGGTTTGGGAATGACCATTCAAAATAACATGAAGCAGACACAGATGCACTCTTATGCTATCAGGGTTGCTCCCTGCCCTCCCCAAAGCTTTCTTGAGTAGCACAGAAAGGGGTAGAGACACAGTTATTGCCCAGGGAATTACACAAGGTGGCCCCCCCACCCCCCGCGCCCCCAGCCTGGGGTCCTGGCTATTGCAGGCCCGTGGGGCAGGACTCCCCGAGGAGCTGGAGCACCCAGGAGGCCTCCCATCCCTCCCAGCCCTGGGCGCAGGTGTCTCTGGCTGCCCGAGAAGCACACACCTGGATTGTCGCTCTCCCTCATCTGTTTGGAGGGCGGCCCGTCAGTGTCCCAGGGCGTGGACTGATTGACGGGCGTCTGCCCCCACCGGATGCTGGTCGTGAGTCCCTGGGACTGATTGTCCGCTTTGGAGATGCCAGGGGCCTGGGGAGAAGCAGAGCAGGAGCGTGAGCACAGCCTGGTGAGGGTCGCTGCCCTGGTGCCCATCCCCCAAGCAGTCCCCTGCTGCCCGAGGCAGAGGCCTGGCCCCCACCCGGTCCACTGGGAGATCACAGGGCATTCCGGGGCAGCAGGAGCAGCTGTGGCCTCAGCTAAGCTCCCATCCCCTGGTGCCACCCCGGCCACCCCCTGCAGCCACTCACTCCATCTGCGCCAACACAAAAGAAAAGTATTCTGTGCCGCGAGATGTTCGTTAGTGACCCACAACAACAGTCATGGTCATGGGCCGAGCACCAGCTGTGTTCTCAGCGCAGGCTCAGTGCCACCAGGTGTCCAGCCCTTTGACACGCGAGGGGATAGTTCTTCAAAGTGCCACCATTGGACCCCATCCTGACCCCACACCAGCCTCAGGTCCCAAATGTCCCACTCCACGGAGGAGGTGTTGGGAGGGTGGGGACCACGGCTTGTGGAGGGCAGCTCAGGGCAGGGGGCACCTTCACCAGGACCCTCAGTTCCTCGATGCAGGAAGGAGGCAGGCCCTCTGCTGCAGGATCTCACGCTTTAATTTGGGTATTTAGATAAATGAGAAAGAAAACCTCAGGAAGGAAACAGTAGCACGGCACTGGCCTCCCTGAGCCTTATGATGGAATATCATATAGTCATTAAAGATCGCGCTAATACTCTTAATGAGATGGCCACGTGCTTAGACTATAATGTTAAATGAGAAAAGCAGAACATAAACAACACAAATATAACCTCACCATATAAAGCAGTATGTACGGGAGGGAAAGAACGTTAGCAGGGATGTTATTCTTGGGTGAGAATCAGAGGATTACAGCTAACTTTTATTTTCTTGTCTACACTTTTCTGTATTTGCCAAATTTTCTACTATGGCCATTACCATTATTTATAATAAGCGGAAAAAAAAAATCCCCAAAACATGTTGGAGAGTCCCGGACTGGGATAACTGGGATGTGAGGGAGGGTGGGTCTCAGCATTAGGGAAGTTTTCGAAGCTCCCAGGAGTGCATCTGGAGCCCTGCCAGGTTTGGGGTGAAGGGCGAGGTGGGGTGGCGGCAGATGACCGCCCACCGGGGACAGTCACAGAAAGTCAACAGAGCCTCAGGGGGTACCTGCAGGCCTCCCTCAGGTGAGGGCCACGCTCCTGGTGACTTCCGATGGAAGCTTCTGATGGTCAGGCCCTGTACCAGGCCTCGCTGACCAGTGGGACTGTCCTGGTCCCACACCAGGCTCTGGGGGAAGGTAGTGCATAGGGAGGGTGGACAGCACCTACTGGGGTTCTGATGCATAACGCAGTTGACAAACAG
Source organism: Smutsia gigantea (assembly GCA_032199065.1). Classification (NCBI taxonomy): domain Eukaryota; kingdom Metazoa; phylum Chordata; class Mammalia; order Pholidota; family Manidae; genus Smutsia; species Smutsia gigantea. Next base: position 80,148 of record JAVSCE010008249.1, on the reverse strand, counting down.
CGCTTGCATTTGGGCCTGCTGGGAGGAGCGGGAGCTGCATTCCATTAGGACCACAGGCTGTGCTGAGCTAATTGCATTAGGCTGCACTTTATCTCTGGCGTGCATTTCAGATGCCTCGCTTCTGTGCACAGAGCAGGAAACAAAGGAAAAGAGTGAATCTCCTGAGGAAAGAACAATTCACTGGACAAGCTTCCTTATCAGAGGCCCCTGCCCCATTTCTGTTTGTGGGGCAGATGGGAACTGGGGGTGGGTGAGGGAGGCTGGAACTTAGCCACACTCACCAGTAGTCTTAGGGGCTTCTGGAACAGCAGTGGGGCTGTACAGTGCTCTCTAAATAGCTTCCCAGTGTGCTCTGTCTGCAGCCCCCTCTGCATTCTCAGGTTCTCCAGGGTGCTAGGGGGCTCAGAGGTGTGGAGGTTGCAACCCCCCCACTCAGAGACTCCGAGGAGCAAGGGGCCTGGATCATGTCCATTCAGGGCCCTGTCTGGGTGTGACGTTTGGGTGAGGCCCCAGCTTCCTCACCAGCACCTCCTCCACTGACGGCAAGAAACCCCTCCTCTGGCAGGGGGCGCTGCAGCCCCTCTGATTCTGGGCGCCTCCCGAGCCTGGCAGGTTTGGTTTCCAGGGTCCTCCTACCACCGCCATTCTCCCCTGCTGAGTCAGCCTTGGTGTCCCAGCCTGGTACTCTGACGGGGTGGAAAAGGCTCTGGAAAGTCAGAGGCCCGGCCCTGGCCCTTTCAGCAGCCATTGCTACCGTAGAGGGGGTTGCGGTCTCCTCCCGAACAGTGGGTAACTAGATTCTGAACTCTCAGACTTCCAGAGTTCCAGTGTTTGCACTAAAATTGGTGGAGTCATTGAACTTGAAAAACGGCACTTTCTCAAGGGCTCAGGCCCTTGGTTCCAAAACACTTCTGCCAGCTCGCTCCCTGCGCATGTGCTGGTTAAGCTGGTTTGTTGAGTAAACAAGCCCTGGCCCCTGCTCTGTGCCAGGTCCTGCCCAGGGCCCTGGGGCCAGGGTGACTGAGGCTCAGCCCTGCGCACTCAGCTACCACACTGGCCTCCAGAAGGAAGCTGGGAATGTGCAGGGGCGGGCTGAGCAGCGGGGGCGACTGGGTGCGGCTGCAGCCCTCCTGCTGTTTGGCTGTGTCCATGAATATTACAAGCAAATTCTTCCGTACAAGAAACTGGTTCTGCTGTAAGAGGGGAACAGAGTCTTTTTTCTTTTTCTTTAGGAAAGACAAATAAGGCCACTCTTATTCTATGCAGCACTAGCAACTTCTGAAGCTATGAGCTTCTTGCAGTTCAGGATTTTTTATTAATTTTATTAAGATAATGAAACGAACATTCTTCCTCCACTCCCTCCAGAAAAAAACATGCCCACTTTGCTGAGGTACCTGGGTGCCCAGGTGAGTGGGGACGGCTGCTGCTGGTGGTGTGAGTCAGCGCCCCCTGACCAGAGCCCCTCCTCCTGCAAAGGGCTCCGGGCCCAGAGGAAACGTGATCTTTAGAGGCTTCTGGGGGGCAGATAGATTGCGTTTGGGTTCGTGGCTCCGGTTCTGACCTCAGCTCCTGCTAAACCTTTCTCCTTTGGTCCAGAGAGCCCAAAAGTCTGCAACTTTGCCAAAGGCTTGCCAGGCTGCCCCAGCCTGAATGCCAGGCCTCTCCCAGCTGAGTTCCACGTGTTGCCAGGGGTCTGCCGGCACTAGAATGCCAGGCACCAACCAGGAGCACAGCGCAGGCAGGGGAGGAAGGCAGGGCTGAGGGAGCCTCCTCCGGCCCCCTCCCACGGCCATCATCCGCACGTCAGTGAAGCCCCCCAGGCACCTGGCCTTTCCCCAGTGTTCCTGGCCATGCTTCTGCTCCTATGACATGATGACACTTGGCGGAGAGACAGAAGAGAAGAGTCCTCCTCCTGCCGGGCGCAGCAGCAGAGTGGCCCTATCTGCCCGTCACCTGGCTGAGCAGCCTACTCTCTGCTTCCCTTTAATGAGATGCTAATAGGATGCATCATTAACACAGCAGCTTTTAAACCCTGAGCTCTTGTAAATTTTCAAAGGTCACATTTTTACGGTGGCTGACAGCATCCTGCTTCTTTCAGTGACTGAAGAACGCTAAAGACCCTGATCCTTTATGGATGAAGCTCTCTGGGAGGCGGTGGCATGGGCTGGGGACCTCTACTCTGCAACAAGCCCCACAGGGCCCACAAGCTGTGCTCCACCAGCTTGGGGAGAACCGGTTACACGTCGCCTGCAGGGCTGCACTTGGGGCCCTGCTCCATTTAGGGTAAGGTATGCGGGGCTGCAGGTGGCACGCTGTGCAAAGATGCCTGGAGGTGAGGTGAGGGGGCTGGTACGGCTGGGGCAGCAGAGGCGCTTCTCCCGCAGAGCACCATTTGCTTACCAAGGCAGCACACTCAAGAGGCTGCAGTAGCCCAGAGGGGCTGCTGTTTGCTAATTTGTTCATCTAGAGGGCACACCTTTTTCTACTTGCTGTATCGGCAAGCAGCATCCTGGGTAATCAGAAAGGTTGGAAAGATGACGCCTCACTTGTTCTCACCCCCGTGCCCTGTGCACACAACGCTCCCAGTCTCAGCACACCACCTCTCAGGGCCTGTAGTGGCCATGTACTGGTGGGCCAGCTCCATGAGGGCAAGGACCTGGAATGGTGTCCAGGGAACAAAGGATGCACTAGGGCAGGGTCTCTGAGCCACAGCCTGGCCAGCAGTGGGCGCATTCATCACTGTTGGGTTTGATGAATGCACGAGAACACAGAGCACAGTTCAGCAGGCTGAATGATGTTAAAGCGTTTGGTGCGCTTGGGCAATGTGGTACATTTGAGTCCTCTCACAGGGGAGAGGAGGTTTCCAGACTGTGGGGGCCTTGTGCTCTGGGGCCCCAATACTATTGTCCTGGATGCTGCTGGAGGTTGCTGACACCCCACCCGTGTACCTGAGTGCAGTGGAAGATGTGGCAAGCTGAGGTCCCCTCCTGCCTCGTGGGCCCCATAACATAGCCTTTTGCACTGTTTGCCCAAGGCGGTCAGAAGAGCTGAATCAATAGAGCCTGGAAGTCAAGGAGAGCTTCCAGAAGGGACGGGGCTGGTGTCGGGCCATAAAGCTAGGCAGGATTCAATAAGGCAGATGGATTTGGACCAAAGCAGCCACCAAAGGTCCCCACAGCAGCTAGTGCTTCTCCAGCCTAGATATATTGGACAAAGCCAGACTCCAGAGTCCAATTTTGGGTACGTGTGGGCCTCCACTCGGGGAGACAACAGTGCCAGCACCCATGTCCCTCTCCTGCTGAAGACCCTGCTTCCACAGACAGGACTACGACAACCTCAACACGCCTCTCACTTGTGTGGTGCTGACAGGGCCAGCGGGGCCTGCCTTCTGCTGAGCACCACTACGCACAGCTGGCCCAGCCCTCAAAGCAGTGAGGCCCCTCCTCTCAAGGTTGCCCAGAGTTCCCCAGCCTCCACCTTGGTTTAATGGGTCTGACAGTACTTCTGTGCTCACTCTGGGCCAGGAGCACCTCTGGACCTCAGCGCATAGTGATGCCCTTGAGGAATTTACACCAGCAAGATGGGATGTGGATATGCCGTACCAGGGACATGCAGGATGGCACGGGCTGGGAGAATGGCCACAGGAACTGTGTGACACTATGCATGACGCTATGTTGCTCGGGGAAAAGCCTTTTGAGAGGACCCACAGTCTTTGCCTTGGTCTCATCTATCCTCCAGACTAGACCAGGGATCAGATGAATACCACCAAGGGACTCTAGTCAACACTGTGGGAGCAGCAGATGGTTCAGCCAGGCCCTCACGGTTTCTGTGCACAAATCTGTGAGATATTATGGCATGTTGTTTATAGCCACTTAAAAAAAAGGGATACACAGTGTACTGTGTATACTGCAAAATGGCAAAAGATTGAAAAGTCATTTGTTGTTGCTCTTGACATATAAATGCAAGATTTATATGTATTCCTTTGTGTTCCACAGAGGGTCAGGAGCAGCAGAACTGCAGGGGGGACTGTAATTACCTAGATGCTAAAGCTATGGTTAGTGCAGCCTCTCCCCAAGCACACCCTGGCTGTGTGGGGGTGGGAACTGGCTCAGTGAAAACTGAGCAGCCCCAGGGAGGACAACAGCAGTGGGGATCCTGGGGCTGACCACACTCTGAGCTTGGTCTGCAGCCTCATTTTTGTCTCAAAACTCCTGTAGTTTCCACCTAATTTGGGAAGGAAAAGCTTTGGTGTAACACCCCCTCTGACACCTCTGCCTCTGGATCCTGAGGGCCCTTCTGATGAGGGACTGCTGCTCTGGTCTGTGCCCTGCAGCGCATCGGACTGCCTGACTTCTCTTGCTGTGGAAGCCAGGAAACGTGCTCTGCCAGCTTCCCTTGCAGCTAGAGCACAGGCATGTGCTTTGCTGCTCAAACATGCTGGGGTGAGATTTCGGTCTGGAAGTTGGGCAGCCTGAGGAAGCCAGCACGGTCCTGCGTCCACACTCTGCAGATGTTGGCAGAGGCACGTGGATTTGGGGGCATGCAGATGGCGGAGGCTCAGGTGCCCTGGGCCCAGCATCAGCGGTGAATGCTGTCATTTCCTTTTTCTTCCCCCTCTGGTGGGTTCTGAGGGTTCCTCTGAGAACATCAAGAGCAGGTTCCCACAGCGCTGCTAGCGCAAGTGAATATGCTGGGGCCTCTCCGACCACCAGGCCCTGGGTAGCCCTGGGGAATCTCGCCATGGTGGCTGCCGGCTCCGGGATGAAGCATAGCTGGGCAGGCCACTGCGAAGGGTGGAGTTTCACTTGCCTTTCAGCATGCCTCCCCCTGCAGCGCACTTGGGTCTCCAAGGAGTCCAGCCCACCTGTGGGGACTGTCGGAAGCCAGTTTTGGGTAAACTTATTCAGACTTCTGGGTTGGGACCGAGTGTGGGAACTTCCCACGGGCCTTCACACAAAAAGGTGAAGCCCTGAGACTGCAGTTTTTAAGGAATGGTGGTCTAATGGTGGAAAATCAGGCTTGGGAGGAGCTATTTTGGTGTCTAGGTTTTTTAGATTATAGCTTCTGGGTTTATACCTAGACCGCTGGCTTTCTAGGACCTGTAGGTTATCAAGAGGTGGTGAATGTCAAGCACCTCCATGGCGGGGCTTCCCAATGTGAGCGCACCGAAGTATCTGGGGGCATTAAGAATGCAGGTGTCTGGAACCTGCCCCCAGAGCTTCTGATTCAGTAGGTCTGGGATGGGGGTGCCCCTCAATATGGGGTCCCAAATATATCCCCAAATATAACAGGCCTACCAGGCGATGCAGGTCATCCATGGAGCTCACTCTAGGGAGCAATGACAGTCTTGACAAGTTTGTGGGCCCCTGTGCCTGAATGCAGGGAACCCAGGGGCTGCGGGTGCTGGGCAGGTCCTGACTGGGCCCACTTTTAGGGGTTTGCTCATGTGACTCGTGAGAGCCTGCTTCCTGGTGACACTGTCTTGGCAGACTTCTGTTCCCAGCCTTGTTTCAAGGGGTCAGAAGACACCTTGAAAGACACCAAAGCTATAAATCTGTGGCCTCTGGGAAGAGCATATGACATTTATGGGTCTCCCAGTTCATATTTCATGACTGCTACTGAATTACAAACAAGAGAACAATCACAGTTAAACCCCACTTGGGGCCTGGGGAGGCTCTTCAGAGCCCTTCATGCCTTCATTAACTAGGCTCCTCTCTCTGGCCCCCCAGACCTAGGATAGCACCCTCGGCCTCCCCGTTAAGGCTGTGCCGTGATGCGCTCTGGAGCCCGATGAAATTTCTAATAACACTAACCAACGATGTGTTAAATTGAGACACTTCTGGCTCGCGTGCCGGAAACTGCACGACGGTTTAAAGGACCAGTGCTTACCTTTCTCTATCAATTTGCTGCTAAATTACTGCTTTCGGAGCAACTTACAGAAAAGTAATTCTTCATTTAAATTTTAATTTCAATCTTGTCATTTTAAATATATATTCAGATTCCAATCATATTATGGAATATGATGATGTCTCTGGAGGGCAAGTGCTCCTGCCGGGAGCCTGGGTGGGGGCAGAGGATGTGACTGGGAGGGGTGAGGGAGCCGAGTAAGGCGGGGGCGAGCCCTGGGGAAAGCCGTGTGCCGGGCTGGAAGGGGGAAGTGCAGAGGGCAGTGGTCTGCCTCCGACCGGCCCTGCGCTGGCAGGCTTTGTGTCCTGCCCTGAAAGTCACCTGCAAATACTTAAAGTTGAAACCACCAACTGTTCCTGTGCAGTCTCTCTCACTGGATCACCATAAAGGTCGGACAAGCCCCAACCATAAACGATGCCAGGCACAGATGAGATGAGTTGCCTGGCCTGCCACCATCCCAAAGGCTGACATTTATTGAGCGCCTCCTACGTGCCAGGCACAGACACGATGGGATTTCCTTCCGTGAGGAGTTCGTGTTCTTACCTTCATTTCACCGATGAGAGTAATAAGGCCTGGAGAAGTCCAGTAGGAGCTAGAGTGTGCCAGGCCTGGGACTCTAACCCAGGTCAATTCTACTCTAAGACTCCCCAGAAGTGCTCTGGGATGGCTGGAATGTTCTCAGGCCACCTGTCTCCAGCTCGCCCCTGTGGTGGCTGACAGCGCTATAGCGAGCTTAGCCATGTCAAGGCTGCGTCCACACTACCCTGTTGGGGTAACACTTAGAGACCCTCCCATGGTGCCTACCGGAGAACCAGCCTCACCTCCCCTTCCCCTACTGTGTCTTGCCAGCGGAGGCTCCTGCTCTGACCCTGACAGCATGCTAGGGCCAGGGAGCCCAGTCCATGGGGGTTCTACCATCTCTCCCACTCCCTCAGATCCCCTAGACTCTAGGCCAGTACTGACATGTCCCCTAAGCCCTGCCGGTGTGGTCCTGACCCTCCTCAGCTGGGCCAGCTCTTCCGGCTCAGACCAGGGCAGCACAGACGGGCACCTCCACCCCTCTCTGAAGCTGGATATGCACTGCAGAGCCCACCCTTCCCATCCCGTCTGTCCTCTGAACTCCCCTCCCTCTCTCCCTCCCTCTTCATCAGCCTCTTCCCCTTGGCTTTCCAACACAGGGACTGAAAAATCGTCTGACCACTTCACCTGCCACGCCAGCATCCATCTGCCTCCTCTCCTTTCACGACTGTCTCCTCCATGGGATTCAGGACACCTCCTCTTCTCCTCCTGTGACCCCTCAGCTTCTGCCCCTGAACCCTCTCCTTTAAACGAACAGTCACCTCCTGATGCCACACCTGGCAGCATCCCCCCGGCCACTGTCTCTGATCCCTCCCACTGGCTTCCTTCTTTCTCCTTCTTGAAACTCCCTTCCTCCTGTTTCTGTAACAGTGGTGTGCCTAGTTTTCCACCTAAACATCTTCTGGGGCCCCTTCTCTGTGCCATTCACTGGCTTCTCTCGTCAGCTCTCCAGCGTAGGCATGCCCCAGGGCCATGCCAGACCCCTTCTCTCGGGTCTGTTTGGGCCCTCTCGTCTTTCATAATTATTTGTCTGTTATGAAACCTCTGTGTGGTAGCCATTGTCTTTGACAGAACCCACCTTCCTGTAGTATATTCTGGAAGCATGTTTGCTCTTCCCTTTTCTGACATCAAAGTCTATACCTTAGAGACATTTTTGCTGGAAGTTCAGCTCAGATGGCCCCCTTTGCAAATGTAAAGCAACCATGGCTGCGGCTGGTTTTTATACCGTGCTCTCTCTTGTGCCCCGTCTAGGCCCCCAGCCCCTTCCTCCAAACCCCCTCCCAATGGATGGGGCTTGTGGACAAAAGAAATGATAAATCTGGCAGAACCTTACAACTCAAAGCTTTCAACTTTCCTCTAACAACTCTCAACTGAAAACTTCTTAGTCCCCATTTCCAAGTAACTTTTCATCCATTACAAAACCCACAAAAATTTCAAAGGGGCTTTGAAATAAGATCACCGAGAAAAAAAAGCCTGTCACAAACGAAAGTCTTTGAAAAGGAAGCGGCCCTTTCCTGTGCTCCAGCTCCCCTCTGATATCCATTTCCCTTTCATTCTGAAAGGTGCAGGGCCGGCCTGGCCCTCAGCAGACGCCTGTGATGTGAGGGAGCGAGTGGCCCAGACAGACAGGGACGAAGGGGAGAGCTAGGGGCACCTGCTCACAGAGCTGAGAGGGGCCTTTCACCATCCCCCGACAGCTGTCTTCCTTCTAGCCTGCCTGGCCCACTCCCAGGCCCCACTGCCCCGCCTGTCCCCGCTCACCCTGGCATTAGCGACAGCGAGCTCCCCCTGAGAACGGCGGCCCATCTCCATTCTTGTAGCCACAGTGGGCGGGAAGGCAGGCGTGGCAAGAGCAGACCACTCTGGCCTTTGCTGGGGCATTTCCTTGGCACTGGCCCTGCAGGCAGTGACTCTGGAACTACCCCTCAGCCTCCCAGCCTCAGAGCCGGTGACACGTATGTCCTCCCTGGGGTCAGCTCCAGACTCACAGACATCAGATGACTGCCGTTCTCCGGAGCCTTTGTCATTTTCAGATCAGAAATCCTTGGAGAATCTGGTGAGGAAAAGTCCTCTCTGCAGGGCAGCTGGGCTAAGAGTGGGCACGTGGGCGCCTCACTGAACTGTCTGCTGATCCAGCCGGCCCCCGAGAGGCCTGACTCTGGGCGCTTAATGCTAATTGTGAATCAGGCCATTGAGACCTTTCTGGAGATGGCTCCTGACTACCCGAGGGGAGGTGGCAGGCTCTTTAGAGCAGGGGCCGGGCCCCTCTGCCCCTGGGCATCCTAGGATTAACTAAGCCCGTGGTGGCTGCAGGACCCACCTGGAGCCCGAAGGAACCCTGAGAATGGGTACCAGCCAGCTGACTGCGACTCTCCCTAGGGCCCCTTCTTTAACAAGCACCTAACGCTCCTATTAAAGCCCTGGGGTCCACCTTTTGAGTCCTGGGCTTCAACAGAGCATTATTTTTATTATAGACAAAGGCTTGTTGGTGAGACGGAACAGCTCCTAAAGCCCTCAGCCATGTGACTCGCACAGGTGACTCTCCGAGCAGCAAGTCGACTGACAGCCCGACTCTCACGCCCGGCAAGACGGTCCTGACATAGACGTCTTTAGCGACCTCATTAGAGACTTAACAAGAGAGGGGATTGTGGCAGGGTCGCCTGGGGTCAGGCAGGACAAAGAAACAAACAACACAGCATACATGTTCCTGTGAGGTGGCCCCTCAGACTGGGCAGGTAAAGGAGCTAAACGGTTTTACTTCGGGGACTTCAAGACTCACTGAAGCACATCAGCTCCTGAGTGTGTGTCTCAGGACCAGAGCGTAGATTCTGACAGAGTGTGGGGCCACGAGCTCCAAGGGATGGACCAGCTCTGTGGTGGAATATTCCAGAAGCACCCAACGATGCCGTTTACATCTTCCTAGCTCTCTGGCATGCTCTGCTTTCTACCTATGCAGGGTCTCTGTCAGGAGAGCAGTGTGCAGCCAGGCAGGGCCCGGAGGGGGTGCCCTCTGGCCACCGTCCAGCTCAGCTCCCTCCATTCAGAATTGAGGTTGTTTAAGTGATTTTTTAAAAACAGAAATGGCATAATTCAGCACCAGCCCAACCCCTTATGTATCGGAAAGCTTGCTGGGTCAACAAATTCTATCTAAACTCACTGAAGGTCCAGGTGCAAGGGGGAAAGTGGTAAAATCCTTAAGAGGCAGTGGAAGGGGGTGGAAGACATAGGGAAGCAGCCCTCTTAGGGGAGATAGAGTTCTCTTCCTCGGATGAGGAGTGGATCGTGGGTGGCTAGAGCAGTATAAGACCCTGGCCCTGCTCTGCAACAGGGTGGGTCAGTCATGTACCAACTCCTGGGGCAGCTGGACCTGGCTCACCTGGAGGTGGCTGGGAGATGGCGTGCAGGACTTCTCACCTGTGGCTCTTTGCCATAGACCTCTAGGTCAGGGAGGGGGGAGTCCCAGACACACACCCTCCCTGATGCCCCTTCCTCAGCAGGGGCCCCCACTGCCCGAGCCAGGCTCCCTTCCCTTCACCGCGGAGGGCAGGCTCCTCTCTGCCGTGCGGTGCTGCCTGGCCACCACAGCTCTATCTGGGGCCCACTGGCTTCAGATGTGCCATTCATTCATTCACCCCACGCTTACTGAGGAGCTAACCTGTGCCGGAGACATGATGATTAATAGTCTGTGGTCTAGGGGAGCACAGAGGCTAATGGAGGAGTCATAATCTAATTATGACTAATACTTACTGAACTCTTAGTCGCGCTACCTTACAGCCCTCAAGGCACTAGAGCTCTTTGATGCTGAGGTCTGGGTGTCCATCTCCGTTTCCCACTATAACAGCCCAGGCCCCGTAACAAAACACTGCAGACTGGATGACACAACAATAAGAAATTAATTTCTCACAGTCTGGAGGCTGGAAGGTTAAGATCAGAGTGCCGGCATGTCGGCTTCTGGTGAGGACTCTTTCCGGCCTGCAGATGGCCTTCTTCTTGCTGTGTCCTCTCACGGCAGAGAGAAAGTTCTAGTCTCTTCTTCTTTTCCATGGACACTAGTCCCATCATGGGGCCCCACCTGCATGGCGTTATCCGAACTTAATTATCTCCCAGCAGCCCCATCTCCAAATACCATTATGATGGGGGCAAGAGTTTCCACATATCAATTTGGGGGTGACACAGTTCAGTTAGTTGCACCCACATCGCATATGCCCAGTACGTGTTCAGGACAATCTTGCTGAATTGAGTGGACTCTGGCTGCCTGTTATTTCTCTGCTCCATCTTGTTCACTAGACCCCAGGAGGTGTTTCAATAAGGGGTACCTACAGGCCTGGCCAACATACAACCAGTTGGTCCTCCCACCAGCCTGAGCTCTAATTTTCTGATGGTCTGCTTTTTTCTCTCTCAGCATAATCTCCATGATCTCTAGTCTTTCCCAAATGCTGTTGAAAGGCTTGTTGTATTTATCTCTGGAGAATCCGTCGTGCCCCTGTGCAATTTTCCATTGTCATGGTTCATTTTAATTTCCTCTAAGGCTGTTGGCCACTCTCGTGTTCAGAAATAGCTTGTTCCACTTAATGAAAGTGCTTAAATATGCAGACATGAGAAGTTTCCTTTGCTTGCTCCTAAACATCACAGTAAGTGGAGTGAGTGGCATGCTCTGTCTCATGTAGTTAGGCTGAGCACATGCCAGGTGGCTTCCCAGGAAGGAGAAGCTCAGACTCAAAGATGCCAGGGCAGAGGCTAGATACGGGCCCGGCCAGCCTAGATGGCCACCTACTGCATCGTCTAGCTCACAGCCTACTGTTCTCTTGAAGGGCATCCCTTCTCTGTAATGATAAGAACTCTGGCCCAGCAGGCCAGGGTCTGAGTTCAAGGCCTGCTCCACCTCCAACTTGCCTGTGGCCTTGCATGAGTCAATTTACCTCTTTGGGCCCCTGCTTCTTCATCTATAAAACCAGCATAATAATCCTGCCTCCAAAGACTGATTTCAGGGAGGAGTGGAAATCTCTTACTGCCAGAGCCTAGCACAAGAGCTGGGATATAGCAGGGGACTCAGCAAATGGCAGCTATCATTACTGTTAGGGGACCCGAGAACTCAAGAACGATGCTGTGCCCAAGGCAGAGTCTTCCTTCTCTATCAATTTTCTCTGGGTTGCTGGGGCCAGACATCCCGCAGACTGTAGATAATCAAGAAAGGACAAAGGAGAGGGACGCAGGCTGACCTGATGTGTACATCACACCTGTGGGAAGCCTAGCTGGCCCTGAGAGCAAAGCCAGGATACTGTGAGCTCTAGTGACAGCCAGTCCGAATTGCAGGTCAAGGTCTTGGAGCTGTGCAGGGCTTGTAGACCCAGATAGCTAGGGGCAGAGTTGCAAGACACCCTTCTCTGGCTTTAGTAACAACAATTAGGAACGAAGAGTCTAGGGTGACTGGTGGATGGGACTAGGAAAGGGAGGCAAGAGGCCCTGACTTAAAATTCCTGACAGAATGGCGCCTGGAATTTATCAGCTCAGGACACCTATCCCTACCCTGTGGTGCTAGGCAGGACCACAAAGCCTCCTGGCCCCACAGAGAACCCCAAGCTGCACTCTGGGTGGGGCAGAGGTGGGGGCAGACAGGGCAGTACAATATTCTGGGTCTTAAGTGCCCCAGAGAGGGACATTCCAGGCAGCCATGTGAAGCTCACCCTGACCACCAATAGCCCCTCACAAGAATCACCTCCAGGGTCTCTTCTCCCAGGAACCACATCTTATAAATACCCCCACGTAAGCCCACTCCTCCCTCATCTTCATCCAGGTTCAGCATCGACATCACAACTTATATTGCTTAGGCTGGCTTAATTTATAGATTCACTGGAGGTCACATATGCAAGTCGAGAGCAGAGGTGGGGACCCTCCAGACCTAGGCCTTGGTCGAGGCCAGCCTGCAGTTCTCTCCCTCAGATTACAAGACTCCGACTGCCCACACCTTCCAAGGCCTACAGAACCCCACCCCCGACAACACATGCCCCTGTGTGCACACACATGCTGTAGCCTCCTTATGCACCAAGTCCACACACATGCATTCTACACTCCCACACAAACCCCATGCCTCCGTCTGCTGGGCTGCAGGGGACTCCACCCCCACAGGGCAGGGGACGCTGGCAGACACGCCCTGCCTGCCCAACACAATCTTGTTTTCTCTAGTGGCTCTGAAACGGAGTCCCCCATGGCCACTTTGAGCTCCCCTCCGAGACACTTTTTCCTAAATCAGCTTCCAATCTGACTCATTTCAGTTTTAAAACAAGAAAACATCAACAAACACGATGGAGGGAAACAGATGGTAACAATTACAGGAGGGAGAAAATAGAGCCATTCCCTCTACAAGGGACAGGCAAACATATTGTCCCCAGACAAAGCACTGCCCCCCAGACACTACTGCGTGAACCTGGGTGCAGGGCTCTCAGAACCCATCCCCGCTCCAGGGACAGGCCAGACTGGAGGGGCCGTGAGGGCCCTGAGCACCACACGGCAGACCCGCTGGAACCCAGCAGCTGCCAGTTCTCCGGGGAGCAAAGGATAGACGTTCCAGCACATTCCAGGCTACCTCACTACCTCTGACGTCCTGTCTGGGGCCTGAGATCATGGTAGGACAGCTTCCTCTGCTGCATGCTGGGCTCCCTGTGACAGGCTCTAGCCGCCCCCTCTTGTAACTGTGCCGCAGCCCGTCTCACCTGCCAGGCTGAGAGCTCCTGAAGGCAGGGTGGGGTGGTGGTTAGAGCCAGGCTGCCTGGTTCAAATGCAAGTCCTGTCACTTATAGGTGGGGTGAGCTGGGGCAAATTAATGGACCTCTCCATGCCATAATTTCCTCACCCCTAAAACAGAGATAATTCTAGAACACACTTGATAGGATTTTGAGTTAGTATGTTCAAGGGCCTAGAACCATGCCTAGCACACATGGGTGCTGTAAGTGGAAGCTGTCAGTTGTCACCACCCATGCAGACAGCTGGCTTCCTGTCTGGCACTCAGCATGAGTAACGGCCTGCAGAGTGGAGGGAGGAGGAGGCAGGCCTTGAGCTGTGCCCTGAAGGACAGACGGGCATGCCAGGCGAGGGGCCATGCACTGAAGGCAGGGCTGAGGATAGCCCTGCTACTGGGGTAGGGTCTCCGAGGGTCTGGGAGCAGGCAGCCGGGTTCGGGGTCCCGAGCTGGAGTTTGCTGTGCTGCATCCCCTGGGATTCACCATTTGTCTCTCCTTTGTGGTTTGAGCAGGAGAAGGACTCTGCCCTCCTGCAGATCAACTGGTAGAGAGACAGGCAAGGAAACTGGTGAGATCTGGTGCTGTGCCCGGGCCTCCTCCCTCAGCTACGTGGATCTGGGAAGCTGTCTGGAGGAGGAGGCTGGGTGCTGAATGACAGGAGGAGGGGTGATGAGTAGGTCTGGGCACAGGGGGAGTGGGGGCTGAGTGCAATGCCTTTGGGGGTCAGAACAGCAGGGTGGGAAGGAAGGGTCTGAGCTATCACGGGGCCCGAGGGGCTCATCACGGGGACGCTGTGAACCTGCCTTTTGGGTGGGACTTTCCCCATGTGCGTCCTGTTCTTAGACTCATTTACACACATACGCTCTCAGGCAGCAAACACGCTCCCCAGCATACCAGTCCTCACACACAGCTATGGTCTGAGCATTTGTGTCCCCCGGAATTCGCCTGTTGAAATCCCTACCTCCATGTGATGCTACCAGGAGGTGGAGCCTTGGGGAGCTGGTTAGGTCAGGAAGGTAGAGCCCTCATGGAAGGGACTGGAGAGCTGTTAAAGACACAAGAGAGCTGGGTCCCCTCTCTGCTTGCCACCATGTGGCAACACAGGGAGAAGGTGCTGGTCTGAGACCTGGAAGAGCGTCTTCACCAGACCCTCACCGTGCTGGCTTCCTGGTCTCAGCTTCCAGCCTCCAGAACCGTGAGGGCAAACTTCTGTTGTTTATAAGCCCCCAGGCTACGGTACTTTGTTATGGCAGCCTGAGTGGAGGCAGTGCATGCACACTCCCACGTTTGCACACAAAGGTACGAAGTCACCCCAGTTGGCACTGTCTACCCTGAGTGGCCTCCTTTGTTTACATGGGGTTCCCTCTGCCACCCCTTGGACTCTGCTGAGCCTCTGGCCTCTGGGGATGTGCTGTGATGATCCTAATCCAGGGCCCTGCATTTAACCCCCATGGAGGGACGTTCATTCTGGGCTCATTTTGAGTGTAAGGCAGAAGCATGTTGAGGAAGCGCCAGGGTGTGTTTCATCCCTCCTCACCCCCTCCCAGGGCATGCTCCTCACGAACACACATCAGGAGCTCGTCTGGTATGTAGATAGAGAGGGGCCACTCTGCTACACACTATTTTGGCAGCTCCTTCTATTTTAAAACATACTTATGTCCCTTCTTGTTCTCCTGAGGTGGTGCGTGTGTGTGCGCTCAGAGTATTCGTATCCTTTTCAGCCTGCCTGTTTCTCAGTCTGGAGGAGGCTGTCCTGTCCTGCTGGCTCCAGGGATGCATGCTCTTCTCTCCCAGATGCTCCTGACACCCACTGCTGCTGCTTCTGCAGCTCTGTGACTCTCCATCTCCAGCTTTCCCAGAGGGCAGCAGCCTGGGAGTTAGCAGGCCTGGGCTCTGATGAACCGGGACAAGACCCTTCCCCCCTCTGGGCCTTGGTTGAAAAGTGGGCAGTAGGAAAGGAGCAGCAGGCCGCAGCTGTCCCTGCAGTGGGAGTGTGTGCCTTGAGCTGCGGGGCTGACACTATCTAAGATGTCCTACCTGCTCCCTGAATGCTGGGCCCACGGTGAGGATCTGGCTTCCACACAGGCTGGCCTACAGGTCTGGTTCTCATCACACAGGGCTTCTGGCAGCCTCTGTTCATACCTCCGTCTCTGGGGGCTTGGCTTTCTCTCTTCAGCTGTTGGTGTTTCTCAGGTTCTACCATGTTCTTCTTGTGCCCCCTCTCCCACATCTGCACGGGCTCCTGCTTGCACTTCTGGAGCTACTGGTTGCTGGATTGCCAAACCTTTGTTGCCTTTGAATTCCAGACTCCACACATTGAAAAGCCCACTGGACATCTCCCTTGGGTGTTCTGCCTGCACCTCCAACTCAGAGTGTCCTCCCCTGGACTCCCAACCTCCGTGGATCTGCTCCCCTACTATATGCTGTCCCGGCTCTGGCCCCGCCACCCACAGGGACCCAGGTGGGAACAGGGGCTCAGCTTTGGGAAACTGTCCCTCCCACCACCCTCAGTCTTGCTGGTGTCCTCCTCAGTATTTCTCTAGCCGCCCTGACCACTGTGTCCCCCACATCTGCCTTCCCCTGGCCTCCCCATCACTTCTCCCTGGCCCACACTAATCTGTTCCTTGTGTTGCAGCCAGGTGGCTTTATAAAATGTAAATAGGGCCACATCCCTCTCCCCTCTAAAACTCTCCAGGTCCATGATCTAAGGTGTCAAGTCCACCCTCCCTGATCTGGTTCCCCAGCCGCTGTGCCATGGCCCCCCCAGCCTGGCACTTCATTCTCTCTAGCACTAATGCATGGCTTGCTGCTTTATGAACCCACACCTTCGCCCAAGTGTGTCCCCGGGCCCCCTCTCACCAAGGCTCACCCCATCTTATCCTTGAAGAATCGGCTTGGGCACCATCTCCTGGGAGAAGCCCTCCCTGAACAGCCTGCTGCCCTGCCAGGCCTGTGCCTTGCCCCGGGTGTGCCACTGGACTGTAATTCTTATTTGCCCATCGGTTCTCCCGGAGACCATGAATTCCTGAAAGTGGGGATTGTGACTTATTTCCAGTACAGGGTCAGGCACACAGTAGGTGCTCAGCACAGGTTTGAAGAGTGTATTAAGCCTTAAGGGGGAAGCATTTCCATGGTGCTCTGAGAGAGTGGGGTGGGGTAGTCCACACTTAATGCTGTTGCTGGCTTCACCAGGGCCCCAGAAATGCCTCCGTCTCTGTTCCTGGTATAATTCCAGGGCAAAATGAGGTTTGAGTACTTTCTAATCAAGCTGTCAATAGGGAGTCCTGACACCAGACATTGATTTCTTGCCAAAGGGGAGGGATTTCTTCCCCTCCACGTGTTGCGTCCCGGCAGTCAGTTCATATTTTTAGACCATAATCTCTTCTGTCATCACAGACCATGGCCCACTTCTGTGTCACTGGGACCTGGTTTTCTAAAAATCAGTGTCGGAGTTCCTGTCATTGGGATGCTTGGCTTTCCAGAGAAGCCACAGCAAGGCCTATGTGAGTGGACCCATTTCCCTGACCCAGTTCTCCCCATGCCACAGTCACTTTGAGGCCCCAGGCCCCTCTGAGAGCACCCTCCATCCTAAGAATATTCCACTGGCCCTGGCTGGGACCAGACACCTAGCCCTGCAGGGGAGGCCAGCCCTAGCTTAGCCCTGGAGATGCTCCCAAGTGTGACCTATTAGGCTCAGAGCCTCATCTGCTGTAGGTACAATCACAGACCCACTATTTAAAAAAATCCCATTTTCCTTTCTCTTCTAGCTGGAGGTGAGCAGAAGGGCAGTCACTGAGTCTGGGGACAAGGAGCAGGGGTTCTGCCTGAGACCTGAAACCTGCAATCAAGAGGCCATCCTTCCCTGGCTGAAGAGCTGCAGCTGCTGAACGTGTATCTGGCTGCTTATCTCCAGCAGCCATAGGTTTGGTGCAGGGACAGGTCAAAGGCAGAGACCCATGGACATAGCAGCTATGGCCAAACTACCCTAAATGTGTGGTTATCAGTGCCCTTTGCTGCTTGCTTAAGCCATGTGCCCTGACAAAGGATCATGTCCACCTGGAGAGGCACCTGTGATGGTTAATTTTCTTTGTCAACTTGGCTGGGCCATGGTACCCAGATATGTGGTCATACATTATTCTGGATGTTTCAGGGAGGTATTTTGGGTGACATTAATCAGTGGACTTTGAGTAATCAGATTGCCCTCCCTAATGTGGGTGGGCCTCATCTAGTCAGTTGAAGGCCTAAGTAGAATAAAAGACTGACCTCCTTAAGTAAGAGGGAATTCTGTCAGCAGACAGCCTTTGGGCTTGAACTGCAACACTGACTCTCCCCTGGGTCTCCAGCCTGAAGGTCCACCCTGTGGATTTTGGACTTGCCAACTTCCATGATCACATGAGCTGTGATCTTTAAAATAAATCATCCTATTGGTTCTGTTTCTCTGGAGAACTCTAACAAAGCACCTTTATTGAAATTGCACCTTTATTGCATAAGGACTAGTGGGCATGCTGGGAAGGATCTGCCATTCACAGGAGGCATGCACTACATCTCCAGTACGAGTCTTGAGGTGCCCTGGCCTAAAGGTCCCAGGACCTGGTAGGATGGGCCCTGTGACCTTTTAGGGGAAGAATCACTGCTACATTTGAGGCTGTGACTAAGATGGGCAGCCTGGCAAGCCGCCAAACTTTAAAATGATGTAAACATGGCCATACTACTCCTACTCCAAGCTCCTTCGGGACTCTCTCCTGTCCTCAGGGCAAAGCTTGGGCCCCGCTATGCAGCTCATGAGTTTCTCCAGGACCAGGCTCCAGTTTGGTCCTCAGCCATATGCCTCACCACACTCCTCATATGCTCTTTACCCTCCCTCTCCACACCCACCCAGCCTTTTCCTGTCTCTCTGCCTTTGTATTTACAGTCTTCCCTTGAGGGCTCTGCCTAACTGGAAATTAAACTTCAGGACAGGTGTTACCCCCTCCAGGAAGTCTTCCCTGCCCACTCCCTGCGCCCAGGTCTGGGCTGTATCTTTTCCTCTGGGTTGTGATGGGGCTCAGGGCTGACTTTGATCTTGGGACCCCTTGTCTGCTTTATCCTCCAGGCTGTGAGCTCCTCGAGGGACTGGGCTGGGCTGTAGTTGGCATGATAGGTGATTACTGAGCCAATGAATGAGATTACAAGTGATATAGGCACTTCATGTGGTTTCTCCCAAGGTGAAGCCCTCCAATGGGTCACTCAGATTCATTTTTGCACCATTTTCATGGGTGGGATGATGTTATCTGCCAAGATTCTAAAGTCATGTGTCACCTTGTGGGTACTGATATGTCCGATGAAAAGTGCTGATGATCTGATAAGGAAAATGATAACAAAATTTTATTGAGCGCTAACTCTATCAAGTACAGAGCTATACTCTTTACTGCATAATCTACTCTGCTATTAATAACTGGTTCAGAGGTGAGCCCCAGAGAAGTTACTTAACTTGCTCAAAGTTACACAGCTAACAAAGCAGAGTTGAGATATGAAGCCGGATTCCTAGCTGTACTCCTACTAAGCTAGGATTATTTTTATTCATAGTAATAGTGCCTAGGTGAACTATAGATTCTGTACCAGTGGGAGCCCCCATCCCACATGGATCCCACAGAGGAGAGCCCCAGACCATGGCTGACTACTGGATGTGGACGCCCGGGCACTCCAGTCTCCCAGGCAGGAGTCTCTGCCCCCTTTGATTCTCAGTCTAGAATCTGTGCCCTGTGGCCCCTCACTGTCCCTCCTTGCCCCTCGCACCAGTCCCGGGGCCCCATTGCCTGGGCACAGAGGCTGTGCGGGTAAAGAGAAGTGGGGACCCTGTGGCCAGGAGCCACCTGAGGAGATGCAGCTGGGGGAGCCTCGCTGCCAGAGGCTGCTGCAGGGGTTTCTGTTTCCCCACCATAGCAGTTCTGAGGCTGTGGAAGGGCTGTTTCATGGGTCTGGGTCTCAAACAAGCGAGAGGGTGTCTATAGCACCCAGATAGTGTTAGGCTTTACTTCCAGGGCTCAGCAGGACCATGGGGCTAGGCCTACCACTGGGAGACCCCGACCAGGCTGGGAGCTGGGCACATGGAGCTGGGCCTGCAGATCAGGGTGCTCTGCCTTTGTTCTTCTAAGGAGCTTTCTGGTGGGAAAAGCCAGGAGATGCCAGGTGAGGGGGGCTGAGGCTGCGCCATACCCCTCTCCCTCCTGCCACCCTGTCCTCATTTCTGCTTGTGGCCTCTGACTTTCTCAGCACAGAGGTATGGCCAGAGAACCTTTTGGAGCCACTGGCCACATTCTGAACAATTTGGGGATTCAGTGGCTTATTTCTCCCATAGAGATGCAGCTGATATGGTCAGGTTATGGATTCAGGAAAGATTGTACTATTTCAGTCCCTGCCTTATTAATGCCACATCTATTAGTTAGGGTTCTCCAGGGAAAGAGAGCCAATAGGGGATATATACATATATGTGTGTGTGTGTGTGTGTGTGTGTGTGTGTGTGTGTGTGTGTGTGTGTATGAGGAGATTTACTACAAGGAATTGGCTCATATGATCACAGAAGCTGAGAAGTTACAGGATCTGAGAAGTTACAGAA
Source organism: Smutsia gigantea (assembly GCA_032199065.1). Lineage (NCBI taxonomy): Eukaryota > Metazoa > Chordata > Mammalia > Pholidota > Manidae > Smutsia > Smutsia gigantea. The sequence goes on along the minus strand of JAVSCE010008249.1, from coordinate 60,330 downwards.
TCTGCAGCTGGCCAGCTGGAGACCCAGGAGAGGTAGTGGTGTAAGTTCTAGTCCAAAAGCTGCTAGGTGCAAGGCCTAGGGATAGCTGATGCTTCAGTTCTGGTCCGAAGGCAGGAAAAAAACTAATGTTGCATCTCAAGCTTTCAGGCAGGAAGAGTTCCCTCTTATTCATGGGAGGGGCAGCCCTTTTTGGTCTAGTCAGACCGTCAACTGATTCGATGAGGCCCACCCACACCAGGGAGGGCAATCTGCCTTACTCATCCCACGATTCAAATGTTAATCATATCCAGAAACACCCTCAAAGACACACCCAGAATAATATTTGGCTAAATATCTTGGCCCCAGCCTTGGCCTTGTCGAGTTGACACATAAAATTAACCATCACACCATCTACTATGACTTTCATGATTATGTCACCTCTTGTTGCAAATTTTGTACAAATATGTGCTCTGAGTGGGGAGAGTCCAGGCAGAAAAAACAAAAGCCAAAATAATAAGAATATAAGCAGGGCTTGAGAATTCCTTCCATGATTACAGAACTTTTCCTCTGGCTCTTCCTTCCCAATAAATACTGCCCATTCCGAGGAGAGGCCTGGTCTGCCTCTTTTCCACCCCCCAGCAAAGAGAAACAAGAATGCTGCCTCCCAGCCATGTCCACTCACACATTTCAGCATATGCTCCACCTAGCTTGCCTCCAACTGTTCAAACTATGACAGACAGTGTCTTCTGTGCTTCCAGCACCCTTGAGTACCTCTCCTGGCCCAGCCTTCCCAAGCCACTGCCTTATGCATTACCCACAGCATCAAAAATGTTCCACTGGTGGTTTCAAGATTTCTAAAAAATAGATTCCAAACATCTTTAATACTTTCTGAAGGAGCAATATATCACAGAAAAAGCCGTAACCTTTGGTATTGCTGATATTATCCAGACTGAGGGCTGATTAGGAAGGTAACTGCAGCCAATTCGTATTCTGTGAGGCTGTAGCTGGAGGTGCACTGTAGCCTGTCCACCCGCTGTTTGCACTCCCAAGGAAGGAAGCAGCTGAATTTCCAAGTGTTTGCCTAATGCCTTTTTATATAACCTGAAAAAGCGTCATAGTACTTGAAGGCGATATTTTCCAAGAAACAGCCTTCCCCCATTAATACAACATAACATCCCTGAAAGTAATACTGTTTCGACAGCAATATCAAGTCCTGCATGGAATGCAGTTTCCTTCCTTTTTTTCCCATCACTGAGCCATGAGCAGGGAGGAGGATGCAGACAGGAAATCAGATCCTTGGATCTGCCAGGTTGTATACTCTCATTTCTTTCTGAAGGTTAATGTTAATGGGCGATCAAAGCGAGCCAGGAGGAGGAGATGAAAGGCAGAAAAATGGAAACCCTTTGGACCAGTGAAAGGTTTCGTTTACCTTTGGTAAATAAAAGTGTGTCCACATTTTTACAAAGATATTTCTATTTCACCAGTTTACGATTCAAACCAGGCTAGGCAAACACACTGTGATATGGTCACATCTCTAATCTAGAGAGGAAGCTCAGAAATGGAAAACAGAAAGCAAATGTAGGGATCCCCTGTGGCCCTGCCCTAGCTTTGGAAGTCAGAACAGCCTCTGCCGGTAGTGGGCACCCAGGGAGATTCTGGTCTGGGGTTCTGGCTGTGAGTGGGGCCATTACGCTTTGGTGTGAGGGGGGCTCCATTGTGAACTACCCTGGGAAGAGGGCCAGAGCCACCCGGGCTGAATGTGAACCACAAAACCACCTTTCTCACGCTCTGTGTCCTTGGACAGGCTGCTGGACTTCTCTGAGCCTGTTTCCTGCCCTGTGAGAAGGGGACAGTATCAATCTTAGAGTTCATGGGGTGGGCAAAAGTGATGGATTCCAAACCTCCAGCCTGGGCCTGGCACGGGTTTGGCCCCTCCTAAATGAAAGCTTTTAGTATTCTTATTATTCCAGAAAATGTCTTTGTGAATTGTTTGCTTGATGATTGAAACTACATTTCTTTTGAATAAAAGTCTTGATTTTAAAAAAGGCCTGAAGGCACCTCTATTTTCTTTACACAGTGGAACAGGGAAGGTGGTGGGGACAAAATTCAGGAACTCGGCAAACCTCTCACTCTAACTTTCACTGCCACGCCTTTCATCCTACCCTCTTCCCCCCAGTCTAAGAAAGGTTAGGTTAGGTAAAATGAGAGTTAGGAGGCTCCAAACACCTCCACAGCCTTCCTGCCACAGAACTGAAGAGGAAGGTGAAGCCAGGCTGGGTGTGTTTCTTAGTGCTCGACAGAAGAATGGTAGTGGGCTGACCATCCCCTGGGGCTGCCCGGGGCAGGGGACTAGTCGGGCCGCCTGGTGGGCCTGCAGGAGGTGCTGTGGACATGGGGTGGGGGAGTGGAGCATGTGCAGGCCTGGCTTAGTGGACAGGAGCAGAGAGGTCCACACTCCCCACTGGGACCCCAGCGAGGTCATTCTCATGAACACTGGAAAGACCAAAGGCCACAACAAGCCCCGTTTCCAGAAGAGGTGGATCCTACAGGCCCCAGAGCAGGGGCAGGAATGCCTGCTGACAGGGGACGAGCATGAGCAGTGGCTTGCACAGAAGGAGGGTGATGTCACTCTTCTAAGGGCCGGTGCAGCCAAACCAGACTGAGGTGGCCACTTCATTTTAATCCAAAGTCCTCAGTGCCAGCTGCATCTATGCAGTGACCCCAGTAGGTACCTAATCATCCGGCTGCAAATGATCAGCATATGGTGCCTGCGGGTGTGAAGCCACCTAGACTGGAATAATGGGTTTTCTCCAAGGAGCTAGGGAGCTGGGGTGGGAGGCCTGGGTGAGGCGCAGCATCAGTGCAGTGACTTCCCACCTGCTGAGCTTCTACAGATGTCCGGCAGCTGCTGGGCGCTCTGCGCACAGGGCTGCTGTGGGAGGAAGTCTGGTGCTGCAGAGCTCGGGACCCACTCCCTGGCACAACGCTCCTTTCAACAAGGTCCCTCTTAGAGCAGAGTGCAGTGGAGAGAGCACCCTGGGCATGTGTGCTCTTGGCCTTGGCCATGAGCATGGTGGGGGGGGATTGTCTCCAAGCACAGACTATCAGGGTGCTGAAAACATACTAGCTGCAAACATGAATTCCAATCTTCCCACCCACAGTCCATTCTCCACTGTGCTAATTTTATTAAGGCATAATAGGAGTTCAAACAATGCTCAACTTTGAATAAAAGCACACAGTCTTAGAGATGTTGAGCAAAGCCGACAGGTGTGGAAATGCCAGCATTTGTGCTCTGGAGCCCCCTGTACCCAGAGTGGTTTCCAAAGCACCAGATGACCCTCTCTGGCAGTTTTAACTCCTTGCTCTGGGGTGTGATGAATGGCACATGCCCTGGAAGCCAGAAGACAGCCTCCCCCAGGGACCCCGACTGATTATGTTTCTGTGTCTTGGTCTTTATGACTATGAAATGGGATAATCACACCAGCCTCATGCCATCATTCATTCACCAAGTATTTATTAAGCTCCTGCCACATGTCAGCATTGTTTTAGTTACCTGGGAGATGGAAATGGAAAAAAAAAACATGACAAGGACCTACATCATGGGTGTAGTGGGGTTGAGAGGCAAAAATAAAATAAGAACGATTCAACTAATGTACAGTAAATTGTCAGGAAGCGATGCATCCTCTTAAGAAAAAATGAAGCAGAGTAGGGGTTTCCGAGTAATGGACACAGCACAGATGTGTTCTGTTTTGCCCCTCCAGGTCTACTCCCCGCTTCTCTGCCCTGCTCCACAGCCTGGAGGTGACCCCCGAAAGGACCACATCCCTGGGCTCCTTGCCCTCTGGTTCCTGGGTGGGCCTGACCAGTGGAAGCGTCCATAGGGGATAGGGTGGGGAGAGATCTGGGGATTTACTCCACTGCATGCCTTTGGGCTGGGGTTGGAGGTAGCTGTGTTCCTCTACTGAAGGCCACAGTTCCTGGGCATGGCCCTCCTACAGCTACTGCTCCCCCTGAGCTCTGATACCCCCCATGGGTTCTCCTCCCTTGCCTTTGGGGTATTTCACCACTCCCAATCCGAAGTACACCTCTGTAACAGCCCCTCCATTAAGCCGTCTCCCATTACCCCCTTTGAGCATGCCATCTGTTTCCTGCCAGGACCCTGCCAGGACAAGGTGTGACTTGACAGGGTGGTCAGGGGAGGCCTTCCTGAAGAAACGCTATTTGGGCTGAGCACGGAGCCCTCATCAGCAGATGCCCAGACTCAGGACAATGTGCAAGTGGTTGGTGCATCTCAGTCTGTGAGAGGGACAGGAAGGAAGCCAGGGAGGCTGAGGCACAGTGAGCAAGACTGGGGGTGGCAGATGAAGATGGAAGAGTAGCCAGGGTCAAATCTTCTTCTTCTTTTTTGTAATTTTTAAAATTTTGGTATCGTTAATGTACAATCACTTGAACAACATTATGGTCACTAGATCCCCTATTATCAAGCCCCCCCTCAACACCCCATTGCAGTCACTGTCCATCAGCGTAGTAAGATGCTATAGAATCACTACTTGTCTTCTCTATAAATACTGCCTTTCCCGTGTCCCCTGCCGCTGCATTACATGTGCTAATTGTAATGCCCCTTTTCCCCCCTTATCCCTCCCTTCCCACCCATCCTCCCCAGTCCCTTTCCCTTTGGTAACTGTTAGTCCATTCTTGGGTTCTGTGGGTCTGCTGCTGTTTTGTTCCTTCAGTTTTTCCTTTGTTCTTATACTCCACAGATGAGTGAAATCATTTGGTACTTGTTTTTTTTTTGGCTTGGCTGAGCGTAATACCCTCTAGCTCCATCCATGTTGCTGCAAATGGTAGGATTTGTTTTCTTCTTATGGCTGAATAATATTCCATTGTGTATACGTACCACATCTTCTTTATCCGTTCATCTACTGATGGACACTTAGGTTGCTTCCATTTCTTGGTTATTGTAAATAGTGCTGCAATAAACATAGGGGTGCATATGTCTTTTTCAAACTGGGCTGCTGCATTCTTAGGGTAAATTCCTAGGAGTGGAATTCCTGGGTCAAATGGTATTTCTATTTTGAGTTTTTTGAGGAACCTCCATACCACTTTCCACAATGGTTGAACTAGTTTACATTCCCCCCAGCAGTGTAGGAGGGTTCCCCTTTCTCCACATCCTCGCCAACACTTGTTGTTGTTTGTCTTTTGGATGGTAGCCATCCTAACTGGTGTGAGGTGATATCTCATTGTGGTTTTAATTTGCATTTCTCTGATGATTAGCGATGTGGAGCATCTTTCCATGTGCCTGTTGGCCATTTGAATTTCTTCTTTGGAGAAGTGTCTGTTCAGCTCCTCTGCCCATTTTTTAATTGGCTTATTTGCTTTTTGTTTGTTGAGGTGTGTGAGCTCTTTATATATTTTGGATGTCAACCCCTTATTGGATATGTCATTTATGAATATATTTTCCCATACTGTAGGATTTTTTTTGTTCTACTGATGGTGTCCTTTGCTGAACAGAAGCTTTTTAGTTTGATATAGTCCCACTTGTTCATTTTTGCTTTTGTTTCCCTTGCCTGGGGAGATATGTTCATGAAGAAGTTGCTCGTATTTATGTCCAAGAGATTTTCGCCTATATTTTTTTCTAAGAGTTTTATGGTTTCATGACTTACATTCAGGTCTTTGATCCATTTTGAGTTTACTTTTGTGTATGGGGTTAGACAGTAATCCAGTTTAATTCTCTTACATGTAGCTGTCCAGCTTTGCCAACACCAGCTGTTGAAGAGGCTGTCATTTCCCCATTGTATATCTATGGCTCCTTTATTGTATATTAATTGACCATTTTGCTTGGGTTTATATCTGGGCTCTCTAGTCTGTTCCACTGGTCTATGGGTCTGTTCTTGTGCCAATACCAAATTGTCTTGATTACTGTGGCTTTGTAGTAGAGCTTGAAGTCAGGGAGCGTAATTCCCCCTGTTTTAGTCTTCCTTCCCAGGATAGCTTTGGCTATTCAGGGTCTTTTGTGGTTCCATATGAATTTTAGAACTATTTGTTCTAGTTCATTGAGGAATGCTGTTGGTATTTTGATAGAGATTGCATTGAATCTGTAGATTGTTTTAGGCAGAATGGCCATTTTGACAATATTAAATCTTCCTAGCCAAGAGCATGGGATGAATTTCCATTTATTAGTGTCCTCTTTAATTTCTCTTAAGAGTGTCTTGTAGTTTCCAGGGTATAGGTCTTTCACTTCCTTGGTTAGGTTTATTCCTAGGTATTTATTCTTTTTGATACGATTATGAATGGAATTGTTTTCCTGATTTCTCTTTCTGCTAGTTCACCATTAGTGTATAGGAATGCAACAGATTTCTGTGTATTAATTTTGTATCCTGCAACTTTGCTGAATTCACACATTAGATCTAGTAGTTTTGGAGTGGATTCTTTAGGGATTTTTTATGTACAATATCATGTCATCTGCAAACAGGGACAGTTTGACTTTGCCAGGGGTCAAATCTTATAATCAAGAGGAGTCGGGATTTTTCTGAGACAGTGAAAGTTTTGAGCAGGATAATGACACAATCAAATTTATGTTTTAAAAGAATCACTCTGGCTGCTGTGTGGAGAATGGACTGTGGGTGGAAAGATTGGAATTCAGAAGACTAACTGGAGGTAATACCAACAGCCAGCTAGAGAGATGGTGGTTTGGACAAGGTGGAGGCCGGGGAGGAGGTGAGACGTGGTTGGATTTGGCATATGTATTGAAGGCAGGACCTATCAGATTTCCTAGGATGTGAGAGTCAACAAGCCTACAGTTTCTGGCTTGAGCACTGGGTATGGACAGCAGCGCTTGTGAGGCACAGACAGAGAGGGGTGCCAGTGACACACAATGAACTACAGAATGCTGGCCAGTGATAAGGGTCGACATGAAAGTGTTCAACACTTGGGAGGAAGACGTCGTCTTGGGAGATGGAACAGAGGTCCCCAGAGAGCCTCAGTCTGGTTGGAAAGCTGAGACTCACATGCAGCAAGAGCAAAGGGTAGTAGGAGGCCTTGAGTAACGTGAGAAACTGAGCAGTGGGGGCCACACGTCCCCAGAGAGGGGAACCCGGGCTGGGCCTGAGGGCTGGATGGAGAGGCAGAGGCAGTGTCTTGTCTGACTCCCTGAGACTGGAGCCTGGGGCTGAAGACCTGTCCCCTTGGCCTGACGAGGATGATGCCCGAGTCTGTCCTGGGAAGAGCACAGTGCTGCACCGGGGGTAGAAGGTGGTACTGTCTGGAGGCAATTGGGAATGCCTATGGGAAGCTCTGAGCATCCCAACCTGTTCTCAGGGCCCAGAGATTCTGTATAAGGTGGGAGAAAATGCAGTGACCCCTGGAGGTGGCTGCCCTGGAAGCTGGGCCACCAGTAGAACCTGGTTTCAATTCGAATGGAGGATAAAGTGAGCATCTGTGAGAAGGCTGACTTTAAAAAAGAGCAAAAGACCCAGAAACAGTTTTCTCATCTGTCAAATGGAAATAATAATGCAGGCTTGTGAGAATGAGATAAAGGAACTGAGCAGACCTGGCACACTACAGAGGTATAGTTCCTGTTCTAGGAGTACCAGATTTGGTGTCTGCCCTGAAAAGATGGCCGCATGAGACATGGGTGGAGGGCAAGCTATGAGAGGGGTCTCCAAGTTCAAGAGATGGTGGAAACTAGGAGGGCTAAGCAGATGTGACAGAAGTACCTTGATATCTTGAGCCAGATTTTGGAGGAAACTTGTTGGTATGGGGGCAGAGCTGGCCTGGATCTGCAAGGAGGAGCAGCTGGTCTCCTTTCAGCAAAGTCCAGGGCCCAGGCACCACTCCCTGTGGGAACTGACAGCCCAGGTCTTCTCCCTGGCTCGCTCTGCTCCACCATGCAGCCCCTCCACGTTTCCTGCACAGACCAGCAAATGCCACCTCCAGCCCTGAGCCTGAAAGGTTCTTCTCTCAGGTGTCTGTGGCATTTCCTCTTCTCTTTCAGGGCTCTGCTCAAATGTCACTTCAGTGAGGTCTTCCCTGACCCTACTGCTTGAACTTGCTTTCTCCGTTGTACTTACGTGATTCAAAACAATGTGTATTCTCTAGTATTTGTGCACAAATATTCTATACCTGTTCATTAAGTCATATTTACTAATTGCATTCTTAACATTCCATACTCTTATTTTGGTCTCCTTGTTCTGATATTTGGGGAATGTGGTTAAAAATCTCCTACTGTGGTTGTGGATTTTTTCCATTTTTTTTCCACTGGGCCTATCAGTTTTTGCCTTATACATTTTGAAGCTATGTTCTTAGGCACATGCAATTGCTGTACATTCCTGGTGAACTGAGTTTTTTAAACATATAATTATGAGATGACCTTTAACTCTAGTACTGCTTTTTGTATTGAAGTCTAACCATTCTGATATTGATGTAGCTATACCTGCTTTTTGCAAAGAATATCTTTTCCCCCATCTTTTAACTTATAATCTTTCTGCATCTTTTATCCTTTAATTCTGTTTTTTTAAGTACAGCATATAATCAGAATTTTCAAATTCAATTTGAAAATCTGTATTTTAGTTGGAGCATATATATTTGATGTAATTACCAATGTATTTAGGTTTAAATTTTTCATTTTCCTAAATGTTTCTATTAGTCTCACTTGTTCTATATTCCTCTTTCTTTTTTTTCATTTGGTTTCTTTTGGATTAAGTATTTTGCACTATTTCATTGTAATATGCATAGATGTTACAACCTGCAACCTTGACTTATCGAAGTCTAATATTATTTGATATTTATCTCTCTTCCTTGTTAGTTCAAGAGCCTTAAAATAATTTAACTCCATTACCCATCCCTCTACCCCATTTATGCATTTATTTTATTTGTCTACACATGTTAAGGTCCATATGAAAGTACTTTTTATTGTTTTCTCAACCAATATTCATTTAGATATGTATTTTTACATTGTTTTGTTGCTTTTCATTACTATGAAAACTTCAACCCTTAATATTGATTTAATTTCCTTCTGTCAGAAGAACATACTTTAGTATTTCCTTTAGTGTGTGTTTCTGGTGCCAGATTACCTCAGCTTCTGCCTGAACATTTAAAAATAAATTTCCCTTCTGTTCTTGAGTGGTATATTCACTGGGTATAAAATTCTAAGCTGGTAGTTTCTTTCAATACTGTAAAGATGTCACTCCATTGTTTTCTGACTTCCAAAGTTACAGGTTTAATTATCATACCCTGAAAGTAATCTTTTTTTCCTGCTTTTTTGTCTTTAGTTTTCAGCAGTTTTACTGTGAATGCCTTAGCATGGACTTTTTATTTATTCTGCTTGGAGTTTTTAGTGCTTTTTGAATCTGTGACTTTAATATCTTTTTTTTAACTCTTTAGGAGTGTTCTCAGCTATTATTTCTTGGATTATTGCTCCTGGCCCATTTTCTCTCTCCTCTCTGTGGAATTCCAATCATACATGTTAAACCTTTTCACTGTAACTCAAATGTCTCTTACCTTCTTTTTTTATTTTTTTCTCTTGTCTTTCTGTACTTAATGTTTGATATTTTTTTCTAGCCAATCTTTTAGTTCATAATTCTTTCTTTAGTTATAGCTATTAAACTCATTATTGAGTTCTTAATTTGGGGCATTATGCAGTTATTTACAATTAGCTCTTTAAAAAATACATATAGTTTCTGGTTCTTGTTGAAAAATTCCGATTTTATCTTTTAACACTTTGATCATGGTAAGGTATAGTTATTTTAAAGTTTGTGCCTAATAACTCTAATATATCTGGAGCCTCTGTGGGTTTCTGTTTCTATTTTTTGTTCTTACTGATGTCTGATGTTTGTTCATGTGCCTTGTTATGTCTGGTTAATTTTTTAAATTGTGTATCAGATTCTGTCTCTGCACATTGTTTTTAAAAATAATTGAGGCCCAAGATGCTATTATCTTCCTTCCAAGATGGTTTGTTTGCTTCTGCTGGGCACCTGGGTGCACTAGCAATCTGAGATCATCTGAATTCAATTTGAAGAAGGGAGATAATTGAAGTTGAGAGGCCCAGGTTGCAGTCCTTCAGAGTCTCAACCCAAAAGCAGTTGAAAGGGTCACTGGTCTCCACTGCTCCCTTGGCAGGCTCAGGACTTCAATTCTGGTCCTCAGATCCCACAAGCCTGTGAGAAGTCTTGCTCTGCTCTTGGCTGTCCCTTCAGAACTGGCAAACAGTCGTAGGGGAAATTGGCCCAAGACACTAGTCTACCTCCATGGGCCCCTCTCCTTCCCCTGACAGATCTGGTAGTTCTTCACTATCTTGTTAGCTCTCTGATGCCTTCAAGACAATGGTTATTACTCATGGCCTTTTTTTTTCTTTTGTTGCATTCAGCAGAAGGATTTCCTAGTTGACATTTTAAACATGGAACTCATTAGCACATATTACCATCTAGCACATTATATATATTTGTCACTTATTTTCTTCATTGTCATCTCACTCACTAGAAGTTAAGTGCCATGAGGGTGGTAATTTTTGTCTGTTTGTTTACTGTTCTACCCAAAGGTCTTGACCTGTGCTTGGCATTTAACAGGTGCTAAACACATAGTTGGTGAATGAATGCATGAATCTATTATCTGACTCTACAGCCACAAAGATTTACCCAACAATCAGGAATTTGCATTTCTATTTTTGTAGAGGTATATGAGATCCAGAAAGTAAAGTGATTTGGGCTAAGTTTCTGTAATGAGTTGAGATGAAGTCAGGACCCAGGGCTTCTGAGTAGCATTTCAGGGCACTTGCCCCACTAGCAGAGCTACTTTCTTCTCTCAGGACCAAAGACAAGGCTGGAGTGGAGAAAAGGAGCAACCTGCTCATCAAATAACTGATGATTGGGGGGCCATGGGGAGGCTGTACAACTCAGAGAAGACAAGTAGTGGTTCTACAGCATCTCACTACACTGATGGACAGTGACTGTAATGGGGTATGTGGGGGGGACCTGATGAAGGGGGTAGTGTAATCACCATAATATTGCACATGTAATTGTTTAATGATACTAAAATAAATTATAAAAATTAAATAAATAAAATAAATTATGCACATCTTAAAAAAAACAACAAAAAAACCCCAAATAACTGGTGAGACTGAGAATTTCAGGATCAAAAGTCATATGTTTCCCACAGAGCAAATGCAGGGAAGCAGGAAATCAAGATGACCGTGTTTTTAAACTTGCTGTTCCAGGCAGTTCACCTGTGCCATATCTCCAAAGGCATTAATTTATGAACTTTATTCTAGGCAAAAAATGAAGAAAATGTCAGTAAAACTGCTCAGAGAGCCACAGATTCTCTATAAAAGTTCATTCAGATGGTGACAGAGACAGGGAGTTGGGAAATCAATTGGTTTTCTAAGTCACACCAGAACAAATACATCAGGGGGTATTTAGCACTGGGAGCAAGAGTCAGGTTTGAAGCATAGGCCAGGCTGTGGGCCTAGCAGGCCCAGCGAGGGCAGTGGGGGGGTTCCCTGTGCTCACACCACTCCCACCCCAACACCCTGTTGAGGAGTTTGCAACTCCAAGCATTTGTGGGCAGGGGGAAGGCCACTGAGGGCTCGCCACTGCTCCTGGCACCGCATGAGCCCCGAGGGACTGCCTGATGCACCCGTCACACCCACACTCACCTGCCCAGCCCACCCTTCCCACCTGAGTGACAGACCTCCCATCCCCAGGTCACTGGGTGTCAGTTAGGATCATGGGCTCTGAAATCAAACAGGGGTCTGAATTCACAGCCACACAGGAGTCTGGTTCATACTTGCCGCTTAGATTAGTGGTGTGATCTTGAGCCAATTACTGAACATTTTTGTGTTTTCCTTTCTTCACCCACAAAATGGGGATAATAAAAACTACCTCACAGACTTTGTTTGGAGATTATACCAAATAAATATGTGAAGCGCACCCTACAGGGCTGGCACATAGTGAGAGCTCATTGAACACTTGTCATTATTAATAGTTATCACCTCTCCTAAAATTCTCAAATCTTTCCACTTCTCTTCTCCCCGCTGCTATTCCGACACAGAGGCCACCATCATCATGAATTCCTGCGGCTATCTCCTCTCTGGTGCCCTTGCTGCCTGTCTCATGGCCCCACAGTGCAGCCCAGAGAGAACATTCTGAAGGGCACACCTGATCACTATTCGGAGGAACCCTTCAGCGGCACCCCACTGCTCTCTGGAAGTGGTACAAACAGACACCTCCACCTCCAGCTCGTGTCTGATCACTACCCTTCTCAGCAAAGGGACTGAACTCCTTGTCGTCTTCCAGAGTACCAGACTCTTCATCACTGGACCACTCTGGGGAACTCTCTCTCCTACTGACCTGCTCCCACCTGGACATTTCCAGCTCACCCTGTCGTCTCAGCATTGACAAAATACCCACAGGGAAAGCTCCCCTATAGCAAGCGCCTACCACCACCAATACTGGCTGTGTCACACCTGCTGTAACAGACATACATCTGTCTGTAACCACTTCTAGACCTGGAGAGTGGGGACGGTTCTAGTTAACTGTCTCATCCCTAGCATCTAGCACACTGCCTGGCACAGACGAGTACTTAATACACATCTGTTAAATGAATGAATGACTAAATGACTGGTATCAGAACAAATTAATAGAATCAGTAGTGAAATAGGACCCTGTGACTGACCTCTACTCCCTGTCAGAGTCTTCTGGAACCAGCTCTCATATGAAGCTCTTTGTAATTATTTTATTCCTGTTCCTAGCACAGGGGTTGCCAGAAATCCATAAATATTTTGCTTCCTAATTGCTTATCTGCACCTTAATCACATAGTAATTTTATTGTTATTGTTATCATTATCATTATTATTAGTGGTGATAAATAAAACAGAGCATAAAAGTATTTCCAGAAAAAAAACAATTGCGTGATTTAGAATTTTTAATTAATATGAGTTGGGGTTTGTATTGAGCACTCTCTGCAAGAATGGATAATCCTCAGTGCCTCCCCCAGCGGGTTTGGTATCTAAATGCTCCATATTGTAATTTACATCCTGAGGGGCCCACAGCACTTAGAAAGCCATCAGTTCTCTAGTTATCTGGTTCCGATCAGCATCGCTTTCTCCAAATGAATGCATTTCAATTAAAGGAAGAATTTACCAGAGTAAATGTGAGGTGTGTATTTTGTGAATTATAGCTCTAACTTTAAATAAACACAAAACAATAAACATTTTCTGAGCTTCTTTGATATTCTAGGCTTTGAAGATAAGACAAAGAAGAAAAAGACCCAGCTCTTCCTCCAAGGGGACTGCAGTCTGGGAAGAAGGATGGACACAAAACTGAACAGTTCAACTGTGATTTGGGGCAATAGGAGAGACTTCACAGGGTGTATGGGAGTTTCTGGTGTAGACAATAAACTGTAGATGTGTTTAGGAGAGAATAAAGTAAAAGACTAAACCGTCCCATCAGGTACTGCCTTTTTAATGTTTACAGACACAGTTTCACTCCCTTCTGTACATGGTAACATCTTCCAAATTATTTCTGTGCAATGCCTTTTTCTCCCCAATCATGCCGGGAATGGACATGGATATTGCTGTGTTTGTATAGACACCAAAAGATGACATTTTTGGCCAATTACTGATAAACCCTAGGCTGGAGCCTCACTTCTCCTCCCTCTCTATCCTGGGTCAATTCAAGGGTCCCTGAAAAAGAGAGAAGTGTATGAGCATCTAAATTGACCAAACAGATAAATTGGGGAACAGCGGTTCATAGTATGACAAAGCCTTGCTCACAAAGGAACAAATTCAGGGGCTTTTAAACAATGAGGCATCCAATCTATGTATAATTGGATATCATTTGAGCTCAGGTATTCAATTAAAAATAACTTTCTCTTTTGGTCCATGACTGAAAAACCAAAATGGGTCACTGGTAGTCTCCTACCTCTTTTGTGCATCCGCCCTGCATTTCCCAATCATTTCTCCATCCCACCTCATCCCTCTGGCAGCCCCCAGCAGGAAGCAGGGGCAAGAGATTCTTGTCTGTGTTGAACCCCCCACCCCTCTCTGCCGTGTGTGCTCTGAGCCCTGCTTGTTGGTGGGTGACTCTGCTCTAACTGCTCCCCCACAGCTGAGGAACTAGGATAGCATCTGCCATGTAGTGTGGGCTCAGCAAGTGTCTTGCTGCCTCCTTCCCTTCGTGCCATGCCCATGAGTGCCCACTCCCCGGATGCCCAGGCCACTGTACGTGATGCTCCTCTTCCCCTCTGTTCTTACTGTGGTTTCGCTTTAGGAGAAAAACTCGGACAAAACTAACTCATACCAGGCAGTGAATGATTTGCTCCCTCAGGAGGCAAAAGCTGCTAATTGCATTTTGTATGAAAAGGAATTACATAAAGTGAACCTTTAATCGTTAAATTGGTCAGGCTGAACACAGAATTTTGGGCAGATCCCTCACAATGCTTTCTGGCAATGCCTAACATGGTGCCTTAGATCTGGCGGTTAGATGGATTTGAAAATCAGCTAATGGCAAGACAGTGACAGGGCAAGTCACAGGAAGGGCAGTCCCATGAGAGGGTCCTAAACAAATGAGGTCACAGAGACCCCTGACCTCTCAGCACAGCCTGCTGGGGACAAGGCCTCCGAGCCATCCTGAGCACTTACTGTGCCCCAGGCGTGGTTTCGCAGCTGAAGCATGGCCTCTGTCCGTGCCACCTTCCTGACTAAAGAATGTTCTGGAATCAATCTCTCCTTCGTTTCATACACACACACACACACACACACACACACATGTACATACACTTTTGCACACACTCACCCTGACCCTTACCCCCATATACTCTAACTTGGCCTTCAAGGAAAGTTTTCCCAGTTCCTAAAGATTTGGTAAAATTTCACAGCGCTGAAGTGCCTGAGAAGAAGGAAGGTTCTGGATAACTTTTCCATGTTACGGTTTTTTCCTCTTTCTTTAAGGCCCAAGGCTAGGGTATGTGTCAGTGTGCATGGGCATTTTAATCAGCAAGGATTTACATGTTCTGAAAACATGAGCAAAATTCGTATCTCCTCAAAACCTAAGAAAAGATGAAAGGTGAGGGCTTCCTCCAGGTCCCTCACAGAGGCTGCAGTCCCAAGGGACCACATTCTGTAGAGGGCCTGGGTGACCTCTCAGGGCTTCCTGTAGCAGTGACACTGGGCACTATGGAAGTCCCCCAACAAGAAACAGGGCCATACTGTCCTCCAACCAGTGAAGACTCACTCCTGGTCTTATTGAGTAGGGAGATCAGGTCAGGCTGGATCAGGCTTGACTCCAGCAGGCCGGGGGACCATCAGCTGATTGTCCCATAGGACCTTCCTTCACCATTAGAGGGACCTGGCCTGTGTCTGCAAATGGAGGAGAGGACAACTGCTTATCATCCCTGGGTGAGGGCAGAGGCATGAGTCAGGGTGGGGACCCCATGCCAACATCTAGTCAAAGAGCAGAGAGGAGGCAGTGTGGGAAATGGGGGGAAGGAGACAAGCTTCAAGAAAGGGGTCCTCTTTAACTTCAGAGGGGTAGGGTGGAATTCATGCATATTTTAAAGTTCCCTTTTGTGATCTCATCCCTGCATTGTATATATATATATATATATGTATATGCTGAACTCCAATGACCCACAGTGACTTGGTCTTTCCATTTTACAGATGGGTGCGCCCAGTGCTCCAGGGCCCTGAGTCCTCAGGGCACGTTCAGTGTCAAAACCAGAAGGAAAAGCTCTCAGTGTCCACCTGCAGTCCTCCTTCTGCTGCCTGGAAGGGACACTGTCTCCCAGGAAATATGCCACCTTCATCATCAATTCTTTCCTCTGGTGACACCCATGTCCCAGTGGGACCACATATCAGCAAGCCTTGTACCCAGTGGCAGCTGCCTCAGTTACGGAGAGGAGAAGTGATCTTCGAGCTGTCCAGTGATCCTGGGTTCAGACGCCCCATGCTGGATGGCAACAGGGCCCCACTGGGGCTACTCAGTCCCTGGGCACTGAAGACCAGGCCCACAGTAGGATTATCCACCAGGCACCCAGGCCTGAGGCCATGGAGCTGACTTCATGGTGCTGTGGCCACCTCAGCACAATCCAGGCATCTCCTCTGGGCACAGTCCCCTAGGAGGAGACAGGGACAACGTTGGGTGGCCAGGCGCTGCCCTGCAAGACCCATTCCTGAGCTCCACAGTGGGCTGAGAAAGACTCCTTTTCCCTCTACAGCGGCATCAGGGCCTCTGATAATGAGTCCACTGGGGCTCCATGGTTGGGTGACTGCTTGCCAGGGCCGGGGGAGCGTTACACAGGCCTGGGCAGGCTCAGTGGAATGTGCACTGAAATGTGTTCATATAGCTTCCTGGACTCCAGCATCCAAGAGAGGGCATTCTTCCCTGGCCACACACACTCAATCTCCCTCTTTCAGAAAATCGACCAGGGCAGATTCTTCTTCCCGACACCCCAGGGCCTTTCAAGAGGGTTGTGCCTAGGAGCCCACCTCTAAAATGAGTGCTGGGTGGGAGATCGTGAGGTTTCACCAGCTCTGGAATCCCTGATTTTTGTCCTGAGACATAGAGCTCAGGGTCAGTCCCACACCTCAGAGAATCCAACAGCCCAGGGCCAGGCTGACTTCTTCAAGGCTCCCTACTGTCCCGACCCCTCCATCCCAGCCTAAGTGTCCGGGCCAGGAACGCCCTTGACTGCTTCTGGAGCAGAGCAGCAGGCAGCGGAACTCCCACAGGCTGGCCTTTCTCCACTGTTCCAGGTCCTGTGAATTCCACCCAAGCTTACCGTTGACCTCAGGCCTGCTTTCTTAAGGCCTGCTTGCTCCCGGGGGTCACTACCCTGACCTGGACCCACCCTGAGGAGAGGCGCTGTCCTGACCTGTGACCTTGCCCCCGATCACCCACCACCAAGCAGGCTCAGAGGGTTGCTCGCTCCATAACCAGCATCTCAGTCACTGACTAGCAAGGGCCGTGATGCCCTTTCCCAGGAAATCAGATGGGTCCCTGAGCTGCTGAATCGCTGGCGCGTCCAAGCTGGCCCAGGATGGGCAGACCCTCTCCCACTCCCGGATCTCCCTGAGCCAGTGGGTTCGGCCCCCGGGGGCCAGGCCTGGGTAGCTCCTGAGATCCAGCCTCACACACCTCCAAGTTGTTCCCTCTGACTCAGGAAGCCGGTCCTCGGGAGAGGACCCTGAGTTTAAGGCAGCATTTTCACTTAGAACAGCTACCAAGAGCTGTTCTTGGGCTGAGAGGGATGGTCACCTGCTTATATGCTATGGCTATGGCTTTCCTGATCCCCTCTGGCGCTTCCCAAAGGTAGCCTGCTGACCTCGCCCAGGACCCTGGGCAGGGTGAGGAGAAGGTGTCCCGGGTGAGGCAGACAGGCTGACTCAGGGCCAGCCTTGGGCTGACCAGGACAGAATGTCTCCAGGAGGCCTCAGTGCAGCTGCCACCACCCGTACTGTTACTAAGAAAAGCCCAAGGAGAAGGGATGACATGACACGCCTGCCCTGGACAGGTCCTGAGGCTGGGGGAGGGGTGCAGACGACTCAGGAGCTGCTCTGGGAGGCACAGGGACGATGTCACAGCTAACTGTCCAGCACTGCTGTCCCCTGGTTTGTTAGGTGAAGTGGCCCTGTGCTCTGGGTGTCTCCAAAATCTGCAGAAATGAGGCACGGCCTGGTAGGCCTCTGGGGTCGCAGAGCAGTGGACCCTGGCTGGTACCTCTTGGGAGCGAGCTTCCCCAGGGCCACGGGCTCTGCTCCTTCTGCCTGCCTCAGCCAGCCATTCACCCTCCT
This sequence comes from Smutsia gigantea, assembly GCA_032199065.1. Classification (NCBI taxonomy): domain Eukaryota; kingdom Metazoa; phylum Chordata; class Mammalia; order Pholidota; family Manidae; genus Smutsia; species Smutsia gigantea. The sequence goes on along the minus strand of JAVSCE010008249.1, from coordinate 42,569 downwards.
TTGGACCCAGGGCCCTGACAGCTTTCTTCACTGCATGATGCTGAAGCAGCAGCTATTAACTGAGTGTCACGTTTACCTGACACTGGGGAGGCTTGGATGAGTGTCTGGTGTGGCCCATGAAAGGTTGGGGCAGGAACAAATGACATTCTAGGAGGGTGGAAATCCCTGGAGCCAATAGGGAAAGCCATCCGGGGAGACCCGGTCAGCCAGAATGGTAGACGAGACAGCCTAACAACCAGAGGTGCACTCTTTAGAGGGGAGGTTGTTATGGATGAATGTTTGTGTCCTGCCCAAATCCATATGCTGAAATACTAACCGCTAAATTGATAGTATTAGGAGGCGGGGTCTTTGGGAGGTGGTTTGGGCATGCAGGTGGAGTCCCACAAATGTGATTAGTGCCCTTATGAAAGCAATCCCAGAGAGCGCTCTAGTGCTCTTTCTGACATGTGAGAAGACAAGTCTACAAGCTGGAAGAAATAAACTCCTGTAGTTCACAAGCCTCCAGTCTATGGTCTATTTCTTAGAGCAGCCAGAACTGGCTAAGAGGGGCAGCTGTGTTTCTCACTGGGCATCTCAGAGCAGACAGTATGTCCCCCCCACACTCCAGGGGTCTTGCCTAAAGGAATTTGTTTTTGTGTCAGAATTAGAAGCTGGAAGGAAATCACAATGGGGTGGGGGGCGTGGCTCAGTTCTCTCAGACCCTGGTTTGGCCCTGAATTCCCCGGGGACTGAGGCGATGCCCTAAAGGGGGACCTTTATCTGAGGGGAGAGACCCCAAGGGCATCATTCACAAGCAGTCACAGCTTAATGAGACCACAAGCCTGCCAGTGCTGTGCTGTGGCGAACATGGAGAGCGGATGCTTCGCACACACACCTGTTCCAGTGTGGAATAGTGCTCCCTTACAGCCACATAAATGACTTCATCTCATTTAACCGCCATTAGCAAATTATTAATATAAATTCACACACCCAGAGTGAAATCACTGAACTTGGATATTTTACTATCAAGGACGCCTTCCTCCCAATCAGAGCCCATTTAAAATGTGTGTGAATTTTATCAGCCAAATGATTCTTGCATCCCCATTTGCTGAGCCCAATAGTTCCAGAAGATGTTTACAAGCTCTTCTCCCTTTTTGATGATGCTTTCTGTCCAGTTTTTGAGTGTGTGTTCACGGGTAGGCACAGCACAGAGGAATGGCCAGGAGCCCAGACGTGGGGTGGGGGTCAGGCTACAGATTTAAACTCCAAACAGTCTGAACAATAGCTAGCTGTAGATGAACTCCCCTAGACCTTAGTTTTCTTAGCTGTAAAATGGGAATAATGATACTTATGTCATAGGGTTGTTGTAAGGTTTACATGAGAAGAGACAAAGTGCCCACTGCACTGTCAGACATGCTGGGGGCATTCAGTAGGTGATGGCTGTCATTGGAGCTGTTATTACTCTTAGCCAAGTAAAGGTACACAGGGTCAAAGGTGGCCTCTTGGCCTCTTCTACTCTCTGACCTAATGACAAGAATTGAGGCCAGGAGAAGACACTGGCAGGAAGGGTTTGGTGCAAGCTAGGCCTTTTCCCACCTCCCAGCCTGATGGGTCCCCCTTTTTCCTTGATCTCTGTGCTGTCTGGTGGGAATGCCCCATCTGGAGAACATCTCATTTAAGAAGGGTCCCACATGTCGCAACCAGGAGTCAGAGGAGGCAACTTCATCAAGAGGGCAAAACTGTGCGACATCTGAGTTGGTGGAGGAACTTGGCCCCCACCCCTGCCTGATGAGCATGGATGTTTGGCTGGGGATCCTGTGGGCAAAGGTACTCATCAGACTAGAGAATGAAGCCCTGAGTGCCCAGTGCCCAGGCTGGAAGACCAAGGCCTGTCCACCTCAGTGGCTGAGTCTTTAAAGCCGCTACCCTTTCTTTCTCTCTACTCATGTTTGAACAATACATTATTTAATACAGGCCAGTCCGAATGACTTTCTTCTTCCCTTAGATGTATGCCCATAAAAGGATGTCATGTTGTCCAGACTGCTCATAATTCATTATGCTGAATTCCCTTCCTTCTGGAGGCTTATACAGTTGTTGAAAAGCTGTCACTATAACCTATTTTCACTGCAACCTTTTATGAACTAGCCTACATTTTTATGTCAAAAATTTATCTTAATGGCCTACAGTTCTTACCTCCAATTATTTCGGTGTCACCAACCTCCAGCTTGGGATGTGTTCCAGCTAATATGTGGGAACAAATTCCCTCTTCCCTCCTACCCTGGCCCCACACTTAAAATACGGAGAAGCTTTGTGGTATGTTGTGGCACATCCCCTCCAGCAGCACACACACACAGACCTACACACTCACTGCAGAATGTGAGAGGGGCCAGACCCTCTGGAGTGAAGCCTAAGGGAGGAGGTACGAGGGGCCCTGAGCAGCTGAGCCCAGAGAAACTCTATGTAACCAGCACATGGAAGGACGCATGGCAGAGGACATGGCACCTGGTGCCACCTTGCAAAGAGCTGGGCTCATTTCCCCTTTGTTTTTAAATTACAAAAAACAATACACACCTTCCCTGTCCACACAACAGAAAATGCTAGAGGGAAAAAAACAATGTGTACTATTAAGAGTGAATACCAGCATCCTCATTTAGAATTCCTCTTGTCCTCACTTTCCCAAAAAATATTTACATGTATATACACGTAAATATATACTTACACATGTAAACAAATACTTATACTTTCTGTATTAAAGATATACATTATATAATACAAAATAAAAATATTTAAAGATTACTTCATAACTTTAGCAGTTGATAATTGAAAAGGTGGCTAAAGAAAGCGACATTTCCCTCCATGCTCTCTCTGTTACTACTGATGGGAAAGCACCGGCTTCCTCATTTGAAGAGCCCCTTGACATTTTCTGCTACTACTGTGACATATTCAAGGGTGTTGTATTTTCCCCACTTAATAGATGAGGAACTGGGGACCAAGACTCGCTAAGAGACTTAGGCGGGGGAGGGGCACATCTGGGCCTTGAATCTAGAATCTGAAGCTCAGCCAATGCCCTTGCCACCACCTAAAGCTGGTGGAACGGATCCACTTTTCTCCTCACTGTTCTCTGACGCTGAGAAACCTAACATTCCCTACTTCTCTTGTCCCTGCCTGTCCCGGAGAAGCTGCTTAAATAACAAATGTTCCTTAGATAGGGAAGAATGCCCGGAGAGGATTCCAGTGGTTTCCTGGGACTCTTCCCCAGCAAGCTGGCCTGAGCAACGGCAGCTCCTGAGGGGCACCATGCCGGGCTTGGCTTTCTCAACCTCCTGGGTCTGAAGAAGGCCACCTCCGGGATCTGGCAGGCACAGGCCCTCAGGCCTCCTTTCGGTACTGGCCACTTGAGCTGTCAGGCTCCCATGCCAGCACTGCAGGGAAGGCAGCCCTGGGACCCGGCGTGACGAAGACTCCCCATCACAAGCGGAGTGTGCTGCGGCCCAGGTCTCTGCTGCAGCCTTCCCCTGGGCCGCCACGGGGCCGTAAGCAGGCATTCCAGGACTCTTCCCTGTTGCAGACCCTACTGTGCTTGTGAATCTGTGATCTGTCCTGGACAGGGGCAATCAGTTCTTTCTGTGAGTGTGTAGTGACAGCTCCCCTGTAGCCATCTGTGGCTGCAGGGGGAGCTGGGTGTCAGGGACCGTGGCTGTAACCAAGGCAGGGCTGTGTGTGCACGTGCACAGCACGTGTGTGAGTGTGCGCCTGTGCGTGCAAGGCTACAATGAAGCCATTACAGTGAACTGTCATTTTTGCTTGAGGCAAACACAAGGATGTTAAACTCTTCCACACGGTCTCAGAGGCAGATAAACCTGAGGTCAAAACCTTGGAAGTTCACTTACTTTGCAAGTGATCTTGGCAAACGAACTTCCCTAGACCTTGGTTCTTTCATCTTAAAATGAGGATGGTATATCTGCCCCACAGGATTTGGTGTAAAATGTGTGCAAAGCACCTACTCATGCTGGCAAGCAGTAAAGATACAATAAATGCTAACCATCATCACCATTGCTCTTATCGCCAAACTTGAGTATACTCAGTCTGGCTATTATTGTCCCTGTGATGTGACGCCGTCTCCCCCACATCCTGCAAAGCTGCCCAGCTAACTTTCTGACGCCTTCAAATCCTGCAGATCAGAAAGGAGCCTTTCTCCCGGCACTGGGCCCAGAGGAGGGCTCCACAGGCGGGATGGGGAAGATGCAGTTCCACAGAAGCCTCTTGTCCCTTCTCTTTAGAAGAACCTACAGGGCTCCCATGTGCTGCCTTGGACTGGCAGCCTGTCAGGGGCAGAAGGGACCTTAGAGATGCTTGGAGCTAAGGCACGGGAACTTGACTCTAGGACCATTTTCCTCTTGTGTGGTCTCCCACCAGATCAAGCCCAAACTCTCATCCCAGCATTTGAACCTGTAGCCTCCTTCTCCCCATTCTCTGCTGGTCCCAACTCCTCCTGCCAGGCTGGTGTCTCTGAGCCATCCTGCTGCCCCTCGACCAGCCCTTCTCAGTCTCTGCCGCTCAAGCCCATCGGGCCCAGTTGCCTTCCAGAAGGCCGTGTCTGCTGTGGCTGGAAACCCACTCAAAGTGGCCTCATCTTGTTCTCTGACCTCCTTGCCTAGTTCTGCCTCTGCAACCATGCTGAGGGTCCCTGAGGGCAGGGGCTGAGCTGAGCAGAGGAAACAATTCCCCTGTAAGAGGCCTGGACATACTGTGGACCCTCAGCAAACACGTTTTTGAGCATTCAGAACTGGTTTTCCGATTCTAAGTAGGAGGCACCATCTCTTCCCAGTTATGTGACCTCGGGCAGGATCCTCATCTCTGGGCTTCCATCTCCTCTATAAAACAGGAGAAGTGGAAAACAGAAGCCTAATCGCAAGTGTTTGAAAGGAAGCCTCCCCTGAAAATGTCTTTTTAACAGGTGGGTCTGGATTTCAGGGGGAGCCCACCTAACAAAAGCAGAGCCCCCTGCATAAAGCAGCAAGAGGTCCAGCTCTGAAAGGTATTTTATTTCCCTTTTCATTAGGAAGAGACTTCACCATTAGGTCTGTTTGATTCTAAATGTAGCCCCGAGACTTCCTGCATTCCCAGGCACCTATCTTGCTGGTTCTAATCCAGAAGTACCACTTAAATTAGTGCAATGAAGAAGGAAGAAAATATGAAAAATGGGTAAAATATGCACTCGGAGTTTCCTATCTATTTCTGTCCTCCTGGGGGAGCCTGTGTCTGAGATGGAGAAGAGAATTTTGCTGTTCTAGGTAAGAGGTGTTTGCTCTAGCGTGGAAGTCTTCCTAGCTCTCTAGAGAAGCTCACAGGAGAGAAATTAGAGGTGTGCTAAAGACGTGCCCTCCCGCTCCAGGAGGGGACTCCCCCAAACACGCCGTATTCTTGCTAACACAATCTCATCTTCCGTTACAGAGAAGGATGGTTCAGTGTGGGCTCCATTTTCTGCTTAAATTTAAGCCACGTTGTGTGCAAGGACAGTGTGGCACAGCCTCTGATTAATCACGGTGAGTGTCTGGCCACTCTGTTTGGTTATGAAACGGGCTCCTTCCTCTCCCTGGGGACACAGGCACCAGGACACAAAGAACTCTGCTTGGAGACCAAGTCTGGCAGAAGCTGATTTGTAGCTGGAGCCTGGATGAGAACTCAAGAAAACCCCCGCAGAATGAGGCTGGCGTCATTTAAATTTGATATGTTTTTAACCTGCTCATAGCCCTAGGGGATGGGGACGCAGCTGGCTGGCTGGGTCTGAGTACAGGGTACCAGCCATCCAGAGAGGGCACCTGGGTGTGAGGCCGCTGCCCTGCGCTGCCCCGGCTGGTGGGTGGGCCAGGCCTTCTATTACACATTAAGCAGCTCAAACCACCAAAGGGCCCAGCTTCTCCATGGCAACCCCAAACCACCCGCTCGTTCCGAGGCTATGCTGGCAGCTGGTGCCATGGACTGGTGTCCCAGAGACAATGGGAAGTGTGAAAACGGTTCCTGATTGACCGTCGGCCTCATGCTGGGAATGCTTCTGAGGATGAAGACAGCCAAGGGTTGGCTGGGATGGCCACGGGGAAGCGGGGGAGAATGATTTACAGACAGGGAATCAAAATTCATGGGGAGCTCATAATTTACAGACCCAGCAGCCTCCCTGAAAGAGATGAGGATCTAGGTGGAAAGAAAAGGTGGGAGGGATGGGAGAGGCAAAGGGAAGGGGGATTCCACAGGATTCACTGACCCCAGGGGGCTGGATTCAATCTCCTGGCTGCATGTTGGGAACACTGCCTCGAGGCAAGACTGGGCCTCTGCCCCTGAAAATCAGGGTGCTCTCTGCCTCCACCTGGATACACACCGTCACGCCTGTGGCCTGGCCAGTGGTCCTTGCCCTCACCCATCGCCCTGCTCCTTCCTTCTCTGTGCTTCTGCTCCTACCCATGCTGGCCACAGCCCCCACCAGCCTCCACCCAGGCCCTGGCCCAGAGAGGGCTTGTGGGAAGGAGGAAAAGGGGCTGAGTCCTGGAGTCAGACACATGTGGATCGGAACCTGTGGCTGGGATTTGAGGAGCCTCGGGCAAGTTCGTTCATGTGCAAAGACTCAGTTTTTTTTTTATTTGAGGTGGAGACAGAAATACTGGCTTTGGAAGGGTTTTGTGGGGGAACAAAAAGGGTGATATATGTAAAAGGCAAGCGAAACCTCATGAGAGAAGGGGGTTCAGACCAGCCCCCACCCCCTCCACTGCTCCCTTTCCACACCCTACGGCCCTCTTCCCTCCCGGCCCAGCCCAAGGTCCCTTTCTGGGCACCTGAAGGTGGGAAAAGTGACCACCCGAGGAGACGCTGAGGAAGTCCACGAGGATGTTCTGAACACTCCGTCTCTGTTGTGGTAAACGATGACTTTAATTTACAAAGCAGATGAATACTAAATCTTTGTGAAATTAAAAACTATATTATTTATGTGAGCGGAAACGGAAAATGTTCCATAGCTAGCAGTGATCCTGCTTTGTAGGAGGAACACTAAAATAATTAAAACCACTCGTGCTTCAGTAATAAATAATGATAATAAATAAATGTCCTGACCTTAAGCGAAAATATAAAATTAAAACCCATTTGGTATGTAAATTCATTCAGGATGCTATCAAGTCTCCCAGCCTAAGACGGTGTGGGATGGAGGAAGCGTTCACTACATGAATTTTGAAAGGAAAATCAAAGAACAACAGAGTTGTGTGTGTATCGACTCATTATTGTACTTTAATTCCATCTAATGCTGTGTGGAGCCTCGAGGCTGGGACATTAATTTCCTGCTTTTTCTGTTTCACCAATTCCTCATGGAGACCGGGAGAAAGAATTTCAGTCCTGGAGGCTGAAATCAGGGGAGGCCAGAAAATTGCAGGAGAGGTGGGGAACTGAAACAGGAGAGGCAATTTTTAATGTGTTTACAGAACAATGATGAAAAGAAGCAGGCAAAGGATGGCGCTGGTGCTGGGGGCGGGTTCTTGAGAATTTGGGACACAAATCAACCAGGGGGAATGAAATGTCCCTGGTCTTGGGTCCAGGTGGAAATCATTCCAGGGTCCAGAGAAGCTGGGCAGGAAGTCTGCGGATGGCCTCTGACTTCAGGAAAACGCCAATCAGTTCCAGATGGTGCCCCCATCCCCAACAGTCCTGCGCCTGGCTGCACCATGAAATCGCTGCGTGCTCCATGAAGCCTGTGGCATCGGGCTCCCTGCATACAGCCAGCCCAGGAGACTACAGGAGACGTGCTGGGCAGAAAAATCGGGAACTTCAACCACTGCTGTATAATAGCTGTAGTGACACCCTTTCCGTTTTGTCCCCTTTTCCGAGGCCTGCCACACCACGCCTCTCACTTCAGGCTCATAGCTGCCTGGCGAGGTGCGTGGAGCAGGGGTGGTTATTTGAGTTTTATAGGTAGGGAAACTGAGGCTCAAGAGCTCACAGTGAGCACGTGGTAGGGAAAGTATGAGAACCCGGCTCCCAGGCTGACACGCTTGGGTAGTCTGCCTCCAAGTGGGGAGGGAGGAGATGGAAAGGAAGGTTGAGGATGGTATTAACCTGAAGACCCAGCCTTAGGTGAGCCCCTCCTTTCTCTCACCCCTTGGGTTTAAAATGAGAGTCCTTCCTTGGAAAAAAAAACGCCCACCAGGAGTAGATTCTGTAAGGATTCTGTAGGTGGCGCGGTTGCTCCACTATTCCCCAGCCATGGCCGTGCAGCTCTGCAGGGCCCTTTGTAGCTCTGGCCTGGGCAGGAACAAATAGAAGGCTGTTGTTCTCTATGTGAAGTTTCAGTGTGGCTACTTTTTCTCAGTCACCAGCCAAGGGGTCCAAAATTCCTCAGGACTCCCAGCCTGCTGGGCCGAGTGTGCTGGGACGATCCTGGGCCCTTGCCTCTTTAAGACCGCCAAAAAAAGCGCGCACTTTTCTTTTGTCCCGGGGAGCCTGCTGCAAGGACCTGGGCGCGTTCCCAGCTCAAAACCTGCACCTTCTGCCTCTCCAATATCCGATACACCGTGCGATGTGTGTCAGCGCTCCTGGGGCAGATCACCAGGGCTGGTTATTTCGCGGGCTTGCTCTTCCACTCCCTCCCGGCTCTGAATCCTCTCCTCCCGCTGGTGCGCTGGGGTGGGGGAGTGCTTGGGTCCCGCCGGGTCGTGGCTCCGTATCTTACCCGCCTTGCGGGGTGCCGAGTCCTCTCAGGTGCAGATGCAGGCTGTGCGCTGTGCTGTGTATTCTGGTCTCTCTTTTAGGAATAGTTGTATTTGCCGTATTTTCATAGATATATATGGTTTTGGGAGGAGATTTCCACTGCCCTGCTCACGCCGCCATCTTCCCGGAACTCCCGAGAGTTCTTCCTTGGAATTCCAAGCTGCTCCAGGCCAAGATATCTAAACTGGTAGAATGGGCCCAAGGGTAGAATTTCCCAGGGGTAGACACTGTGTTTCAGAGTCTGGGTTTTAGGTACCAAAAGGTCAGCAGTTGGGGGAAGGTTCTCTCGACCACCTGGTTCTGACCACACATCCCCTGGGGGTTCTCTCCCCATCTCCCTCTCATCAGTGCCCCAGAGGAGTGGTGGGAGAGGCCACCCCCCAGGAAGAGGGACCCACACACTCTGCTGTCCAAGGGGACTCAGAATCACCAGCATCGTGGGGAGAGGGGGCCTCACGGAGAGCAAAAGTCCTGTGGATATGTTCAACGCAGACCCCATGTTCCGTCTGCTGATATGACCTCCTACTCTTCCATGTGGAAAAGATGGGAAAATCTGACCCAGGCCCTCCAGTGTCTGAATGGCTCCAAACCAACCAGGTTTTATTAACAAAGTACTGGGGTAAATGACTGATTTTCTCCACTTCTGAATCTCAGGCATTAGAACTCATGGAATTGTCAATAAGCCACCAGACAAGGTCCCCTGATGACTGAGATGTTCCTTCTCCAACTGGGGTGAGAGCCTCTGCCTGGTACTGCCCCCACCCCTGCCAGGAAATCCACACCCCACTCTAACTCAGCCGGGTGTTCAAGATGCCCTCTGCTCCTGCTTGCTGATCTCTGCATGCCCCCGCGGTGAGCACAAAGCCCGGCACTTGGGCAGGGAGGAAAGCCCCTGAGAGCACCAGTGTGGTAGGAAAATAGCCTTAAAAACCCAAACAACCAAAAGCTCCTAAACAAGGCCTCCGAGTCAGGTGTAAAATGCCAGGACCGGCATGCCAGCAGGAAGGGGCGCCGGCTTACCTGCAAGTCAGGGAGCTTCCCCTGCCCCTTTGGGGACCAGAAGATGGTCCCTTTGCTGCCAACAGATGCATGACGAGTCTTCTCTTGGCTGTCCCTGAGAGGGAGCAAGGTCACCCCGAGCTCTCTGTTTCTCCTTCTCTTTGGGGCAGATAAGCCAGACCCCTGGAATGGCTGGAAAGGGCACCTATTATCCCTTCTAAAAAGCCTGTTGACCCCAAAGTGTGAACTGACCTGGGGACAAGCCTGGGCTGCAGCCGGCCTGGCAGGGGCCTGACCAGATCGCTGCTCCCTAAGCTGCCTCAGGCCTGCCGCCAGGCGGATCCTGGGCTTCTCTCTGGAGTGCCCCCCGCCGACCTCGGCCCTGCCACCCCCGTCAGAATGCGCCTGGGCAGCTGCTCTAGGACACCAGCAACAGCTCCGGAAGCTGAGTTCAGAGATGACTGGGCTCAGTTTACAGAACTCCTGGGCCTTCAGGCCAAAGTGACCTGGAGCTTGGGATGGGCAGCATGAGACTCAATGTGGGAACCAATCAAAGTGACCCCAACCCCCTGGAGCTGCCACCAGGCAGCCTCATGCCCTGGGCTTCTAACACCCCAGCTGTGTCCTTTTAGTGAAGCCCATGGCTGCCACAGGCCAGCTGGGACCACTGTCCCCTGATGAGGATGGGACCCATTCCCCAGAGGCTCCCCTAACTTCTCTCTTTTTGCAGCAGCGAGTGAGTGCAGGCTGGCTGAAGTGGGTCCCTTGGTCACTCATTTGCCAAACAGTTACTGAAAGCCTTCTATGCACCCAGCCCAGCGGGAACAGCTCAGGGCCTGAAGTGGGCAGGTGCCAAAGGAAGGATTTCAGGGAGAAGTGAGTGTCCTTATTTCTCCACTGGACGCTTCTCAAGGACCTGTGTGTGTCAGGGTCGGGGGTGTGGGGGGCACAGAGAAAGGCCACCTGGTAGAGGGCTTGGCAGCAAAGACTTCAGGGAGGAGATGGCAGGGCCAGTGGATGGGTGAATGTTTCTCAGGCGGAAGGGGCCGGGGAAGCAGTGAGGGCAAAGGTGGAAATGAAGTGGCATGAGGAAGCCATGCTCCTCCTGCAGGGGTGCATGTGGGTGTGAATGAGCAGGTGAAGCTGGAGCCTGTGAGGACAGTGGGCTCTACCCTGAGGCCTGGGGTCTCTGGACAGTGGGGGGACAGGCTGGAGGGCCAGGGACAGGATGCAGAGAGATCTGCCTGGAAGCCTCTACAGTGATCCAGGGGGGTCTGGGCGAGGGCCTGGCTGGCCCCGTGGCCACGGGGACAGAGGGGGTCAGACAACAGAGACCACTGAACAAGTAGAATTGATGGTGATTAGCCATTGAAGGGGTAAGGGGAGGGAGGAGTCAGGGATGGCAGCAGGGCTGGACCTGTAGGTCTGAGTCAGGAAACCCAGCAGGAGGCTGAGATTTGAAAGGCTATGTGGGTGATGAGGTGCACCCTGGCGTCTGAGACTTTGCTCGGGAAGCAGCTGGTTGCATGGACGGGGGAGCGCAGACAGCGGGCTGGCCTGGAGATGGGCGGGGATGCGGAGCCTCCTGACTGTGTCCAGCTCTGCCCTCGCCCCTTTCAGTCCACTCCCCGGCATGGCAGACAGAGGGGCCCAGTTCAAAAACACGTGGGCACTGCCTCCCACGTGTTTCCTGCACAGGACAGGCACACCCCTCCCTTAGGGCTTCTGCTCGTTTTCATCCCTCTGTCTGGAATGCTCCTGCCCACGGGGCCCCCCATCCTCTTCAGGACTTGGCTCAAATGTTATCCAAACAGGCTTTTAAAACCACAGCACACCTGACTTTCTACCCGAGCACTTCCTGACTTCCTTCTCTGCTTTATTTCTCTGGGACATTTCTCACCACCTGACATTTACTTATTTATTTAATTACCTGTCTCCATCTACTAGCATGTGAACTCCATAAAGGCAGGGATGCTTGTTTTGATTAGGCACACAGTAGGTGCTAAATAAGCTAAATTTGTGTATTTAGTGAATGAATGAATGAATTAGTGCCCCTGGCTGGCTTCCACCCCACCCCCACTGACCTTGGTTTGCTGCAACCTCAGGGTCAAATCTGCTTACCCTAGCTCAGGGTCTGGGCATTGAAGGCGTTAGGTCCTAGAAGGGCTACTGGGGACCCTCAGCCCTCGGCAGCCTGGACCTTGCATGCTGCCCCTGCAGCCTAGAGACTGAAATGCAGCCGCCCCATGGGTGGTGATCTCAGCACGCGCTTGGCCCCCTGGGCCTCACGTAGTTCTGGATAGGAATGCAGATCCTGGGCGGGATGCCTGGAGCTGGATGGAATTTACTCCTCTGAAGGCTCTCTGAATTTTAAGGTCTTGAACATCAACTCACATGGTTTGGTGGGGGCAGATGCAAAAAATAAAACCGCAAACCTACAGGAAACAATCTGGGGAGTGCAGGAGGGGGAGTGTGAAATGCACTAACCGTATGGGCCAAAGCCTGAACAAACAGGAGGCAGAAGGGACAGCCCAGCCTAAGCAAAGTTTAGAATGCTGCTTGGGCAGAGGCAGAAAACTTAGAATGGGGTCTTCCTTCAAGGCTGCCTCCCTCACTGGTACCAGGACAGGTAAAATATCAGAGGAATAGAGTAGAAAAGGTGACAAGGCACAAGTGGGGCCTGGAGCTAGGAGGCCCAGCCATACAGTTAGCTTTGCCATAGATGCTGTGTGACCTTGGGCATGCTCCTTCCCTCTCTAGGCCTCTGCTTTTGTCTGCAACATGAGGGGTTTGAACACTGGGCCTTCTTGCTCTGCTACCTGCCCCATTTCTTGATATTTAGGCAGCCTCCTTCAGAATGGCTAGCTGGGCTCTCCCAGGAGGCCAGCTGGGTGCTCTTGCAAGTTATTACAATACGGGAGAACCTAGAATGGGAGGCCACAGGGGTTCAGTGCATAGCTCGTACAGCTGAACGTGGCAGCCTCATCTACCCTGCACTGCAGACACTAGTACCCCTTTTAAAGGCCACGAAGCCCCGATATTTGGGAAGGCTCCTGGATTTAGCTGCTGGACTGTGCAGTATCCAGATGGCTGCTGGGTTGGTCCTGCTTTGCTTAACTCAAATTTTCCTGTGAAGCAGAAAGGAAAAGCTTGTTTCCCTGCAGGTCCCAAATGTACTGTCTGTCTGCTGACCCTTGTCCAGCAGGGGTTTTAGGAGCTCTTTGCTGGAGTCCTGGGCCAAGGCTGCTCAACTTAGCTCCCGCTTGAAAGGTGACCTGGATTGACATTGCCGAATTTCCCATCTCTGTCTGCAGCAGTGTGGAGAGGAGCTGAGCTGAGGTGGGTGGGAGGGCGGGACTCCAGAGTAACCCCCCGTGGCCCCCAGCTCCAGGCTGGCCCTCGCAGGGGCACTGGCCTCTCCTCCGCCTGTACACGCCCAGGCCACCCTATTAATAGACGGGCTGCAAGAGCGCTGCCTCCTCTGGAGTTTCCATTTCACTTGCACTCAATCTGGCTGCCCCAGTGGGGACATCTTCCTTGCAAAACAAACAGCAGAATCAATATTTCCTTCACCAGGGGAGGTGTAGGGGCTTCAGATGCAGGCTCTCTCTGCATTCCTGCTGTCTGGGTCCAAGGAAAGGAGCTTACAGGCCACCAGGCCCTTTTCTGCTTCAATTCAGCAGATTACATTAAATGAACAGACATTTATTGAGCACCTTCAATGTGTCAAAGCCCATGGGGCAGGAGGGAGAGAAGGATGACTGAGAAGGGTCCTCGGCCTGAAGAGCACATGTGTTGCAGGTTACAGTGTGTTGTGTAAGTGAGGTAGGGTAGGGGCAGAGGACCAGGGTCTGAAATTGTCCATCTGGGGCACAGTGGTGTTCGACACAAAGGTGAACTAGACCCATATGTCCTCCAGCAGGCATGGTCTGAGTGTGCAGAGACTGTCCCCTGAGTGGCTGTTGAAGCAGCCCCCTAACCCTGTCCAGGCCTCATGGGGTGGGGATTCTGGGTGAGCCAGTACCCCTGGGGGCTGGAGGGGCTCCAGGCCAGGCCCAGCATAATTTCTCTCTGCCTCTTCTCTGTGTCACTCAGGCCCCTGCAGGGACAGCATGGAATAACTCGGGCCTCAACTTTCTGTACATAAAACATCCTGGGGGAGCTTGTTAAAAATGCAAACCTAGGCTGCAGCCCTAAAGATTCACAACTGATGACCTTTGGTTGAGGGAGAGGCCTTGTGTGGGAATCTGCCTGTCAGATGGCGCCTCGGGGGTTCTGAGCAGCGAGCCCTCAGATCAGGCCGAGAAGCACTGCCCTGCATGTGGGCTTCTTGGGTGGGGGCTGCGGGCATTCAGTCCCCCCACAGCCCCTTCGCTGATGTCCCCTGAGCACTGGCGTCAGTCACATTTGACAATGATGTTTGCTGGACGACTCTCTCGCCAGGATGGGAAAGGTGGGGCGTGCATAGCTGACCCCAGGCCCCTGAACTCTAGCACTCATTTCTCCACATCACAAATCTGCATGCCCAGGCCTGTTTCTGGGATGGCTTTGCTGGCATTCCACTTAAAGGGTCTTTCCCATCTTGGCACTTATGAACCTCAGCGTCAGTGGGACATGAGTGTGTGTGTGTGTGTGTGTGTATGTTGTGTGTGTGTTTCATCGGAATCCTGGGTCCAGGCAAGATCTGAATTCCACATTCCCAAAAGATTTGAATACAACCCAACCCCTACCACTTGCTGTCCCTCAGGTGTAATGAAAGACCTAAGAGCGATGGGACAGTGGCCCCCATACCATATCCATGCTGCCTTGAAGGCCCTCTCCTGTTTCTCTGTGTTGGCTAACTTGCTGGCTGGTTGGCCTGTCCTGGCCCCCACTGGGCTCCACTATGGGCAGGGTCCTCACCGGCCCCACAAAGAGCCTGCAGCAAACCTCTCCAGCTGACTGGTCTCTAGGCCCCAGGCTGCCCCTACCCCTGCTGCTCCAAAGCCTGCCCTGCGTGTGGCCTCCATTTCAGGGCACAGAGATGCTCATCACACACAGTCACGTTTTTGTTCACAAGCTGGGAGTCCGTGCGATGGCTCAGCAAAGGAGAGAGTCAGTTGCTCTGTCTTGCCTACAAACAGCTCATGACAACAGCCTTTGTCCTCAGGGGGCCTTGGCAGAGCTGGTCACAGATATTGTGGGGAGTGAGAAGCCCGGAGGAACCACTATTGCACTATGTGCGATGTGGAGAAAAACCACAGAGAAGGGAAAACGGGTTCGCTTGTGGCAGGAGCGCCTCTGAGGCCCAGGTGCCTGTGGGAGTTGTGGGAAAACCAGGCACGGCTGGGAGCGCCCTTTGGAGCGTTGGGCTGGCAGCTGGTGGGAGGGGGTGAGTTGAAGCGGATGAGGGGTGCTGAGGCCCCCCGATGCTGCTTCCTCGCTTGGCCTGCTCCCAGGTGGACGAGTGGAAAAGGGAGAGGCTTGGGCCTCATGTGGCTTCTTACCAATTCAGCCTGCTTGGTGTCCAGCTTTGTGCCTGGCTTGTCAGTGGGGAGGCCAGTGGGAGGAGCAGGCCTTGCTGCTAGTCAGAAAACTTATAGAGGGGACTGGTCAGCCAAGAGGGCATGGAGACGGTTAGGATGTGTGGAATGGTCAGAGGTTTCTGGCAAGACTGGCCAGAGGGCTAGGCCCCAGAGACAGGTGGAGTTGGGGCAATCAGGGGACAGGAATGAGGGCTTTCCTGAAACAAACTAGCACAGAAAATAGGCCAATAGACACGTGAGAAAAAAATGTCACAACGGGGCCAGCACACAGCTTTTTCTTCTCCAGCTCCTACATTTCTGGTCACTGCAAACTAAACCGCCCTCCCTGCCCTGGTGTCAGGATTCAGTGTGGAGCAAGGAGGTGAAAGACCACGTGGACTTTAGACCCTGGACAGGGAACAGCTCAGACGGCATGTTTTAGGATAATAACAGAGACTAATGGGGAAGTGGTGCTTCCTTTCCCCAGAGCTGCGATTAAACCCTGGAATATGGGTGACATGTACTGGGGGGAGGACACGGCACGGTTAGAATTCTGCCAGCAAACATTCTAAAATATTCATGAAACATGGGGCCGGGCCTGCCTGTTAACACTTCAACTGGTTCCCTCCAATAGAGTGAAAAATGGGCACCAAGCACTGTCATCTGTCCCTCTGATCTTTCCAGGTCCTGCCACGGAGTGAAGTGGGAACCAGGGCAGCGCAAGGAGGCTGGAAGGGAGGGGGCTGGAGCTGAGCTCTCCTGGTGGCTTATATTTCTGGGTAATCGGGCTAGAGAACAGTGAATTTCTTCAGTCTATGAGGCAAAATAATTGATTCTCTAAGTCTTATTCCATCAAAAGGGATTAGTGGGGGGTCCCGGGGATTCCACTCCACCACACTAACCTCCTCTGTGAAAGGGCCATTGTTACATACACAAATCTCCACAAATGGCACAGGCAAAGCAAAATGTCTAAAAAAAGTAAATTGGCCTTCGAAAGAAAATAAGGAGGAAAAGAATAAAATGAACTCCTGCCTGCCTTGGTTAAGAGCTTCTTCAGAGCTTCTAGACACGCTGAGAGGGAACCACAGTGCAAAATTGCTGCAATTTAACAGGGTGTCTAATTAAAAGGAGCAAAATGAAGGGCTTTTTCTTCCTACCCTGGGTTGTGCTTCTTTCTGTGCAGGGTTCCAAAGTATGACAACTCGAGGACAAAGACTTATGCCTCCAAACAATAAGAAGTAGCATATCGGCTACTGAATTACTGGTTTTTATATCCTTCTGTCCCACAAATGTTGCCGAGACTTGCTGTGTGCCAGCTGCTCTGCTAGGAGCTGAGGTCACGGAGATGAGTAAGACCCTGGCAGGGGAAGAGAGAGAGTTTAGACAACTGAAATGTAGTGTGGTGTGTGCTAAGGCCATGGAGCATGCAGCTGCCCCAGGTGGGTGGATGACCTGAGCACAAGGCCCTTCTTCCTCCAACCACACTGGCAAAGCGGACCTTCCACGAAACCCTTCCATTACCTTTATTTTGAAAAAGGATTGTTTTCAGGGAAGGGGGGATGAGAGTGACTGAGGAATGGGTCTGGGTTTCCTCTTGGGTTGCTAAAAATGTGCTGGAACTGGAGATAGTTGCAAAACCTTGTAAATGTACTGAATGTCCCTGAACTGTGGGCTTGAAAATGGTAAATTGTATGGGTTGTATACTTTACCACAATTTTAAATAAGTAATATTTTCTGAGGTCACATTCAATATAAGCTCTGCTTTACAACTTCAAGGGTTACCCAACAATCCCTGAACCTGGCAGCAGGGCAAACCTAGACGTGAGGCCCTCCCCGAGGCCTGCCGCTTGCTTTCCCTCTGCACAGTCCCGGCTCCCCGCTAGGCTTAACCGAGGTAGAAGGAGCCGACCAGTCCGCATCACAGCCACCTTCTGACGGGTCACCCAGAACTGCTCCCCATAGCATATTCTCCAGTGCTTTGCCTGGTCTAAGTTTAAGCTCTCTCTCACTCTCCGTGGCAGTGTGAGCACAGCGCCAATCCTCCCTCGAGAAGAGGGTGCTGCTGCGAGGACCCACTTCTGGGACGGCGGCTGGTGGGCTTGGCACAGTCTCACCCCTGGAGGCCTCCTGTTTCCAGTTATGTGTGGGTTCCTCCTTGTGGAGAGGGCACCTACCATGCCACCGACTGGGGAGGCCACCAGGTTTGTGGGGGGTGGAGGGAGGAGAGGAGGAGGAGGTGGAAATGGAGCTTTCCTCAGATATGGCAGAAACCCGGAGTCAGATCCTTCCTAGGATTTGAACTTAGCCACCCAGCACTGAACTCATTATCTGTGTCCCCCTCCTTCCCATGACTGTGCACATATTCAGCTTCACCTTCTTGCAGCCGGCAGTCCATCTGTTAACATGCTGGCTAGACAGGGGCCTGGTGGCATGGAACTGACCCAGAAGTAGGTATAATCCTCTCTTCTAAATGTGCTTAATACCATCGATAATCTTGTCACATAAATCTCCTGGTTAGCAGTGAGCTGCAGCTATCACTGCTAGACTCCAGGAATCTTTCAGTAACGGATTCCACCTCCTGTAATCTATCTCCTGTTTTATACTGATTTCAGCTGCCACGTTGCTGGCACTTGTGAGAACCACACTGACCTCTAAACGCACCGATTCTCGGAAGCAGTGTCTTGCAGACTAGGCCAAAAGAGCCAATACTTTCACACATTTGGCCCTCCTGACGGCCCCCTTGGCATCCCTCTGAGCATCTGGACCCACTCTGACGTCAGTTCCTGCTGTGGATCCGGTTGGGACCACAGTCTGTCTTCTGCTTGATCTTCCTGTTGGAGGCCGAGTGTCACTCTTGACACCAAGTGGTGTTGCCCATGACTTTCTCTGTTCCCCATGGCCGTCCCCCAGCCTCCGTGCTTGAGGACTCGCCCATACACTGCCAGTATGGAGTTACAGCATCGCCAAACGCTTGGAAGGACATGATTAGCTCAGATGGTTCCTATGTTTCTCCAGAGAAATTAAACCCAAGTCAAAGTCACTTCTAGGACCTAAGTTACCAGTGTGAACACCACTGGGCAGAACCAGTGCATCCCAAATGTGGATCCTCTACTCCCAGGGTTTCTCCCCTTCCAGTCCACAGAAGGCAAAACTGTGGGGAGGGTGTGCTTTTCCAGGAGTAAGGCTCACATCTCTGCTTCCAGTCCCTGAGCAGTGCAAGAATAAACATCCTTTGAGCAGTACTGACGCCTGCCCAGTATGGGTTTTGGGCTGCCAGCAACAGCTGGGTAAACAATTGGGCTGCAGTCTAATTTTGCACCCAGACTCACGGGAGCAGCTGAGGGAAAGACACAGCACAGACCTGCTAGGCTGGCTGGAGCCTGCCTGGAGAATCTCTCATCTTCTGAAATAGGCCCATAAGCCTCAGCTTTTATTTGGGGACAGTTTCATCTAGGCGGGTATGTGGGTTTGGAGAGGTCTCTGCTTACAGAGGGCCCACCTTGGGTCACTGGGACTGGCGGAGTCTTGTAACTCTGTAAAATGACCTGCTGGAAATAACATGGTCAAAGCTCAGTCTGTGAAGATGAGCAGTGGCTGAGACCATAGCTCTGGCGAATTTCTCTCCTTTCAGTGACGGTAAGATAAAGAGGAGTGGAGATGGTAGCAAAGAACTTTCTTCTGGATTTAAAGTCAGGGAGAAGTCAGGTAGTGCTTGGAGCTTTTGTTTGGCTTGTGTGGTTTTTTGATTTAAGGAATTTCCTCGAGGGCTCTCTGAGTTTGATCAAGAGCCTCTGCCAGGGGAATAACCAGCAGAGTATGTCCATTCCTGTTTTCTTACTGCTGCTAAATAAGAGACCCTATGTAGGCTCTTCTTAAATGGAGGCTGCAGTGAAAGTCCCACCCTGCCCTCAGAGATTTGTGTCTGTCCCATAAGACACCAATGGGTTTAAAGGATGCCCCAGGCACCTCCCTTTTCCGAGGAGACACTGCTGTGGGTTGAGAGAGGGGCATGGGAGACCTGAAGTCTCTTGCTTTAATTGCCCTTTGAAAGTTTTCCAAATCGGAGCCCACATGTTACAGGATGCAGGCAGGTGGTCATTAGAAAGCTTCTGGAGACATATTTTGACATCAAAGATAAAGATGTGATGGTATTTCATTTCAACTCAGCAGAGAGGAGGTCAGCAGGCCATCCCGCTCCTTGATTAAACTTAGCATCCAGAGCATCCTTTGCAAAACACCTGCCCCTACCCAGGTGGGCCTCTTTAAGGAGATACCGAGAAAAGATGCTTTCACCAAGCGCAGTAGTTTCCTGGGACAGCCGGTTGCAACAGATTATTGCAGACCGGGTGCCTTCAACAACGGAAATCGATTTTCTCTCAGTTCTGGAGAACGGAAGTCCAAAATCAAGGTGTCAGCAGGCCATGTTCTCTCTGAAGTCTCTACGGGGAGTTCCTTTTTATTTCTTCCTGCTTCTGGTGGCGCCAGGCCTCCTCCAGGCCAGCACTCCTGCCTCCGTCACCACGTGGCTGTCTTCTCCACTGGTCTATGTGTCAAATCTCCCCTTCCTTTCTCTTAAAAGGATACTCGTCACTAATTCAGGGCCCACTCTGATCCAGGATGCTCTCACCTTGACAGCCTTACTTAATTACATCAGCAAAGACCCTATTTCCAAACAAGGTCACGTTTGGAGGCTTGGGTGGACAGATATTTTGGGGGCCCTATTCAACCCACTACACGAGAGTACCCTGAAAGTCAAATCCTGTCCTTCAAACCCTGCTTTCTCATCGATGAAAATGTTTTAAAGAAGAGACTGGTTTCTCTGGAGGAGGCCTGTCCTAAAATAAAACTCATATCTCTGTCGAGGTGGGGCAGAGATGCCAGGAAATCTTAGCAGTTTCACAAGTGGCCACAGGACAGGGTTAGGGCACAAAGCCTCCCGATGGCTGCGGGGTGTTCTGAGAAGCAATTGCAGACACCTGGGAAAGCCAGCGCCAGCCCTCCGGGGGTCCTCTAGCACCTTCATCCTGAGTTGGAGCACCTCTAGGCCCTTTCTCTCTATACCCTCCACTACTGCTCCTGGCTCAGTGTTGGGGCTTAGAAATGTTAAATAACAATAATAATAATAACACATCTGAGTGTGACGCTTTAATAGCCAATCTGTCATGTTCCTACTTTATTTCTGAGATTTTTAAGAACTGTGCCCTTCCTGCACAAAACATCAGGGTGCATTTATATTAAAAAATGAAACTAATTAAAATGTTTGAAAACCATAAAGTACACCACCATAAAACAGCAGCAGCCCTATTTTTCCAGTCTAAAAAGATTTTTCTTCCTCATTCTGTGGTCTGCCCGAGAAGCAAACTGCCGAAGGTGGGAGGTGCTGGAGGCAGGAGCCTGGCAGCAGCTGCATCACCTCTGAGCAAGGCCCCAGTTCCGAGGTGGCATCCGAGGGAAGGGAGGCCGGGCAGCAGCCAGAGGGGGAGGACAAGCTACCCTTAAAGTCATCAGAACTCAACCCACTTAATGAGTGCCTATGTCTTGGCAGAGCTTTTCAAAGGCTGAACTCAAAAGGTAAACCAGTAGCCCCACAGTGCTGCGCTCGGTGTGTGGGGCTGCTGCGTGAGGCAGATGGGCCCTCACTGCCCGTGACGTGGCATATCCTTCATCACCAAGGGGATGCCAGAGGGGAGGGCCCTGGGGTCATGCTCCAGTGGGGAAGCCGCCTTCACCGAAGTCCATGCCAAACCAGCTGGGCCACAAGAACCTTCTCGGTAAATAAAGTGTCTGCATCTGCTGAGTGAATGAATGAGAGAGAATCCGAATGTCATGCAAAAAGCTGGAAGGAAGGAAGGGTGGGACTTAGCAGACGAGGACCGGCAGGGCCGCCAAGCTGGGCCATGGGAAAGAGATGTCTGACTCGCCTCGGAAGAACACAGGAGAAACCAGCTAGATGTTGTTTAAATGCTCATACTTTGTATTTTCTCAGATGAGAGTTCATATCTCTAAAAAATCAGCCCTCAGGAACTTATCTTTCAAACAAAACTCATGTTTCACCTGCTGTCACCACTATCCCCAGCATTTACTGAGCATGCATTGTTTGCCCAGTGATGGGCTAGATTTTTTACCTGGAAAAAAATACACATACAACTCCTGTAGGCAGTAGTGCTATTATCCCCATTTTACAGATGAGGAAAATGAGGTCACAGAATGGTTAGACAACTCACTAGGACTCCAGTGATGGGAGTCCAAGGCTGCCTGTTCTTAAGGCCTATATTCTTTCCAGTTCCTGATCTGCCTTGCAGGGTACCACGGGCTCACATGCACACTCCAGACAGAATCACTACATCAGAATTGGGGCCTGCTGCTGGTGTTTGGCTGAAGTGTGGGACATGATGGGGATGGAGGTGCAGAGAACAGACGAGACCTGCTGAGATGAGTGGAGGTGTGATCACCAAGGGCCTTAAGCCACTTTATCTTCAGGGCAAGTTAGAGTATCTGTACTTTTTTAAAAAGCAGAGGTGTGACAAGGTCAGATTTGCAGCAATGGAGAGAGTGGATGGGAGGGAGTGGGCAGGGAGGCTGTCTCTGTTCCCGAGGTAAGATTCACTGGGCCCCAGCCTAGGAAGTGGAAGTGGAAATGGAGGGCAATGGATGGACTTGAGAAATATCTACAAGTGGACTTGATGTCAGTGATGAAGATGGGAATGGAGCTGGGGAGCTGAGGGCTTGCCTAGCTGGGCAGGTGTAGACCCAGGCCTGAGCCAGGAGTGCAGGGGAGGAGCAGGTTTGGGGATATCCTCGGATAGGAGTTTGATTCTGGGCATCTAATATTTGAGGCTCCCAGCAGTGATTGAAGGACAGACATCCAGGGAAAAGAATTGGGAGTTAGAGGCATGGGCTTCAAAATGAGAACGGTCTGATTTCAAGAGTCACTTCTACCACTCGTGGTTGTAGAGACGGCTGGAGCACTGAGCAAATTCCCTAGGCCTTCTGAAACTCAGTTTCCTTGTGTAAAATGGGGATAATTGCAGACTTACCACATGGGTTTATTGTAAGAACTGAGACAAAATAAAGCTCTTGGCATGGTGCCTGGATCTCCATAAATGGTTGAAAAAGCAAAACAAAATGAAAGAACCACCACAACAATACAACTGTCTCTACAACCTCCTGCAAACAGAATGTGGGCTGGAGCCCAGGACTGCTCAGGGCAAGGGTTCTGGACTGGAGACCATCAAATACAAGAGGTGAGCTTTCATTTCATGGAAGCACAGTGATTGCCTTGCCAAATGCCTTGCTCTGGGGTCCCTTTAATTGGTGATGAGCTACATGCATATCAAATACACGTTGAATCTATTTGTAGGCTATTGAGTACTATCACTGAGACGACACAGGAAGAATGAGAAGCAGTCATGGAGCTTCTCTGAAATGAGAATATATGACCGTGGAAAACTGGAGTATAATTTTCAAAAGTGCACAGCTATTTTTTTTTAGTAAAGCAAGTGAATTTCCATGACTACACCTTCTTCTACCCATAATACAATGTGATATTTACTGAGCACATAGCAGGCAAGTGTGAGACACTAGCGATGCGAAACCTAAGAAGACACGATCTTTTGTCTGACCCACATTCTAGAGGGAGAGAGAGACAGATGGGGAGGGGAAGGCCATGGTAATAATAACAGCAGATCACACTTACAGAATGCATACTAGATACTAGATAAACTGTAAGTGCTTTACATTATTAATTCATTTAATCTTCCCCACAACCCAATAAAATAGATGGTATTATTATCCCATTTTATAGACAAGCAAACCAGGCTCTGGGAGGGGGACTAACTTGCTAAAGGTCACACAGCTAGAAAGTAGAAGAGGCAGGATTCGAACTCAGGCTGTTGGATCTGCAGTCTGGGCTCCGAATGTGCTGGCAAAGAGGTTAAGTACTTATATATCTCCTGTGCAACAGGTATCCCAACCTGGATTGGTTAATGCGTCGGCTAACCAATGATCCTTTTGCTCTCCATGTAAAAAAGCCTTTGGCCCTGACTGCCCCTCAAGTCACAGCCCTCCTCTCTCTGGTCACTCCCAGGCATGCCATCCGACAAGTCAAATTTGGAATCCCAGAACAACACCTCTAATGACAAGGGGAATCACTCATTTACCAGTGACCAGCTGCGTCAGAAGTGCCCACAGACTTGGCAAAGGTCACAGGAGAATTTTTTCAGCCCCTGGAGTCCTTTGATGGGGCAGGGTCAGCTACAGAGGGGCTTCTGGACAGTCACAGGATGAGTGTTCCCCTGCTCTGCCCAGATGTGCACACAGGGCAAAGACTCCGAGCTTCCTTCCTCACTCTGCTTTCAGATTTTCTGTGGGAGCAGCTGCTCCTCTGTTCTGAGCCAAGTTTGTGGCTTTGATAACAAAAGATAGAACCTGGCCCCATCCAGGAAGCCCCATTTATCTTTCACAGGCTGTGTGGTGACACCAGGGCCTCTGAGCTGAGGGGAGGAACAACCAGCAGGCAATGGGTCCCTCAGGGAGGCAGAGCAGGAGGGAGAAGCCCACCGGAGACCTGTGTTGGCCGGCCAGGGCTCCTTCCGCCAGGGCTGGGGCTGCCGGTGCCGACCCCTGCCTGACGGGTGGATTGGTGCTCAAGTCTTTGCTGCTGAGAGAGCCAGAGGAGGGCATGGGTGGTGGTGGGAAGGCTACTGCTGACTCAGTGATGCCACCAGAGCCCACCTGGACTCTGATTGTGAAGCCAGAGCTCCAGAGACTGGAGGCAAGGGACATAGAAGATCAAGACTCAGGAAGATTTTGCAAGAAAAGCCCAGAGTCTAGTGTGAACGTGGCAGTCACTAATTTCTGCTGGGAGGAAGAGTCTTTGGAACAGCATGCTCACGCTATGGAGAATCTGGACTGATCAGGTGCAGACTGTAGCTGTGTGAGCTGTTAGTCAGTGGGGCCCCACCAGCCTGGTGAGGGAACTGCCGGGATCTCAAAAATGGATAATTCCAAATTCCAAGCTCCAGTTTCTTCCTCAATTATTTACAAGGAACACGGTGTGCTGCAATGGAATCCAATTCATATTGCCTTTTTAATGCCTTTATAACACAATATTCACAATATTCCCTCCAAATCTCAGCAGATGAGCAGTTGCCACTATTGAATTTCCATTAATGTGAACTATGGGCACAATATATTTTGCCCAATATCCTCTCCTCAGCCTAATATTATGGGGGAATAAAAATCACACCCTCAGCATATTCCTGATGTACGAGGTGAGTGCAGAGAGGAGTCTGTCTGCTCCGGGCTGGGGTGCAGCCCCCTGTGCGGACGGACAGTGGGGTCGAGCTGCAAGTGGTACATTCCTCTCCTTCAGTGCACAGGCCTGTCTGTGGCCCACACGGCAGCAGTGTCGAGGTATGAGCTCACTCCCCAGTGGAGATGGACGGCCCTGTGCCAGCCAGGGAAGCCCAGACCCTGCACACCTCACTGCGGGGATAGCAGTGAAACGACACGGCACCTGCCTCACACAGGCATCGGGGGATGCTGAGGGTTAACAGGGCAAAACCACTCAGGACCCTGGCTGGCTTTGAGCGAGCGCTCAATACATATTAGCACGGAGATGATGACGATGGTGGTGGTGGCACCCCCAGGGACACATCTTGCATCCTGGCTGCCGGGCAGGCCTGAGATGCTTCCACGGACGGCACCGAGTATGTGGGGAAGCCCCTGTCTCTAGCTCGAAGTACCCTGGCTGCTGGTGGGATTAAAGCTGCCACTGAACACAG
The DNA here is from genome assembly GCA_032199065.1 of Smutsia gigantea. Lineage (NCBI taxonomy): Eukaryota > Metazoa > Chordata > Mammalia > Pholidota > Manidae > Smutsia > Smutsia gigantea. The sequence continues at coordinate 17,557 of JAVSCE010008249.1, read as the reverse complement.
AGTGGCTAAGGCTTTGCTGGAGACAGTGACCACAAATATGGGTCTCCCAGGACCCTCCTTTGCTGAGGCCTGGCCTTCCCACTGTGCTGGGCAGTATTCTTGCTGCTGGGCAGCCCCAGAGCCTCGCGAGGCTGCTGCAGGTGGCAGAGCTGAGCATCTTCCCAAGGCCACCAGCCTCCCACGTGAGTCATGATAGGGAGTCCTCAGTGATATCCACCCAACTATTACCCAGGCAGCCCTCCTGGAGGCTGGGTGGCCCTCCCCCCATCCCCACTCCCAGGAGTTCTTGCTGCATTTCCATCAAGCCCATGTGGGTGTGTGTTCAGGACCACCATTTGATTGGCTGCATTCTAGCCACTGTGGTCGGCACTCCTATTTCTCCTAATAAAGGAAGTTACTCGGTATGTCAGCTCACCCTGGATTTACACAGTATTTCCTTTCTCTTGTGCTTGTTGGGCATTTAATTCTTCTTCACTGCAGTAAAATATATATGACATTAAAGCTGCCATTTCCACCTTTTCAGAGTGTATAATCCAGTGGCATTCACCGCACTCACAATGCTGTGCGACCCTACCACTATTCCCAAACCTTTTCCATCACCCCAAACAGAAACTCTGTACCCATTTGGCAATCCCCTACCCCTTCACTCAGCCCCACTAACCTCTAATCCACTTTCTGTCTCTATGAATCAGGGCATTTATCTTTATAAAGCACTTTATAATAGCTTGCTATTGCACCTAACCCAGTGACATGGGCACTGTTGTCGTTATCTTACAGGAAAGGAAACTGAGTCTGGGAAAGCTTAAGTGTCCTGCCTTGAGGCTGCTCAGCCAGTGAAGTGTAGACATGGGCCCTGAACCCTGTCTGCTGACCCCAGCTTAGGGCTTTCCCCCCGTTCTGGGGATGGACCGTCCCCGGGTAGGGAGTGGGCTGGAGACGGAACCTGTAACACATAGTAACCTTTTTCTTCTTCTCTCTGTCCCCCTAGAGCAGTGACGAACTCACCAGGAAGGCAGTGGCAAGTTATGGCTGCCCCCACCCTTTCCGACAGCACTGTCCCAGCCCACGTTTAAATTCACTGGAACGACTGAGGGACTAACAAGAGGGAGCCACCCCCTCGAGCTTGGCAATTGCTCCAAGCCCACCCTGGCAATACCTGGGGGCAGCTTTGATGGGCCTGGGCTACCCTTCAAGAATGGGCCAGGTCACAGCAGTCTAAAAGCAGCTGCTAAGGTGGACACCAGCCTCGTACTGCGTGGGGGGCCCAAACAAGGAATCCTGGGAAAAGGAGAGAGTCTGTGGTCTCAAGGCTCAATGGTGCCCAGGAACCTGCTCCTGAGCGGAGTCCACACCACTCACATGGCTTGGCCATTAAGGAAAAAAGAGCGGCTGATTAGAAAGTAAGCAGAACTAGGAGGTGTGGGGCTGGGCCACAGGATCCTACATGCGCTTTGGTCCTGACATCTGTGGTTGTTTCAAACCACCCAGGACAAAACCACTTGAGTGGGGAGCTTGCAGCTTCTCTTTAGGAGATAGCGCTCGCATGGGGGAAAGATGTTAATGGAAAGATGTTCACTCAGTTGCTCATTGAACAAATTTCAATAAGGACCATTCTGGGCAGGGACTCTCCAGAACTAGCAGCCTGGCTCAGGCCTGGACTCCCCAGGGATGAATCCCAGCCCTGCTGAGTGATCTTGGGCACCACCTAGTCTTTCTCATCTCTTAAGTGGAGGTACTAATAGTTACCTCAAGGGCTATGATGAGGATTTCAAAAGCCAGTGTTGGGAAAGCGCTTAGAATAGTACCTGGAACAAAGTAATTACTATATGAGTGCCTTAAATAAAATACCAAATGCAAAAGCCTGCAGAGAATCACAGGCAAATGGGAGGAAAATCCTATGAAAACACTATTTGACAGAAAAGGTTATGATCCTGTGAATCCAAGTGCTTTGGAAAGGCTGCGAAGGGGCGCAGGCCCTAAGGCAAAGGCCTTATCTGTCAAATTCCCACTGCCACCCTGGCCTCCTCGTCTGCAGCAGGTGCTGTCAGCAAGCCCACGAAGGCTGCACTCCGGCTCACCCTGAGGGTCCTGTCTTAGCCATCCTCCTCATAGGCATGGGCATCCACAGGAATTGCTTATTTGAAGGCTGATCCACCATGTAGATAATGTTGATGGTCAAAAGGCATTCAGCAATAAGGGCTAAATAAATGAGTAAATATTCATAGGCATAAATTCACTCATTCTGTCCTCAAACACTTATATGTGCTTCTAAACTCTATAGGCCGGGCATCAGATGCAGCTTATTTCTACAGACTTCACTGCCTAGTAAGGATACAAATGAATAAACAGGTATCATATATTATAGGTACTACACAGGGGCATAAACAGAAGTGCTATGGGAACAAGAGAAACAACAGAAATTTTTTTCTCACTACAGAGGTGGTAACACTTAGGCTCTCAGCTGTAAGATGAACACGAGCTCTTCTGGGCAGGCAAGGGGATGCGGCAAGTGCAGAGGCCCTGGGGCATGAGAACTCTGCTCATGGTTGGAGAACTGTGGCTAAAATGGGTGGAAGGGATGAAACTTCTAAATGAGCCCACGGCTCAGGCACCCAGTATGCCGGTAGACTTCCCTCAGCCGGAAACGCAGCCCCACAGAAACACAGGAGTGTGGCAGCAGTGAGCTATGTTCTGGTGTTGGCATTTGGGGCGGCGAGAGATGGCAGAACCCCGTGTGCAGTAGTGAGTGCTGACATGAATGAATAACAGGCCGACAGTATTCACAAAGGTTTCTGCATCTTTTCTTAGCAAGCCAGTGTGTGCGGTCTGGGATTGGAGGAAGGCGTCTGTACTGTCGCTCAGGAGCTATGCACTGCAGTGTAGGCAGTTGTTTTTGTTTATGTTTTGTATGACCAGGAAAGACATTGTTTTGTCAGGCCTGGCAGTTGTCCAGCTTCTGCACACTCACAGAGAGCTACCTGGCTCACCTGTGGGCTGGGCCATTCCACCTCTCTATTCCTACCTCCTATTCCTCAACCAGCCACTTCTAACCCAACAAAGGGATTCTTGAAGTAGCAGGTTGAGAATCTGGGTCATGTTCATTGCCAGTCTGGCACTGAGTTGGGTCTCTCTTAACCTGGAGAAGGGCCACCTTGTGCTCTGAGGGACCCTGTCCTGCAGAGGAAGTTCCCCAGGGCAACCTCACAGCAGCTGCTGTTGTGGAATCGCAAAGGTGATCACAGAGGAGTCAGAGCTGTGGCCCAGAGCTGGCCAGTGGAGAGCTGGGTAAATATACTCATGGCCACGAAGAGAAGCCTTCAGCTTGGAAGGCCCTGGTGCACATTTTGTAGCCAATGGGAAATAGCACAGACCCGACATGCTCCCAATGGACCAGACCATCCATGAAGCCCAGCTCATGGGTTTGTCCTTTCTGTCCCAGATCATTCTCAGCCACTCAAACCCACATTTTAAAAATAAAGAGGTCAAATCTGAAATGATGAGTGACTGGGGTCCTCCCAACCTCTCCTCCCCACCCTTCCTCCATTGGCCTCTTAGCCAAGGGCACCCAGGCTTTGATTCCTCACCCCTCCAGGTGTACACAAAACCAGAGGATGTGGGATGTGCGTGCTTTCCTCCACCACCTTGCCTGGGGAGCTGTCTGGAAGGGCACGAAGTACGACTTGCCGGCAGCTTGGGAAGGAGCCGATGGGGGAAGGCCCCTTGTGGCCTCTAAGGACAAAAGGGTGGGAGTAGGGGCAGGGAAAACAAGCTGAGTGAGATGCTTGGGCATCAGGAACGGTGAGGACCCCATGTCTGGGGACAGAGCATGTTTCTTTAAGGAATGGGCAGCCAGCAGCTGAGTTGAAGTCAAGGCAGGGAGGTGCTGATGGCTGCCGTCTAGAACCATTCAATCTGGGTGGGCACCTTGCTCCATCCCTAGCCCCGAGGACTCTTTTCATGGTGCCAGGGGGTCCAAAGTATTCACCATCTCCTCCATGAAGCACCAGGGAGACCGGGAAAGCAGGACTCCTACTCCAATCAATAGGCTAGGTCTGTGGCAACAGTCTGCGCATGCGTGCTGATGCTCTGCTGAGTTCTCAGGGCTCTTTATTTACCAAAGGAAATGAGGTTTCTTGCCTATGGGTTCTACAGAGGCAAATTCACAATGCAAATGAAATGTCCCGAACAGTGGAGACCAGCAGAGACTGCAGCCACAGCATCCTCCTAAGCCTTCATCTTAGGGCAGCAAATGGAGCATGGAAACTGATTGATAATCTGCTATGTTACATCAGCTTAGCTCCACAGGGACTTGACAATGAGCCTTCCCCATGGCATTATGTTTTGGGAGAACTCAAGCCAGTTTGGCTGCCTGTGTTGTGAAAGTGAGTAAAACAGGGACAGGGTCAGTCTGGGTTTGGAGGAAGTTCTCCTCCCTGAAATTAAACTAAATCTGTAGATGCTGATGGTGGGCAAATGATACCGAGGGGCATTAAGCTCTCCTCTTAATGTTTATTTCCCTGAGTTATTTTTAGCATTACAGACAGTTCCCAGTTAACAAATGGGTTGGGTTCTGAAAGTTCATTTGTAATTCGGCTGTTTAGATTTTGGAACATACTTTCCCTATAAAAAACAATGTTATAAATGGTGATGAGGTTCCCAGGCTAGTTCTCCAAAGCCTATTTAACCCATAATGTAGCTAAAATACTGTCCTTTTGCAATGAAAAAAATTGTTTAATTGCAACATGAGTAATTAAATGAAACAGGGAAAGTCATTAAAACTGAGTAAGAAGTAGATTTATGTTCATCTTGAATGATGCTGTTTGCAGCAAACCTAATTTAATTTAAGAAGAAGATTTTCCAAGGGCTTTTTGGAAACTGCTTGGGGTTTAGCCTATTAGGGAGAAAGCCACTGACTGGGCTGTCTGATCTGCAGCTCAGGAACATTTGCATCACCTACCGGACTCCCTTTCTTGATTTTAGGCTCATCCAAAAGTCTTCTGGTCAGAATTTGTTTCCCCATGTGGATTCTCAAGGGAGAAATTCACTGGTCAATGTCCATGAAAGTGGTCTCCTTGGGCTGGATTTTTTTCTTCTGAGGAAGTAGGTTAGCATCTGTCCTTGTCAATGTCCTGCGAACAGCAGTGTCCCAGTCCCAGCAACTCCAGGGCAGTGACAGGATCAAGGGTTGGAGCCTTTAGGACTGAGGGCTAAGGCCTGTTCAGTGAGGTTTCTCAAGGTAAATGTACCCTGGGGGCTTCCCTGGGGGGCAGCTGCACCACCTCTTTCCTGGCAACACAAACCCTGCTGGGTGCGTTCTTCCAGACCTCACTGGGCAGCTCTTGGAGTGGATGGGATGTGTGTAATCCAGGTGTGTATAGGTCACAACTGTCCCATATTGATTCTCTCTACCTGGCCACACAGAGGAAAGTAACAGATAGACCCTATGCTTTCTGTTGACGCATGTAAATCTTGGCTGGAGTCTAGAAGCGAGTAATTGTTTAAGCATGTGTGCTCAAAACACTGGGAGTACCTTGAAAAAACGACCACAGATGTTTCCCATCTTTATATGCCTGCCCCTTGGCAATGTGGTACTGTAGTACCTCCTATCAGGAGGCGGGGTCCCTTTGTGCAAACCTTGAATCTGGCTTGGCCATGTGACTGCTCTGGCCAATGGGAATTTAGCAAATGTGTGTCAAACTGAGATTAGAAAAGCACTTGTGCCCTGAACCTTACCCTCTCGCTGCTCTTGGAAGCTTGAGCCCACCACATGAACGAGCCTGAGCTGGATGGAGGATGACAGGCCACATGGAGGAAAACTGAGATGCCTTGGCTAAGAGTCAGCTAAGCACAGATGTGTGACTGGGGCCATCCTCCATCAGCCACCGGTCACTAGCCACCACCACCCTGCAGCTGACCGCAGACAAGTGAGAGCCCAGGACAGATCAGCTGAGCCAGCCCAGCTCAGAACTGACAGCCAATCCACAGAACTGGGGTGGTTTTAAGCCACTAAGTTTGGGGATAATTATTATGTAGCAAAAGCTAACATACTCAGATCTGGCTCCAGTCCCTGATATCTCCTGACAACTTCCTTTGGAATCTAGACTAAGGTTCGTCCCCTATAAATGTGGAAAAATACATAATCTTCTCTCCTTTTTTTTTTTGCTCCCTTAACCGGAAATTTAAGTTCGAGCCACTCAGGTTTACCCTCCCTAAATGCAGGCTTTCAAACGGGTGCTTTGGAAATCGTAACATTTTTCCATTTTGTACCCCCTTTGTGACTGACAGATGGGTTTTAAGTCAATGAAGATACAATCCCAACCATGGCTGCAACTCAAAGTGCTCGGCACGAACATGCACAAACTGTCTCACAATGCGTGATCAGTGCCTGATAATTTATTACCAGGGAAATCACAATTCTCATTCACGGAGCAAGGAACAGTCCTTCTGGAGAAAATCACCCAGGGTCTGGAAATTCACTACAAAAGGGGCTTGAGTGATTCTCCCACCTGAGCCCATGCTGCAGCCTTTGATTTTCAATGTGAATTAAAGAGGAAAGGCAGGGGGAGCCTGCTTCTCATTCTGTAACTGTGCAAAAGCATCTTTTACGCATCCATGGATATCCAGAACCACATGTGAGGAAGGCCCCGCCATGTGGGGCCTTGACGTCATTCACATGACTCCCCATAGAAATCCTTGATCTCCTCCCCAAGAGCAGCATTTCTCCATAAAATCTGGGGTGCATGAGGAAGATATCAACTCCTGGGTCATGTGTGTATGATGATAAATATCCACCCTGAAAGCCCCAGATGCTCACACATGTCAAAAATCTGGGTGTTTGGTGCTCTGAGGATGGAGCCTGCAGGTTGCACGGCCTCTGACACAAGCTAAGTTTCTCTCTTCCCAGCCCATACTTATTTTCAAGGGCTTCGCTCCAAGGAACAATGGGAATGTTTCAGCATGACTGCTCCTGACCACAAGGAAAAAAAGCCCCCAATACATTCCACAGACATCAGCGAGGATTCTGCAAAGTCCATTCTTTCAAGAACAAAATTGCATTTTATGAAGCTGTCCCTTTTCTGTTTCATCTGTCAAGCAGGTTTGCTGAGAATAATTTAAATTTCATGCAGCAGCAACTGAGGGGCAGTGGTGTTTCCTTTGCACCCCACAAGCAGGCCTGGCAGGGGAGTCATGGTCCTACTTCTCAGCACCCACCTCTCGCTGGGGCCCAGAGGCCTGAAGCCCACAGTGGCGGTGGGGGCCCAGGCGCAGGGGCTATCTAGCTCTCAGCGTCGCCTCACGCCACATCAGGCAGGACAGGGGACAGTCCAGTGAGGCTCCCTCTGCCTACCAGCCCCAACTCCAGGGGCACTGAAATCTCCCCAAATGCATGGATATTTGGTTCAACTTCATCTCTGATTGAACTTTTAAAAATTAGCTTCCATTGAATGCCTAACATGTGGCAGGCACTAAGCTTTTCCACACTTAACTAATTTAACCAATTCTTACAACATCTCCATGTGGAAGAAATTATTATTCCCATTTTACAGACAAAGAAACTGAGGCTCAGAGACATACTCAGCTCCTAAGTAGCCGAAGTCAGATTCAAACCCTGTTCTGCCTGACTCCAGACCTTGAAGTTCTCACCAGCTGTGCAATGTGCAGTTGGCAAACGCTCCGGCCTGTATTTTCCCACCTATATCACAGGAGGTATATGTGCCCATTTGGTGTCTGCTGTCGGGTTAGTGGGTGAGAGGATGGGCAGAGTCACCAGGACAGCACGGCAGTAATGGTTATCCTCGGAACGCAGCGTGCCCGGCCGCAGGGGGTGGGAAAGGAGCCAGCTCGGTGGCTCTGACCTCTGCAAGTCCTCGCTTCCTTTAGGCTTCCCCCTTCTGACCGGAAAAACAGAAGGCCTGGAGGGCATGGTCACTCCGCAGCTCCTGGGCTCTGGGGATTTGTGTCCCAGAGGGTCAAGAGCTGATTCAGATCCCTGGGAAGCAGTTTATTGGTCTGAGCCACGTGTGTGTGTGTGTGTGTGTGTGTGTATCTGGCCAGGCCCTCCACATGCCTCAGTGGCCCAGGAATCTGTTTGTCTGACTCTGACTGCCCTTTTGTCAAAAACCTGCAAGAAATCCTTAGGCCACAGAAACATGAAGAAACAGAAAAATCAACTCAGGCCTGAAGGCAGCAGTGACAGAAAGAATTGTTATCACCTCACTAACCAGCCGCGGGGAGCGCAGCCGGCCTTCCCCACCTGGGAGAGCAGGGACTGTCCCCCGTGCCCCAGCACTGGGAGTGAGCTGGTGGCCAGGCCCATAGGGCTGGGGGAGGTGGTGATGGGGCAGTGTCTCCACATTAGTGGCGATGGCTTGGCATGCTGGTGGCTGCCAAGAGCACGTGACACTCACCTCGCTTCATGCCCACCCGGGGGGGGATGCTAAGGCCTGACTGTGCTGACGCTTGTCACTGAGATTCACCTTCTGGAGGACCTTCCCCTGAGTCCCCAGAGCCACTCTGCCCATGTGTGGCACGAGACCCTCCATGGAGGAAGCCAGACCACTATATTCAAGCCGAGCTTACCATACTCTTCGCCTGATCATCTGGCTTCCCAGGTGGTACTTCCTCATTTCAGCGCGGGGCCCCCGAGCTGCCCTCTTCCCTCTGGCCCCTCTTGCTGTCTTGTTGCCTTGGCCATAGTCAGGCCTCCATGTTACAAGGTCAACCACTTGGAGACACAATTTGCTTTCCCTGCCTGCTTGGGTCCTAGAGCCTGTTTCTTATCTGAAGATGTCACTTTTTTTCTTGGTGAGGCTAGAAATGCTCACTTTTCCTTACAGGCACTTGGCCTTGTCCCATAGGCCTCACCTGGGTGATGGTGGTGACGACACACTCATAGAGGACTTGTATGCCAGGCTCAGCTCTGCTCTGAGCACTTTACACATGTTGTGACTCACACAATCTTCACAACAGCCCTGGCAGGCAGGTGCTACTACATATTCCCATTTTACAGAGGTGAGAGGTAAGGCGGCTTGTCCAGGGTGACCTAGCTAGCAAGAGACAGAGTGGAATCTAAGCTCAGGCAGTCTGGTTCCAAAGTCTGCCTTTATCCACTCCACCAAGCTGCCTCTGCCAATAACCTCAATGGGAGAGACATTCTTGGGTCATTTAGTCATACTGTTCAGGCCACAGACTGTCACCTCCTGGCCCTACGAGCTCCCTGAGGGCAAAGGTCAGCCCCTGGATGCTTGGGAAAGATGAAGCTGTTGACCAGGGAAACCACAGATACCTCAGCTCGGGCCTCCCAGTCAACTGATGTGGTACTGGTGCGGGGTTAGACTAATGGGCCAGGGGCCGGGCGTCTGGGGGCAGCTTGAATAGCAAAAAGGCACCACGGCCCAAAGTCAATGACTGTCCTGGGCAGAGGCTGCTGCTGGCCGCTGTCCTCCCTCCCCCGTGCACACCCAGGCCTCCTGCGCACCCTGAAGAATCCAGGGCTAATCAGGCACCTTTGCTTGACTGGACAAGCCCCTGCGGGTAGGAAACTGGGCTGGAGATGGTTACGGGGGGAAATGTGCCAAGGAGCTGGCTGTCCCCACAGGCGTGAACTTTCGCCCCCGCCCCTCCCAGCCACCCTGCTCAGTCCTTCCCAGCTGTTGTTTCCTGTCTGAGGCTGTGTTCCCTTCCTCCCAGGAGCTGTGGTTTGGGGCCTGGCCAGTAAGGGGTGGTGAATATCAAGCTACTTGGGAGAGAAGCAGGAGCTTTGCAAGCTGTATCCCTGTTTGGGAGTCCCTCCCTGCCAAGTCCCCTCTGCTTCCCTTGCCTGGCAGAGCCCGAACCCCGGCCCCAAGGAGAGATCTGGCACTGTCCCTAAAATGGCCTCCGTCCTTGAGAGGGCAGAAACCACCAAGGGTGCTCCCAGGTCCAGCTTCTCTTTCCCAACCTGGAGCCCCCAGCAGGAGGCTCCAGAAGCTGCCATTCTCCACGTGGCCAACAGCTGACCTTATGGAACGCCTGCTAGATGTGGCCAGGGGGCAGCCGGCTGGCCCCACTGGGCAGCAGTCTTCGCATCGGAGCAGTCCTGGGGCCTGGCGCCCGGGGAGGAATGTGTTTGGCTGGTCTGGGGGCATTGTGCTCAAATAACCCTCCACCTCCTCTCCCTCGTCCAACATTCCTTCCTCCCCACCTTGGTGGGGTGGTGTTTTCACAACAGGAAAATAAAATCAGTAAGGCACTGCAGCAGGATGTCAGTGCGCTCTGAGCCGGGCTCCAAAAGCTCCATTGTCTCAGGCCTCTGCTGGGCTCCATGCCGGCAGCACTCTCAGTTATTAATGGGAAGCAGGGCTGAAAGGGAGTTTTGAAAATCACAGAGACAAAGGCGCAGCACACCTGGAGCGCCGCTTTCCAACACCACAGCCACCTCACAATGGCTGGGCCAGGGCTCCCCCGCCTTTAGCTTCTCCAGCAACTTTTATGAAAGCAGGAGAGACTAGACGGGGTGTGGGCACGGGCACAGACAGAAACACACACGCACACGGGCCCTTACACGACTCCTGGGACTAGACGGGGTGTGGGCACGGGCACAGACAGAAACACACACGCACACGGGCCCTTACACGACTCCTGGGACTAGACGGGGTGTGGGCACGGGCACAGACAGAAACACACACATGTGCACACACGGGCCCTTAGGCGACTCCTGGGAGGCAGCTCCAAGTGGCCGCAGAGGTAAAGGTGGCCTGTGGAGCCCCTGCTCAGCCAAGGAGACAGGATGGCGATGAATGGGCTCAACACTATGGTTAGTAAGGCAGCCTGGCTTCTGCTGCTCCCAGAAGAGAGGGAAGGGCCCAGAGCTACCTTTCATCACCCCAGCCCTCAGGAAGGTCCAACCTTGGACCAGCTCTCCAACTCAGTGTGCCTCAGAATCCTCAACCCCCTCAATCTGAGGGCTGGGCTGATGAAAGGATCTCACAGGGCTGGCTGGGATTTGAAGGAGGCAACAGATGCAGAGTGGTTAATAAGTAGATTTATGACCATTTGTGACTTACAGCTGGTCAGTATCTTCTTGCAAACTGAAGTCACTGGTGCCCCCATGGGGACTTGCATGGTCTAAATTCACCTATTTAGGGAACCTATATTGCCAACTTAGCATTCCACTGTCATTTCACTCATTTAGTAGCATTGAATCAACATGCATAGGACTATGGGTGACCTCAGCATCTACTGGTCTTCCTGCAGGTCAGTCACAGAGACTTTATGGAAAATAAAACCATGTGAACTAATGGCTGCCTGGCCCAGCTCCAGGGCCACCAATACTCCAGAGAGCACAGAGTCAGCACACAGGCTGTGAGCCTGTGGGGGAAGAAGGGCCTCCGGCTCGGAGAGGACCCCAGGTCTTACCTTGGTGGTGACAGTGGAGGCAGAGCTGGCCACGAGGCTGGTGATGGCCTCACTGCTGCCGGTGGTGCAGGGGGCGGGGGCCGCGGCAGGTGTGGGCAGCCGGGAGGGCACCACGGGCAGTGGTAGGAGGCCAGGCCGGGCGCTCAAGCTGCTGGTTGTGCCGCCTCCAGCCCCGGCGGTGGCACTGCAGATGCTGGTGGTCGCATGCGTCCCGTTGGCACTCCACTCACGGCGGTCCCAGCCCATGCGGTAATCTCTCTCGAAGCGGCTGTGGTGCCGGGACATCTTGGTGAGCTGTGGCTGCTCCTCAGGAGGAAACAGAGGCTGGACCTGCTGGCACAGAGCAGAGAGGAGGGGGCTTAAAACAAACAGGACCCTGCTCGGGCACCAGGAGGGCAGCCACAACTGCCGGCATCTACGAGCACCTTCTCTGTGTGCAAAAGGGGGCTTTCAAATGTTAGCTCATTTCACCTTCACAGCAAGCCCGCAAAGCATGCATCATTGAACCACATCACAGCGAGGAGTAAACGATGTGTCCAGGATCACGTGGCAGAAGTGTAGTAGACGAGATCTGAACCCAGTCACAGTTTAAAGTAACCTTTTTGTCCCACAAACCATCCTGCTCTGAATGATGCAGATATACGCACTTTCATTATGGTTGGGATTTCATCCTGCCTCCCCCACTGTGGAAGCAACATTCTGTGGGTTCCTCAGGCCATGTCTGATAGCTCACTTTATAGTGGACAAAGCACTTTGCATACATCTCATTTGATCCTTACAGAATCTCATGAGTTGGCAGGGCATGGTCATCCCCAGTTTCTGCAGCCGGGAGCTCATTGAGAATAAGTGATTCCCTACAAGTCAGGGAACTAGAAAATGGGCAAGTAGCCAGGATCTCTGGCCTTCAGACCACAGGCCCAGGTAGGACTCAAGCCTGAAAAGGTGTAAAGCCTCTGGGAGTTAAGCATTCTCCTTCATAACCCGACTGATTCAGTCGCTGGCACCAGAGACCCCTCTGCTCTCTGGCCTCTGTTAACCAGATCACCTCCCACACGACTCTCCTGAATGTTCTGAACATAAGGCCCTCAGTGTTGTCATGGAGACCTAGACACACCAGGATACTCTAGGGCCTTCTGCATCATCGAGGATTACATTTTGCTCAGCACGACGGTGGCTTGCCTGGCTGGCTCCCTATCCAGACAGGGCCCCAGTGTCATCCTCAGTCAGGAAGGATGTCTCAGGGGCAGAGGCTGCAGGCAGAGGCAGAGGGGAGAGGGTGTGGCGGGGCCAGGGCTTTTAGGGTGGGGTCTGCCCTGCCCATCCCATCTCCAGCCCTGGCCATGCCTCAGGCACGATTTGGTTTTCTTTGACCCTTTTCTATACTACAGCCACTCTCTGCCCACAGCGTAAGCTAGAGGTCAGGAACGGCTCCCGGCTCATTTTCCCGTGTCCTGCCGGTCCAGCGCAGCTGTGGTGGCGGCCTCTGGAACTGCTGGCTAGTGGATGGACAGGCCACTTTAATTTTAAAATTTCTGCCAAACCTGAACCTACTGCGGTCTTTGCACACTCAGACCTAGTTACCGACTTTAGTGCCCCAGAGCCAGGGCCCAGGTCCATCTGAGCAATGCGTCCCTTATGTGCAACTTCTGAGGTCGGCTGGGGCTTGGCAGCCACTGTCCCCTCCCTCAGGAATGTCCCTCTGCCAGGCACGTGGAGCAAACCTGAGGCCAACCTGCCTGGGACCAAGCCTGCAGGCCCACCTGAAGGAAAGCTGACCATGACCTCTTACACAATGCCATGGAGATCATCCTTTTATCTATTCAATATTGCATGACAAGAAATAAAACAAACTTTCCCTTGACCACCCCTCCCAGCTGTCTTGAGAGTTGTCTAAATTTAGCCTCGTTACTTTTCTGCTCCTGTGTGGCTTTTGCTCTGGCCACTCCTTGGGACTCATTCTCACCGAGGTCATGAATGATCTCCTTGTTTGATACCATAAGACATTTACATCTTGTCTTTCTCGACACCCCTCACATTTGGCATGGCCGATCTCTCTCTTTTCTGGAAACCTCTTTTCTGTGGTTCTGTGACATCATCATGCTCTTAGATTTCCTCCTGCAGTTCTGCTGTTCCTTCTTAGTCTCCTTTGCAGGTTCCTCTTTCTCGGCTCACCCGTGAGGGTCCATATGTCCTCCTCTTCTTCCCAACCTCTGCCAACACTCTTTTGATGATCTCATTCAGCTCTCACCTCTTTGCTGATGCACCCCCAGGGCTACATTTCCAGCTACCCATCTCTCCTTAGCACCACACTTGTCATCTTACAGTCTGAAGTACACCTCCGCCTGGCTGTCCACAGGTACCTATGTACCTAAATTAATGCACTGCTCTTTTGTCCATTCATTCTCAGGAATTCCCTGTCAGGGAAAGCCACCCCCGTTCCCCACCTCCAGCCCCAGATTTGACAGCAGGGTTTTCAATTCCACTGCCCCAGCTGCTTCTCAAATTTTCCCTCCTCTCCACCTGCACGCCCCCCACCCCGATTCATTGTCTCCCACAAACCTGATCTCACCAGTGTTCTTGCCCTGTCCTCACCCTTCTTACCCATTTTCCACCCAACTGCCCTTATGGTTTTTTTAAATCACGAATCTGATCATGATACTTTACTCTCCTGCTTTAAATCCTATCCTTTGGAATAAGGTCCAGACTCCTCAGGGTGGCCCACAAGACACTTGGGGATCTGGGCTGGCTCACTATTCTAGCATCGTTGTCCACTCTTCTCACCCCAGAGGTGACACCCGGCCATTCTAAATGCCTTACAGTTTCTGAAGGTATCATCCGCTCTTTTACGTTGCTCCTTTGCCAGAAATGGCTTCCCACCCTGCCCCTGGTTAAGTTCTGCATGTCTGTTATGACTCAGCTCAGGCACTGACTCTTCTAGGAGGCTGCATTGACATGCCCCCGGCTCCCTGGGTTGGGTGAGAGGCCTTGTCTATCCCGTGGACACCCAGTGCATCGATGCTGGACACTCCTCCAGCATTTATGCTGTTGCATTTGTGCTTGAGAACAGGCTCTGGGCTTATTGTCTTTGTCCCCCTAGCATCCAGTCTAGTGTCTCGGAAAGAAGGGTGTTCAATACACGTTTGCTGAATGAATAAACAAATGTTGACTTCTTTTTCATTGTTGAATATTTCCAGAAGGGACAGGCATATTTGTGTGAAGGGAGAACCTCATTCACAAAAACCTTGAGTATTCCAACTGGAAATTCCATGTAAGGAAATGTCCTGTCTTCCCAGTAAGACAGACCTGGAGCATCTGAGGCCAGCACGCCAGCTCTCAAAGGAGAATTTCTGCCTGCCCAGGTCAGCCAGACCCCAGAGCTTAGACTCTGGTCTCCTGAGTTAAACCTTCCCAGGCAGGGCCCTTGCTCAGGGGGCCACTGTTTCCCTAGTTGGATCCTGGGGGCAGCAGGGATGACATTGTAAGTCCACAACACCATGTTCTCTCTCTGACCATCCAGGAGACCCCTCCCAGCCTCGCTGCGGTTATGCTGGGATCATATGTCTGAATTCAGAGAGAGTGAGTGGGGAGGTGATGAAGACCACTTGCAGACGTGGCCCTTGAAAAACATCATATATGACCC
The DNA here is from genome assembly GCA_032199065.1 of Smutsia gigantea. NCBI lineage: Eukaryota > Metazoa > Chordata > Mammalia > Pholidota > Manidae > Smutsia > Smutsia gigantea. The sequence goes on along the minus strand of JAVSCE010008249.1, from coordinate 2,520 downwards.
TCAGTTCCCCTCACCTGCTGTGGTGACCTTAGAGGCCACGTCCCACTGTTGTGGCCGTCCAACGCAGGAGGGTCGCCTCACCAGCGCTGGGCTTGGCACTACTGGGACACAAATCTTTATCCTGTTAAGGCACTGAGACTGGCAGCTTATTTGTTACTGTGGGAAAAATGGAAGTTCCTATGGCCAGGACCCTCACCTGACCCTATTACTTGATGATGTAATCGGTCTGCTGCTAGGCTAAGGCTTCCACACCCATTGGCAATGAGCTATTATTGACCGAGTCACTGTATAAGATCTGTGTCCAGTGCTGCGCGCAGAGGCAGAGACGGAGGTGGATTAGGGGCCTGCAAACTGCCGGACGCAGGCGTGATTCCAGTGCTTCTCGACCTACCACCATGAGAATAAAGCCATAAACCCTTTTACCCCAAGAATGTTCCATTGTCATTTTTCGGTCTCACTGAATCCACAGGGAACCTGCCCAGGGCTGAATCCCTCAGGCAAGATGGGTACCTAAGCCTAGTCTGACTGATATGCTAACTCAGCCCTTACATTCCTAAAAGACAACACAAGCCCACCCACCTGTTGTTAAGGAAATCATCTCCTTCTAGCTGGTAAGGATGGAGATGAGCAGGGCAGAGCCTGAGATGTGCCCACAGCTGCAGAGCGTACTTGGGATCAGGTCAAAGGTGCCTCTTTAGCCCCAATGAAAACTCTGATGCCCATGAGACCTGTCAGCTCGCTGCCTTGGGGACCTCCTGCTAAACCACACTATGTCTGTGTCTCACTCACTGTCCCAGCAGCCTGTACCTCCTACCAGCCCCACGCCCTGTTCACCTCCTCAAGCCTCCTAAAAGCTAGAGAGGAGATGGAGACTCAGGCAGCTGGAGGCCACACAATCTGGTTTCAGCCTCATTAAGTGTATTCAAAACAAAGGTCAACTATTTGCATGCCAGGTTGGGTCAGACCTCACTCCTTAATTTCCCCTTTCAAACGGAATCAAAGGAACGTGTTGCACAGTTCACCCTGGGTGAGACGGCAGAGTGCCAGCTACAGCAGTGGCAGCCTAAATTTTCCTGCTGGGCATGGAGCCAGCGTGTCAAAAAGGTCCTGTGTGCCCACATAGGCGCCCCGGGTGCTGGCGGGGGAGGCAGCAGGAAGTGCTCGGTGGGCAGAGAAGGTCGCAAATGGACAAGGCCTCTCAGACGGGACTGGTCAAGCAAATACAGAACAAACACATGAAATGGCTTCCTTGTCCAGGTGGGTACCTTGTCCCGGCAGGCTGCCTGTGAGCTGGCAGAGCCTGGTATGGGGCCCTTCTCCGACAGTGGGAAGGGAGGCTGGGTGGCAGCCATTCCTCTGAGTGTGGAGGGACTCCCAGCTCCCACCCCAAACCTTCGCCCGCCTCCCGTCCCCAGAACCCTTATCTCCCTGGCTCTCTTCCTTCTCTCCGCTCCTGATGTCCAGATACAACACACGCCCCAGGACTCCACGCTACAGCACAGCCTCCCTTTCCCAGCTTTGCTTCAGCCTCTCTCATGGAGCGATCCCTTGCTTAGAAGAACCTGTATGGAATTTGACCCGAAATTCTAGGTGTCATTTATTCGGTTTTTACATTTTCTACAATGTGATTAGGTTACCTCTCTAATGATAGAAAAGTTAATGTGAAATGGAAATCTTTCCTTTCTATACTCCGGAGTCATTTAAGAAACAGTCTGGTGCTTCTAAGACTGCCCGGGCATCCTTCCCTGCGAGGGAATATGGGCCTCACCATAGGAAGTGCCTGGTTTCAGGCTCTGGAAATCCCCCACATTGCTGGACTCGTTCATGCTTATTGCTCCCATCAGATCCTGAAACCTGGGCAGGCCCCAGGTTCTGGGGAACCTCTCTGGTCCTGCTGCTCAGGCTGGCCATTGAGTCATTAGGTTTTGGGGCCTCTCTGCAAAGGGGCTCATGCTCCCTGCCCTGTCTGATGAAGGCAAACCCAACTGGCTGCCAGGGTCTATGTGCTGGGACTGCTCCCTGGGACCACTCTGGGACTCAGACTGGGCCTTTGGGCTGTAGCAAGAGGGCTGGGTAGGAAGTCAAGAGAGTCAAGCTGCGTATAAAGCCAATACCACCCCTATTAGCCCTGGGGACTTGGGGATGCCTCTAGTTATCCATCTGGAAAACACGGATGGGAAGCCCTACCTGCCTCGGGGCCATGAGAGGATCAAACAATGGATCCTGTGAGCCCTCTGGACCTGGTGAAGAGCCCCTCACTGGGTAACGCTCAGATCCTAAAGGTACAGGGAAGAAAAGGACAGGCCTGGGACTCCAGCATCGACAGGAACTGGGCAGGTTTCCAGAATGAGGACACAGGGGACCGTCACATGAAGCTATGAATGGGCAGGTGTCTGAAACACAGCCCCAGACTCCCTGAGACCCCTGGGCCAGGTGGGCAGGACCTTGTAGGGTGCTTTGTCACCCACGGCCACTGAGAGAGAGCACAAGGGTGGGAGAAGGTCAGCAGAACACCCGTGA